>JAWWTY010000158.1:34136715-34146781 GCA_035222235.1 Margarornis squamiger
CAGCCTGGAGAAAAGGAGGCTCAGGGGGGACCTTCTGGCTCTGCAAGTCCCTGCCAGGAGGGGGGAGCCAGGGTGGGTTGGGCTCTGCTCCCAGGGAATAGGGACAGGAGCAGAGGGAATGGCCTCAGGCTGGGACAGGGGAGGTTTAAATTGGATATTGGGATATTCCTTCCTGGAAAGGGCTGTCCAGCCCTGGCACAGCTGCCTAGGGCAGGGGTGGAGTGCCCATCCCTGGAGGGGTTTAAAAGCCATGAGGATGTGGCACTTGGGGACAAGGGTCAGTGGTGGCCTTGGTAGGGCTCGGGGAACTCTAGGGATTGATGATCTCACACAGCTTTTCCAGCCTTTATGATTCTGTGATTCTGTTCTGTGATTTCTGAAGCAGAGTGTAAGGTTTGTTGCTAACACTGAACTTGTGGCCTCGGTCTATCCTAGCTCTGCCATGAGGAATAAAGTATCTCTCCCAGAACTGGGAATCACCTGGGCAGAAAATTGGCAGAAACTGATTTCAGAATCCCCCAAAATATTTTAATACTTTTAATTTTTAATATTTACTGAAGTTGTGAAAATTCTTCCCAAACTTTCATTTTCCTACACGTCTCTGTTTACAACAATGTGAGATACTTTTATTGTCTGAAATTGTCCAAATTCCAGCAAATAGCATTAAAAACAGGGGGTGCATGGGGTGCACCCCTTAATTGTTGCTCATACAATGGAATGAGTCTGTGTTCTGTAAATGAGCGTGCACAGCCCTGCCGTGATTTACTTTATACCTACAGTAAATTTTCTTGCAGGAGATTTTATGGTGCCTTGTTGAATCGTGAATGTTCAGTCAAACCTTCCTCCAGCCGAGGAAAATAGAAGCCAGATCTGCAGAGAGAAAGTAACAAGGAGTTTTTGTTAATGTGTATTCCTGCCTGTAGTAAGAGAACAGTAATTCTACCCTAATGAAAATTAAATTTACTACCTTTTGTTTGTAGTTGTATCTTAAAAAAAAAACACAAACAAACGTGCACACCCTTGTTAATCACCATGAACAGCTCTCTTCAACCAGCAGAATCACAAAAGAGCACTAAAATGCTCTGGCCACATTCCAGGTGGGTGTTTTTTGGGTTGTTTTTTGGGACTTTCCAAAGAAAATTCACATAACATGCTTTTTTCTTTTTTTTTCTATGGGAAGCGTATTTTTCCATGATTCATAAACCTGCTTTTATCCAGTCCATGAAAGGACTTCTCTCCATTATGGAAACCAGGGCTGACACATTTATGTGCAGAATTGCTGGAGCATTTACACCACTATTCAGCGAGGCAGTGTCTGTGCTCCAGGACCAGTCCAGTCACCTGGCACATTCTTGGAACGCTGTGTTGTTGTAACACATAACAAAACATAACAGCCACTGAACTACTGGCTCATGTATTCAGAAAGTTGCTTTTGCTTTCTTAATCGTGGACATGAACTCAAATTAACAAATGCCAGTGGATTATTGATGTGATATTGAGCAATAAGACAGCTGTGTAAAACTGAGGGTATCAATTGGTTCAGGAAATTGCTAATAAATGGGCTTCTCATGCCCAAAATGACCAGCTGAAATCCAGCCGGGGCTGCTGTAGCTGGAAGCTGCACTTGCCTGAATAACTGTAGTGGCCTGTACAAGATGAATACTAATTTTTCTCCCTTCCTTATAAAATATTTAATCATCATCCCCTATTACAGGTTGCACAGAGAAGTGTTCAAGGTCAAGTTGGATGAAGTTTGGAGTAACCCAATCTAGTGGAAGGTGTCCCTGCCCATGGGAAGGGGCTGGAACTAGATGAGTTTTAAGGTGCCTTCCAATGCAAACCATTCCATGATTCTAAGATTATTACCCTCCTCTGGCCACCAGCAGTGCTTTCTGGATCATCTTTCTCCTTGGTCTGCTCCTCAGTGTCCAGGTTTCTGGATGCAATGTGTGTTCCACCTGATGCTGCACTCTGAGGTGCTGCCTGAACCATGAGTGTGGGGAAGGTTGTGCAGAGCACAGTCATTCACCCTTTGTTGCCATCACACTTCGTCATGACCTCTGCAAACAGCACATGTTGTCTTCTGCTGGGGACAGAAGGTTATTTCTCACCCATGGGGAGTGAAAGAGCTTACCAAGGCACTGCTGGCCATCTTCCTGCTCAGAAACAACACCTGAACGCTTAAAACATGAGCTGCAGCTCGTCCTGGAGATTTATTAGAGTAGCAGTCCCAGAGCAGTTTCTGCTGTCCAGACCCTGCCTGTTCCAGACTCAGGTGTCTCAGGTGCCAGCTCTGCCCCAGCACAGCTGTCCTTCTGTTCTGGGAGCTGGGACCACCCTGTCCCAGCATGGGGGGATGAGGTGGTGCTGGGGACCCGGGTGGCCCGGGTGGGATGCCCAGCTTGCCATGGACTGTGTGGGTGCTCTCTGGGCTTGCCCAGGTCTATCCCAGGATGTTCCATGACTGTTTTCCTCCCATGGCAACGCACTGGAACGAGATGGTCTTTAAGTTCCCTTCCATCCCAAATCATTCTGGGATTCAGAACGGCAAGGAGATGCTCATTCAGCTCATCAGGTGATTGTAAAGCAAAGGATTTATTCTGCAGCCTTGGGGTGATCACCACCTCTCTGACAGGTGATGTTATACCCACAGAACACAGCTCTGCCATCCCCAGATGGGGTGGGCCTGGATTCTGTGAATGTGGGGCAAAGGAAGTGTTTAGCTTTCAAAATCACTGTGGCTGTCAGGTGAGGAAAACATTTATTTTCATGAGGATTTTCACTGACTGTACTACCAAAGATTTTTAAAAATTGCCTAAATAAGTATTTACATGATACTGTAACCCAGAATGGTTTCAAAGGAGCCTTTATGATCTGTCAGGTCAATAATCTGCATTTTTAAAAGTCCCTGAATACATATTTGCATGATCTGTATTTCAAAAGCTCTAGTAAATATGTATTTGCACAATAGACCATAACAATCTCTTTTAAGCCATCGTGGTCTATATATAGTGGTAATCCTCATATATTCCAAAGGAGTTTTATTTTCCAAAATAGCTTTTATTAATAAGATGTTCAGATGCTGCCGTTCTGAGGGTGATAGAAGGATGTAATCAAAAGGGATGAGGGCGGCTTTTCATGCAATTAAAAACTGATTTAAAAGTTAGGCCCACAGTGTAAGCAAGCACTTGGGTTTTGCCTCCCTTTTAGCCCATGGAGCCCTCCCAGAAACCTCCCTCTCTGCAGAAGAGAGAAATGGGGCAGAGAGAGGCTTCGAGAGATGTGGCATCAGAGCAACATGTTTATGGGTCTAAATGTTTTTACACCAGGGTGTGCTTTGATCAAGGTTGTGCTGCTGTTTTGGTGTTAGCCTGGAAAGAAAGACTGGAAATTGCCTTTTCCAGAGGCATGGCTGGGTGTGAGATGCTCATGTCTGGTTTTGTCCTCTGGCTAGAAGTGTCCAAGGCCAGGTTGGACGGGGCTTGGAGCAACCTGGGCTGGTGGAAGGTGTCCCTGCCCATGGCAGGGGGTGGCACTGGATGGGCTTTAAGGTCCTTCCAACCCAAACCGTGAAGGATTCCATCATATACATGAAATCTCTTCTGTGACATTCTGGGTCTGGGACAAATACAACAAACAAATTCTGTGTCCATCACTTCTCATCATCAGTTCCAACCACATTTATTCATCTCTGCCATTTCTGCTCTGCAAGATGCTGCATGTCATGATCTGGTGCAGTTTTCCTCCACTTCTTCCAGCCAGGCATAAATGATCAAGCTTATAATTTTTAGTCACCTCTACAGGCGTCAGAGGTGGGGGTGGGAGCTGAATTTTTTAGGAGAAACCCACATCTATTAAAATCAGGCATTTTGCATTCCAGTCAGCTTTGCTTTTCATGCATGTGAGCCTCTTAAACTCAAAGAGTGGGTTGATTTTTTAAAAATATTTAGAATATTTTCAAAATGTTGAGTCTTGTCCTGGCTTCATGTACTTACACAGAGATTTTTCCATTGCTGTGACGGGACCTGAGTTTTCACTCCCAATGCATTGCATATGCTAATTTATGTACAATTATGTTATCAGACACAGAGCAGAGGTGAATGTTGTTTTGTCACTGCTAAGAGTATTATTGTGCAATTATCAATATCTTGATCTTAACAATGCATTTCTTTAAGTACCTAATCCTGAACTTACACTGTGTTCTGGTACAATCAGAAATAATTTTATATAACACTAATATATAATATAATTAATAATTTGTGGATAATATAAAATAATTGTATAACATATATAGAATTATAGCATGTTTGATGATTTTAGTTGGTTTTGCCATGAATAGGCACTTCATTTCTCCAGCTTCTTGTATTATTTGTGTACTTTTTATACATCTCACATTGAATTATCTTATCTTGGTGGAACAGCTTCAGTCTGATTCTCACTCCCAGCAGTTTCCAGACCAAAACTTTTGGTTGTGGGAGGGCAAATACTGAATAAATAAACCCAAATAAATCCCCTGGCCCCAGATCTTGGCCACGCTTCCTCCATACCAGCCAAGGCTTCTCTGCTGCTGCTCCTCTTCCTCCTCCTGTCCCAGGCATATGGTGCAGGTAAGGGAAGGAGCCTGCACATATTGTTTCTGTTTGCAAAGGAAGTACACCCTGCACTTTCCCCGACTGTAAATTCAGCCCAAGTGGTCTGTCGTTAATCAGGTGCAGAATCTGGAAAAATCATACCGAGACTTCGTGTCTTATATTAAAAGCAGCAACTTAAGGGCTGGTTAGTTTGTTTATTGAACATGTTTTATTAGCACTGTACCTGGCAGAAAGTGAAGAATAGGACAAAATGAGATTATTTCTCCATCCACCCCCAGCTCAGGCTTTCTGCATAACCAATTTGGAACATGAACTGTACAAACACACACGTGTTGGTGGCTGCGTGGAGCGTAAGGCTCCCAGATCATGGGGAGTGGTAAAGCACAGTACTAGGAATTTCCAGACTTAGAAGGGTTCCTCGCATAAATCTGAGCCAGAGATTAAACTCAAGCTTCCTAAAGCTCACCTGGCTTTCTCTGCAGCGCTATGAAACAGCACCTTGGCTTTTGCATGTTTGGCTTTGGATCATGTGGAGCCGCAGGAGAACATTTCACCTCGTCCAGCATCATCCCAGCTCCGGAACACCCGAGCGGAGCAGAGGCAGCACCCCCCAAACACACACTCATACAGCATCCTTCATTCTTCCCACACTGATAATTGCCCATTAACATAAGGCAAACTGAAACCTTTTTCCTAATGCCAGAGTCTTGGAGTTACAGAGATTTTCTTGCTCCATTAAAAAGACAATTTTGCCTGTGCAGTAATGGAAAACGTCAGATTCAAACAGGGAAGTGGGTGCCTCTAAGTATTTCATATTTTACAGGAATATGTTTTACATGAAATACTGCCTGACAGATAAATTACACTGGCTTTGCATATGGACCTGGCTGATTTAGTGCTACCAGCACTGCAGATGGTTGGCGACAACTTTCTAGGTGCTTAAACATCTTAGTACATGAGTGCAATTCTTGCACTAATGCAAAACACTTGTGGAGTGACCCCTCGTGTGTAATGTTTTCCACTGAGAGAACTGATTTGGGCTTACAGAGGGAAAAGAAAAAGTAATATACAAATTACTTCAGGTAGCCTGTAGCCTTTATAAAGAAAAGCAATGCAATTATATCTGCTCTCAGCAACCACAGTTTAATGAAAACAGAAGTCTGAAATGGTCTTTCTAAGTTTCAGAACTTACAACAGGTCCCTACTTATTAGCAGAGCGGTTGTACCGGCAATTTGTTTTTGTAATTATGTTCTTTGTGGTCTACACAGTTTTCAAATAGTGATGCTAAAAGGACAGCTGGAAATACTGCGAGTTGCTTACCTAATCCCCAGTGAGAATAAAAATAGATAACAGTAAATGAGACTGTATGGAGGGAGCTAAATTAACAGTCAGAGCTGAGATTTTTTTAAAGGCGCAGTATACTTCAATGTATGCTTTAAAAGACAGAGATGAAATGTATTAAATATCAGTAGGAATACTCGGCCCTTTGATTACTTGAATGAGGAGCAGAGCTCATTCCCTGGCTGCAAACACCCCAGTCTTGTACAAAGCAAATAATGAGCTTGACCACAAAATGCTGATATTTCCCATGGAAAAGTGAACACCGAGGTAAAATGGTTGGTAATGGAGTAACACTGGTTCTCCTTTCTAGGCTTGTGTTTATTCTCCAAAGAAACTGCACAGATTGCCCCTTAAACAGGGATTTGAAAAGGCTTCAAAGACAGCTCCTGCTCTGGTAGCAGCGTTTTACCTGGCAGAGTGGAGCCGTGCACACATCCTGGCTGGAGATGGGGAGGCCGAGTCTCCCGGGAGACCTGGAAATACTCATTTTTAAAGAAACTCAGCCAACTTTAAAAATCTGGAAATACATAAGCTCCAGCTTGAGGCTTTCACAGCCACACAACCACTCAAATATCCGTTCTTTGGTTTTCTGAGCTCAGCCCTCCCCGTTTCATTTGAATTTGTCGGGATCGCGTTGGCACTCGCCGTCAGGATTTAAGTCTCTTCAAAGCTTCAGTGTTGAAGGACAGAGGCCACCTGTAGCTGCACGCTGTGGATGCACCTTCCCACCACGAATCAAGGGCCACCAAGGCTTTGAAATTTTAGATTAACAAGGACTTTTACCTGCATTTGCGTAGCTAACAAGCGAGCCAGGCTACTGGCGGGTATCAATCAGCATTTCATTATGCCATTTCGCATTAGCCGAGGATGTGACCTGCACTATTCCCTCCTGCAAAGCAACATCTCGTAGCTGTCATTTCACTGAAGCTATAAAGGTAAAGGGATGATGGAGCAGGGAGCTGACATTTGCTCGGGGAAGCTCTCCGGAGCAGCGGGCAGCTCCCAGCCCCGCAGCCTCCCCGCTCGCCGCCGCGCAAAGCCAACCCTCGGCGATCCCTGACATCCACTCTCTTCTTCAATATTCCTCCTCCCAGGTCTGGGAGGGAAGGATTCGTCTGCACGAAATCCAAGTGCATGCAGCAGAGCCAAGAGGAAATTCGTGTGTTACCTAAACCAGGAGCCAAGTGAGCTCACGGCGCCAGCAGCGCGTGCTGGGCTGTGGCCTGGGCGCGGCGGGGTTGTGTGAGGCAAAGCTGGGGTCACACAAGGGCTGGCCGTCGAGTCCTCATCCAGAGCAAAATGCAGTCAAAGGAAAGGCCCACCTTGGTTTAAAGGAAGTCCCTGAAACAGAGCCTTTACCTGTATTATTTTCAGAATATGTTCAAAAGATCAGCGAGAATGGTCGCCTTGGGAAATGACTCCTTGTAGTTGTTCCGTGGTTCTCTGCAGTTCCAGGTTCTTTGAGAGGTACCAAGAGGACTTACCTGTGGTTTTATCCCCCCAGCTTCCTCTGACCAAATCCATCCATTCCCCTTTATCCTGACAGTTAATGAATGTTCTGTTAAAGCAAATAAAAGCCCTCCACTTCGCTGGAGATGGGGAGGGGAGTGCTGGCTCCTGGACTGTAAAATTTGGCAGTGTGGGAAGGGGGGTCTTTTGTGGGTTTTTTTTTAGAACTGAGGGAGCCAGTGTCAAGGGTGTTGTATTTTCCTTGAGGACTGAGTTTGCTGTATCTGAGGCCAGGTAAGAACAGAACAAGGGGAAAGCCACTTGATTTCATGCCTGGAGCGAAGCTTAAGCTGTTCAAGGCCAGAGTAAACATGAAGCAAATGAAAAAAAGGTGCAAAAGAGAGGTGCTGCGGTTTAGCAATGAGCAGTGCTTGGAAAAGGAGGCTCAGTTGCCTCCCCCTGGGAATGGCTGGGCTGCTGTACCCGCTGGCACTGCCCATCTTCCCAGCTCCAGCCAGAGCTGTATCCTGAGCCAAATTTCTTGTATTCCAGGGATGCTCCATCACAGGTTGTTTCCAGCTCCGTCCTGCTGCACTGTGCTGGTGGTAGCTGGGTGTTTCTGATCACCTCCACAAATCTGGAGCTGTTCCACCTCTTGGTCTGGCTCCAGATGGCAGGATGAGGTTTCAGGGAATCATTGAATCACAGACTGGTTTGCATTGGAAGGGACCTTGAAGATGATCACGTTCAGGTCAGAGGCACATTAGGGACACATTCCACTAGCCCAGGTTTTTCCAAGCCCTGTCCAACCTGGCCTTGAACACTTCCAGGGATGGGATATCCACCATTCTCCAGGCAATGTGTTCCAAAACCTGTTCCACAACTTCTCTGGGGTGCCTGTTTGATCTGTACTACAACTGACTTAAACAGTGTTTGTTGTGATCATTTCCAGCCCTGAGCCTGGCTCCACTCTCAAAAAGACCACAGTCTAAACCTCAGTCTAAATCTTAAAATTAACAAAATGCTAAATATTAGCAAAACTTAAAAATCCAGTATTGATAGTCTTATAAACTGATTTGTAGGATATTACATTTCCATCACACACCTTATACCAGCAGGTGTATGCAAAGTTATAGATCATGCACAGCAGTATAAAATCCCCCAAAAGGCAGATTTATTCTGGGTATTTAGTCCACCAAACTGAACTATTAAGAACATTTCAGGGGAAGAAAAAGGAAAACCAAAACACATCCTTTTCTTTCATCTGAACTGACATAACCAGAACAGCACAGTCAATGGTCATAGAGGGTGGTAGCTCCAGGAGAGAGGCAGTCTGGATATTCCAACTGAAAAGGATTTTCAGGATTACAGACTGATTTCCCATTTCCTCCTCATGTGCAGCTCTCCCCCAAAAGGGAGATGGGGAACAAAGGGGGCTTCTGCCTCCCTCTGGATAAGGAACTGGTTGAAGTGCAGCTATTGCTGAAGTTTCAGCCTACAAACCCAAACACTCTGCTGTTGGACACCAGCATGATTTCCAGGGCAGTATTAACCATGTTTTTTACTCCTCCATTGCAGCCTCCAGGCCATGATGCTGCAAGTGCCAAGATGCACTAAACACAGTCTCAAATACAGTCCCCCAACAGACAGAGGTTGTACTGAAGAGATGTGGAGCTCCTAACAGGTAGCGTGGCACTTGGCATGTCCTCATAACTGATGTTAGGTAGCCTTAGGATGCTTCTAAAGTCCTTCAATGGCTCCAAATTTGGGGACAGACCAAGACTTTTAAGACCATTGTAGGAAAAAGCAATACTGTGCTTGGTCAAACTTGAATGTAAGGAGCCTTGGGGAAATTTAATGGCATATTTCCTCACGGAAAGGGTGGTCAGGCGTTGGAAGGAGCTGCCCGGGTTGGTGGTGGAGTCCCCATCCCTAGAGGTGTTCAGGGAAGGACTGGATGTGGCACTCAGTGCTCTGGTTTAGTTGAAAAGGTGGTGTTTGGTCTTGGAGATCTGTTCCAACCTTAATGATTCTCTGATTCTGTACTCTTCTTACTTCTTTCACTCACTTAACTCACTCTGATCTCAGACCTGCCCTGAGCAGGAGGTGAGATTCTATTTTTTCTCCAACTCCACAAGTCACCCTCGAGCTTGCCATTGCTTCTGCTACCTGCCCTCAGCTTTCCATAGTTTTTCTGGCTTTTCTCTCTTCATTGAAGGTGCCCAAGGCTGCAGGGAGGGACACAGTGGTGATGGTGCACAGTGTGTGCTCTGCAGACATTTCTAAGCAGTGCTCTGCACCCCATAGAATTTATTCTCTTGTGCTTTCCTGCTGTTTTTCCCATCCATCTTCCCAGCAGTCAGGATGTTGAGTTTTGACCCTCAGTGTCAAAACTCAGTGACCCTCTGTGCAAGGGAAAGACAGAAGTCAGGATGGGAAACACCTCCCCAGATTACTCAAAGTGCAGGCTGGACTGTTTGTAGGGAAAGCCAGACTCCAACTCAGCTGTGATGCTCACCCACAGAAGATTATCATGGAATAACCTGAAATTGAAGGGACCCACAAGGATCATCGGGTACCAGGTCCTGGCCCTGCCCAGGACACCATAAGAGTCACCCCCTGTGCCCCAGAGCATCATCCAAACCCTCCTGGAGCTCTGGCAGCCTTGGGGCTGTGCCCACTG
>JAWWTY010000158.1:34154737-34172874 GCA_035222235.1 Margarornis squamiger
CTTGGACACTTCCAGGGATCCAGGGGCAGCCACAGCTTCTCTGCCCAACCTGTGCCAGGGCCTGCCCACCCTCGCAGGGAAGGATTTCTTCCCAATATTCCATCTAGCCCTGCCCTCTGTTTAAACCAAGCCTCTTTCAATTTTACTTGTTTCTCCCAGAGTTTCCTCCCAAGCCCCAAATTATCTTCCAGATGAGAGAGAACTGATGAACCTCCAGCTCAGGCTCTGCTGCCCCAAGAACTGCAGGAGAGAGAAGCCCCTTCTGTCATCTCAGGTGGCTGCAGTGATTCCTGGTGGTCCTACTTACGTTGGGAATGCAGAGAAGATTTTCATGGAAGACTTTCCTAAGTGAGACTGATACAAACCTGGAGACGTGGCTTGTTTCTCTCTTTACCTCATTTATCTTCCACATGATTGGAGTCATCATGGAAAACAGTATTGCTGTTACAGCTCCTGTTGTCAATACTCGTCTCCTGCTCACATTCCCTGAGCTGCCACCTTCATCCTCATGCCTTTCTCCCTCCAGAATTACAACCAAACCAAAACCAATGTGTTCATAACATTTCTTCTGACTCCAAAAAAACCCGAAAGAAAACAAACAGCCAGCAGATGCTGATTTTCTCACTTAACTGCACATATTTTATTGTAATTCTCTCTGATTTTCTCCCAAGACACCCACCTGACCTTCCTTTCTCTCCAGTCTCTCCCAGTAGTGGCCAAACACTGCTAATCATGTAAGACTCAGCCCATGGAAATAGGCTGCAACTAAGACAAATTTACCCTCTGACCTCAATGCCTTTGAGTGCACAACAGAGACCAAGAAATGTCTTTGCTAAAAGGAATGCATTTTCCTTGGCAAAAACTGATTTTTAGACCAAACCAAATTAATGCTGCAAAGAGAAATTTATTGTTTTTCTTTTTGCTGTTTCACAAAACCACACAAATAAAAACAAATCATTGATTTTAGAAGAAGAATGACAAAAGGCATTTTCCAAGAATTTTCAAGTGACTAAAAATGGAACACCATAAATATTTTTGCTTCTCTCTACGTAACTGTGAGTGATTTGCAAGCATGAATTAATTTTTAATTAATGCACTGTGATGAAGCAGGGATTAGTTAGCCCAGAATTTTTCAACGTTCTCCATAGACAATTTGGTTGGGAGAGCATCTCCAGAGCGAATCCTTGTCCAAGTCTGGTGGGAGCCCAAAATCTCTATGGCAACTGGAACAATAATCTGTGTAGGAAAAGAGAAAGTTTGGAAAACTGTTCAAATGGATTTTAGCTGCCTTAGTTATCTGAAAATAAGGATGAGGCTCCACATATCCAGGCAATCAGTTTTCCATACACCACCAAGGGCTTGGAGGGTCTCATGTCCAGTCATGACCAGTTCAGCCCCATTTTGGACTGGATGGGCTGAGAGAAGTGAAGGGACATTTACTGCTCATACCCCCAGTCCATTTGAAGACCTGGGAACAGACCTTCCCAGCCTTTCTCATCCATGAAGAGCAAAGCTGATATTTTTCAGTCTAGATTGCTATTTTCTTTTTCAGATTAAGGAAAACAGAAATGAGAGAGAAAGAAAACTGGTGACTCATGGCAGTTTCTCTGCTGAAACACAGCTGCCCTTGTCACAGGAACACGATTCTTAGAGCCTGCATCCAAAATTTATTGCAAAATAAAACTGAGACTTCTGAAAACAACCAGGCTAAATGATGTTTCTATTTCTTTTTAATATATATTGGCAAGTGCAGGTCCAGGCTACAGCCTGGATCAGGAGCAGGACTGGAAACTCGAGAGAAACTCGGTTCTTGTGAGATTTGCAGGCAAATTTTGCAATCCCACACAGTGTTGGCTGGACAAGTTTCAAAATCAGTTTGTGGTTTCTAAAGCTTTGATGCTTCTGGACTTCCTGGGGTTCCTTTGGTGGCAGGTCAGTGTAACAACACCCACACTACCACCCAAAGGTAATATTGTATTTCTCCTCTGGTCCTGCTATGGGAAACATGCAGGAAGTCCTGAGTGCAGCGATCCCAAATCAGGACACAAAAAGACTGTCCATGTGTAAATCTACTCTGAAATTAAATGGTGCAATTTTAGGAATAGTATTCCTTGCTTTGCTACAGTCTTTCTGCTTTCAAAACACTGAGACCTCAGGTGTGACTTGCTGAGCTTTGAATGGCCACCACTCTGAGGTTGGTAACTGATTGCTGAGCACCACGCTTCTGCAAATGAACTCATACCCTCGGGATCATGGAATCAAGGAATGGTTTGGGCTGGAAGGGACCTTAAAGACCACCTAGTCCCAAGCCCCTGCCATAGGCAGAGACATCTTCCACTAGAAAACCCGCCTCATTCAGGAACCCTCTTCAGAAATGTCTTTCAGTGGGTGGAGAAGCTTCTCCTAAGCCTAAAGCTTGAGCTGCTCCTGAAAAAAGGCTAACATGGTTGGCACTGCACAGTGCCACAAAGAGAAGGGGAAAAAGGATATAACCAAATCAAGGAGTGCTTCTGAAGTGGCTTTTAGTCATCCCCAATAAAACAGAAGGAAAATCTGGCTTTGTGGGAAAGCCAAGTATGATTAATTTCCAGCCTCCCTTTCAATAAACACATTGAGTATGGAACACGTGCAGAAGGTGGGCAGGGAGACAGCACAGAGGAACATGGGAGATGGGAGGGAGAGAGAGATGATCTGGTTTTGCTTCCAAGCTAATTTTAAATCACTTTAACTATATTTAGTTCCATTTCTATTTAATAGGGCTGCAACAGTTGGACTGAGACTTTTATTGTTGTTCTCTGAGTGATTTAAATTTCCAAGAGTTCATGATTGTTGTTGGTTTTTTTCTAAATCTTCATGACCTTCTTCCATGAGTTTATTTTAGATATAGTGGAATGTCCCAGAGAAAATTCCAAATGGTCCTTAATAGATGAAATGTTTCCAGAAAGGAGAAATTCTCAGTGGACTATGAAACTATTTTTCAATCATGGTGTATGACACACAAGCCACAGCTGAGGTTTTTTTTCAGTAGGAAACTATTGCCCAGTGGGTTAAAAGAAAATAAAGGATAATGGGATTTTTCCGTAAGGCTGGAGCTGTTCACAGGGGTTTGCTCCCCACTAGATGTCACTGGAACTGTTTGAAATGTTTGGAACAAACAACCCCAAATTACCCAGGTTTTGAACTTCCTTGCAAGCACAAGACTTGGAGCAGGTTCTCTTCAAGCTCTGCTCTGGCACAAGAGCCTTGCAGGGGAATCCAGACTGAGAGATGTTAATCATGGGAGGGTCACAGTTTGCTGGGGATGTGGGCAAAATGAAGGTAAAACATGTGAAGTTTGGTATTGCCCTTAGGGATTTTGTTCTTTGGGTAATCCAGCCAGAAACAAAGAAAATGCCTGGACACAGTCACCCTCTGGCTGGGGAGCCTCCAGACACAGACCAGGGGCCTGCAGAAACCATGTGGCCTCCTGAGTCCCCTTTGTCTGAGAACTGGGACAGCCACACCACAAAGTGCAGGTGAGGTTTGGGTGTCACCTGAGCCACCACTAAAAAAAAAAAAAAAAAAAGAAAGGCAGAAATTCTGTGCCATGCAATTTTCCATGGCTGTCCTCAGCTGCACCAACGCTCACCCCACACTGCTAAAGAAAGCAGCTCCTCAGACTATTAGGTGTACTATTTAAATTCTCCCTGTAGTTCCAATTGACTACAGGAATCTTCTTCCATTCTTATTCAAAATTCAGTTTAGTGTGATTATGTGGCCATGCATCAAATATGGCAGTATAATATGTCCTTTCATCTACTTGCCATAATACATCCCTTTTAGTGCCACATAAATCCCTGAAAATATTACTGTCTTCTGCTCTTGAGATTCTTCATGTGCCTCTTTGCCTTACTGCCTTCCTCTTCTATTGTTTCTCCAAGCTGAATTAATTCCCTTTTTTCCCCCAACATCGCTGCTCTGCTCTTGCCGCTGCTTCTGAGCAGACACCAGCGAAACAACAGCCCTTGCAGTGCCAGAGAGGAGCCAGGAGCATCCCAGCTGCTGGCACAGCATCCTCCCCAGCAGTGCCAGTGCCTTGGCTCTCCTCTCAGTGCAGGCGGCTGCTCCGAATCGCTCCATCTCCTCCTGCAAGGGCGGTGGGAGCAGCAATGCCTGTGGTCAGAGCAACCCTCAGCGAGCTGAGGAAGCTGTAATGAGGAATTACAGGAGCAGCTTGGTGCTCCTAATCCTCCCAGACCAAAGCAGCTCCCCAGCAGTGGCAGCGGGTCCCCTCCTGTCCCGCAGGGTCCGTGTGAGCCCTGCAGCTCTGCCCTGGGCAGCCCTGGGCTGCTGCTGCACTGCCAGCCACAATTTAACCTGTGGATGTGAACAACATTGCAGCAGAACATGTTCCTTCTGTGTAGGGTGCTACAGGCAGACACCAAAAGAAGCTCTTCCCATCCACAGGAGCGCCAGCTTGGCACGAGCATTGGCATCTGCTTCTTTGGAACCACAGGATGGCTTGGCTGGAAGGGAACAGAGAGACCATCTCATCCCACCCCTGCCATGGGCAGGGACACCTTCCACCAGCCCAGGCTGCTCCAAGCCCCGTCCAACCTGGCCTTGGACACTCCCAGGGATCCAGGGGCAGCCACAGCTTCTCTGCCCAACCTGTGCCAGGGCCTGCCCACCCTCCCAGCCAGGAATTCCTTCCTGATTGAAATTTAGAAGAAATTGAAATAATTTCTTCCTGATTTCTCCCTCCAGTGAAACTCCCCATTGTAACTCTTCCTCCAGGATTAATCAGGTTGTCAGGGCTCCTTCCCTTGCTCCAGACAGGTGATGGAGGCCACCAGCCTGGCCATGCCCCACGGCACTGACACGGTCCCACACACCTGCCTGGCCTCCCTCCTGTGTTTCACAGAGCACATGCTGCCTTTGACTTGTTTAATTAATTAGCAACCTAATTGTACTACTGCAGCATGACCCCCTAGTAGGCATCGCTGACTTATTTGGGGCAAACACAGCAGAAATGGGTATATTCCCTTATACAACTTCTACATTAAGTTGTTATTAAATTAAACCAGCAAACTTTCAACCTATTCAATATTCAGTAAATTTAAGAAAATGAATTGAAGCTCCTTGCCTATTTTAATATGTACTCCTGAAGACATTTTCCAATTTTTTTATGGTTTAATTAAAGCCTCATGGCAATGGGATGCTTCTTTCTACCTCCTATGCCAGTGGTTAAAAATTACGGGGTTTCAAGTACCCTGCATGTCTTTAATTGCTCTGCTGAAGATAAAAGAGCAGTGATATTTTTATCACAACTGATACAGCAGGCAAAATTAAAAATGCCCCTTACCCATGTGAAATATGGGTAACTTACCTCATGAAATATTTTGGGACTATTTCATTCTGCCACATGTCCCGATGAGCAGAGGAAGTTCCCCGCCCACTTCTTAATATTAAAGAAAATAAAGTGTAGAAATCACTAAACGAAGAAAGTCCTGGAAGAGAACATTCAGCTCAGGACAATGAGGAGGAAGGTTACAAGTATATTAGGATAAGGGCACCACAATTATATGAAGAAGTCTGGAGAGAAAAGATTACATTGTTCTGACAACAACATTTTTCAAACATTTAGACCTTTAATATCATTAATTTAAAGTACAAGATTAAATATTTTATGCAAATATTAGACAACAGCAAAGAGCCCTGCATATTAGGATTTAAAACAAATTGAAAGCATGCAAGACATATTCATTTCTTAAGCAGTTTAGTTAAAAAATCGGTATTGTCTCTATTAGGATTAACTGACAGTAACTCTTTGTGTTCAAATGGATTTAACTTCACTGTGGTTTGTTTTCCAGATATCATTGTCCTCCAATAATCGTGGATAAAGGGAAATGTAAAAGGACAGATCAAGTAAAAATATATCTTCACATCATAAACACAGAATTACGTTTAAATTTCATTACTAAATGGGATTTCAGCTTCATATTCCATGCCTAATCCTGCACTATAAAAGAAGTATAAAACCTCCTGACAAATTCTAGCAGACTTTGTGGAAGTTGCATATATTGATTAAAACATCAAGCAGTTACATACAAACCAATAATGAATTACTTCTTGTTGGAAGATAAAACTTTGTGATATTTAAAATTACAGACTTGAAAGTAAGTAAAATTACCCCTAATTATGCAGAAGGGAGCAACACCTTAGCAGTAAACAAGATAAGCACCTCAAACAGCACTAATAATTTTAATTAACATTTTCTAGTTTCCTTTCACCTCCTTTCAAGGTCATCTGCAACCTTTTCCTGGTACAACATTGCAGCACAGTGTTAAAAACTTACATTCCATTACTAATTGCTTTGATAAGCAAAAAAAAAAATTTACTTGCCAGGACACATTTTTCTTTGTTTTGGGGGTTTTTTGGTTTTGGGGTTTTTTTCGAACAAAAGTCACTGAATCACATGCAAAAGCCAATCTTGCATTGTGTAAAAACTGACATGAAGGTTTTTGCAGTGAACAGCTTTCAAAAGCCAGATTCCAGCAGCTGGGATTCAGTTGGTCATTTGGGGCCTGATTCTGATCACCACAGGCAAAACCGGTCCAGGAATTCTGCAGAAATTGATATTTCAGGTATAAATAGAAATTTCTGGATTATACCCAAACTGTTGAATATTCCGATCGCAATCAAAGTTCAAAAGGCTCCTGAAGTGTGAACACTGCAAATGAGAATTTGGCAAAACCTGATAATTTACACAGTATTTGTGTTATTTTTTCCTTGAGCACTGATGAATTAATGTATGTTCAAGACTCATGACCTTGCTAAACTCTCTCTTTTCTAAAAAGTCCAAAAGTTGGTTGGAAAAGAGCTTTGTTTTATCAGTGGGTTTGTTCCATGCCACAAATTTCATGTACGAGGTCACTTGGAATATAATGTGTAGTGAAAGAATCTCATTAGGCTAAAATGAATGTAAAATGTGTCAATTTGATCCAAATGAGAACTGTAGTAAAACCATGTTTGATGTTCATGTGCAATAAATCTTTAACATTTGTCTGTAAAGTATTAGAGAACCCAGAGGGAAATCTCTATTTGTGATAGCTGCACATTTCCAATGATTTTTCCTATAATCCTTTGTTGACATTTAGCATATGGCAACAAGAACGAAGATCCTAAAATGAGAATTATTACTTATTATTCGAAGGTAAACAAGATGGGCACCTTGAATGGGAGGTTTTTAGACAGAAATGATGAGAACATCCCTCTATCAGGGGCAACTGCTCATCTTTCAGTCGCTCCTTGGTGGAAAAGTGACATCAAAGGTGCCCTACCTGCCCGTCACTCAACTCCGTGTTAAAGCGGCCCCATCCTGCCCGTTGGGTTGGATTTTGATATATTCATATTGTTAATTACTGTTGTATTTCAATTTTCTCTCTAGTATTTTTGTTCATTCATAATGGCTTTATGGTTCAGTGGGCTGAAATGACTAAAATGAAAGATTTCCAAGATTTCTTCTGGGAGTAATTTACAAAAGACCACAATTTTTTAATTGCTCCTGATGTTTAGTTCTGGATATCTGGAAGAGGAGAAATCAGCCCAACTCTTTTAGTTGCCACACCAACCGTAGCAGATATGTATTTTTTATTTTTTTTTTAATCTCTTTTTGGTTGTTTTGCTCCTTGCACACCCCACCATTCTTATTTTGAGGAATGCTCTGGTGTTTATATTTCTGCAGCTCACATTTGCTTTCTAAGAGAACTAGGAGGTATTTACATCCTTTGAGGAGGCTCAGGGAATAATGGGTGAAATGTCAGAAACAATTATGAAAAATAGAGGCATTTCATTTAACCAGGAGAAGAAACGGAACTTTTGCTGAATGACTAAACTCGAAGTGCCACAAGATTGCTACACTATGAGATCTGGCTGATGATTATCACAAAGTTTTATTAAAAAACAAAACAAAACAAAACAAAACAAAACAAAACAAAACAAAACAAACCAAACCCAAAACAACCTTACAACACTTGCATGCCAAAGGTTGCAACACAGGCTTTGGCAGGGAACAGGAAAACGCTCCAGCATGAGAAAAGTCTTCGAGCAAACTTGCATCTGTGCTGATTTATGTTTCCATGCCAAAGCACCAGCAGATTCCTGAAGCCAAGGCAGGACTTTGTGCCCGGAGTCCCAGCGCTGGCTGGGAAGCTGCGCAGCACTAGCCCTGACAAAGCCCCTGCCCCGTCTCCCCCCAACCTCCCCAGCCGTTTTTTACAGAGTTTGTCCATCTCGTTATTGCTGTGCAGGCCTTTTATCAATAACTGTGGCTTTCTGGGCCGAGTTTTCCTTGGCTTGCAGTCCTGCTTTACAAAACCGCCGCATACTTGACAGTTTGCCCCAGTTAAAAATTCTTTGGTCAGAGAAAGCCCCGAGAATGAAACAGTATCTGGTGTTGTAAAATCTTGACCAGATTCTGAAATATTGCCTAAGCCCCTGTCAACTGGAAGGTGATTTCTCCAGGTCATGGTTTAGGGGGAATTGATGGTCCAGCCTGCGAGTGCTCCGTCTGCACTATGTCTCTTTCAGGAGCGCACAGTCACCTTTAGCACTCACTGCTTTCCAAGCCCCTCCCTTTTCCACAGCACATTTACTTCCATACACAGATTACAAGCTAAACATAAGAAAACCAAGCCAGACAAACAGCCTCTCTGCCTACTGCTTTTACATCCCTCTGTTTCTGTCTGAGGGATTATCAATTACCTAATAACCCTGGGAAAGAACCCACCTGAGGCTGAGCAGAGATAATGACACCCAGTGCTACGGGGAGCAGTTCATCCCCGTGCTCGCAGCACTTTTCCAGGGCTGTCTGCTCCGTGATGCAGCTGCAGAAACTGAGGCACAGGGATCTGAAAGGACCATCTAGCCAAAGGTAAATTTGATATAAAATACAAATCCCAGCACAGTGCCCTTCCTGTCCAAACACCCACAGAAAAGGGTGTTTGCCCAAACTCATGGCACATCCAGCAACTCTAAAATGAAACCTCATCACTCATTATAAAAAGCCTTTTATTTTTTAAAATCCACCTATAGATATAATCTGTTAAAGTTCCAAACTGAACTCAACAATTAAAAGGCTGTGGGTAAACATAAACATTTTTGAGCATTCTCATTATTAGACAGGAGCAACTGAGGAGCTTCCATCAATGGATGTTCAATATAGTTTTAAACATCTGCTTAAAATCCTACTAAAAAACCCCCACAAGCTTTGGTATTTTGCCAGCTAAGGGGAAGATCTTAAGAAGAGTCAGAATAGATCGTCCAGCCATATAAATTATAAATCATTACATTAAGTTCCATATATTTATGACACAAGCTCTGACTCTTGCAGTTTTGCAGGGAATTTTCCTGAAGGCAAAAAAACAGTGGACCTGCTCATTCCTTTGGAGAAACTGGGTTGGCCCTGCTAAGGCCAATAACCCTTCCAGTCTGGTGGCAACTCCTACAGTCTTAATTAGAAAGAAAAAGACCTAATTCTGCATTTTCCTTATCAACCCCAGGCTTTTTCTGTACTGCATTACTACTTTTCTGAAATTCTCAGACTTTCACCAAGCTCTGGGCAAGCCAGGACTGCCTGAAGAAGCAACTTTGCAGATTTTTGGGGCAAGGTGTCACTGTAGGACTGGTTGGCCTGTGTTTCTCTCACGGTGGTTTGGTTGGGTTGGGTTGATTTGGCAGCTCAGGCTGCCTTAAGATACTCACGGTGCTTGAAATCCTGTATTGCTACTAAGATGCTTTTTATCCTTTCTCTGGGCATTGACTCAGCAAAGCCACTGTGCTGATGTGGCCACAGCAGTGGGGCAGCCCAGGCTGACCCACACATCCATCCCAGCACTGTCTCCTGGAGGGATCACCCATGGGAATGGGTTCCTGCAGGAACTCCCAGTGGAGGAGTGATGCTGCTGTCAGGACAAGACATTCCTGGGGGCCAAGACGTGCCTCCTTTGGCTTTCCAGGCACTGGCACCAGTGGATCAGCCACACTGCTTTTAATATTCTTAATAGTTCTCTTTCCTTGGCCTCACTTTATTCCCCTCATTTTGAAACTCCTGACAGCCTTTCATCAAATGCTTCTGACAAACTTAAAGAATATCTAAAATGGGCACTAATAATTTAGTACTGCAATTTTATGAGTATTTTAAAGTTCCTGAGTATTACTATTATTTTATGGAAGGATTTTTCCTCCTTTCCCTTGCTCTTTCTTCCTATGTTCTTATGGAATTATAGGTGAGATGTATTTCTTGGCTGCTGTTTCATCTTTTGTTCATACAGTTAAATATTGCACTGGTTAAAGATTGCACGAGGCCCCCACATTAAAATTTTATTGTATTTTTGTATTTATTTTTGGCCCGGATCTGGGGGCCTCTCAGGTCCAGGTCTTGTGTAATTTTATTGGCTTGTGGGTGGAGGAAAGAACAAAAATGAGGTTTGTGGCCAGAATGTTATCTTTGGCCATATGCAGCTATTTGGGGGCCTGATTCTGCTCTGATTCATAAGCAAGTAAATCTCCAGCAGCTCCACTGAAACTGGAAAAGTTAAAATGATGTAAACCCAATGTAAATTAGAGGAGAATTACCTCCGTGGTGGGTGCTGTGGAAGTGTTCTGCTATTTATGATTTAGCTGGGAGCTGTTGACTGGCCTCTCCAAAGATAAGAGCCACCTATAACTCAGTTGTGAGCATCTTTTTCCCTTTTTGACTAATGTCTGCTAGCTAAAAAAGATTAAAACTGGGGTGTTTTATGAGCTCTGCTGGCTATGAGCAACAGAGCTGAGACTACAAAGCTCATCGACCTGAGATCTGCAGCTGAATTTTGGTGACATCTCTCTTGAGTGAAAAGCACCTTACTCTACCCTACAGCCATGTTTTAAAACCTGTTGAGTTTAAATATTAAAATAAGTGGATTTCAGCCTTGATAACTTTGTTTTATGAAATACTCTTCCTGTGACCACCACGCAGTGAGTGGCTGCCCGTCCCGGTGTGTTCAACAGCTCTCCATCATGAGTCATGGTCAGCCCATCCTACGCTCCTTCCTGCCTGGGTTGCGTCCATCACCACAACCTCTTTCCTCCCCAAAACCTGTCTCCCCCTCTCTTCTTTGCACATTTATTCATGTCAGGTCTTTGGCTTGGAAATGACTTCTCCTGTGAGCCAAACCTTCTTATTCTACACTTTAAAATCCTTATGAAATTTGGCTCGCCTTCCAAAGCTAAGCCTCAGCTCCCTTGTTACTCTTCTAAATATAAAACATTTTTATTGCATTAAGCCACGTTGAAAAGAAAAGGGGAAAAAAGGAAAAGGGAAGAAAGCAAATCCCTGCCCCCAATGTGAAGGAAGAGGCCGATATTCCAGAGCAATGGGTCATGTCTTTGTTTTGTCTCGGTATCGTTGCTCGCGCGCGCTTTCGGCTCACTATCGATATTCCTCCTTGAATATCTCCCACCCTGAAAAACCCAGTCAGAGTCAGGAACTGCAAAGGAATTGTTTCCAGAGTTTTGGAAATGGAAAAACCCACCCCACTACTGATCGCACTGCATCACTTCCTAAAGAGAGCACTGTTTTCTGGGGAGCTCATTTAACACCTTCCAGTTATATCAAACTTAATTTTCTGCACAACTTCAACAACTTTGCAATTAGTTATTTATAATTTTCATGTGCGCATTTCATTCATTATTTCAGATGGAATTTTAATCATTTCAACAAAGATGGGTCTTAATATTTCCAATAATGGCTCTTGTCACTTTAAATATTAAAATTTGCATTAGGAATTCCCTCGGCTATGTCTGCATTATTTGCATTATAGATTGTGTGCTTGTCTCAATCTATATATATATGTGTGTGTGTGTATATATATATATATATATACATATACACACATTTATACACAGATATGAATTTTTAGGAACATTCAGGAAGTTTTAAATGATCCCATCAGCTTTGAAAGCACTATCACAAATACCAAAGCTGTTAGTGATAAACAAGGTCCTAACAGCCCAAAATTAAAAGCTCCTAATTTTCAACTTTAAATAAATCCTTATTGTATAGCAGAAATAATTCCTCGCAAAGTGTTTCCAGCATTCAGAGAATGCTTTTAGGACATCCAGCATTAACATAATTTTTTCGACTGCGGTTCTCACAGGACATCTGATGAAGTCTCTACCCTTAATTTTAATTGCGCGGGCTGCATTCTTAATTAAAAACTGTACAAATGGATTTTATGCCATGCCAAAAGAAATCTGAGTTCATTAGTTATAAAACCTTTTAAAAATTGATGTAAATATGTGAATTCTTTAAAAGTTTGAACTCAGCGTCCTCATTTATGTTGAGTAGCCTTTTATCTAGAGAATAATGAAGTCAATATAAATTAAGATAGTCTAAGTTTCACTTTTCCCTTTTCCTTCCCTTTTTTCCTCTCTTTTTTTTTTTCAGTGAATGAGGGTGATGGGAGTCAAAGAGTGTGGGGGTTATGCCTTTATGTCAGGATGCTTTTCCTTGAAGAATCAAATTCATTTAAATCTAAACTGTGAAGAAAATTAGAGTGGGAAATGCACTGACCCTTTTGTACTGGGTTATATAAATATAAGTTCATATATCTTTTATTAATTCTTCATATTAAAGCACGATCACATCTTCTCAAGTCAATAAACTTAATGGAAACCTGTCAAAGTAACTTTGGAGGAAAACTCTGGGCATCACTTAAAGAAATACGTGCGCCTTATTGATTTTTGTTTTAAAATCTGAGAGTTGTTAATTAAAATGCTTTTCCAAACCTTGCCAAGTGTTCAAATAATGAATGGGAAACTCTGAGAGGTTTGTTTAACCTGACAAATTGCTAACCTTTCATTTTGCTGGCTGCTCATCTGGCTGCTCGGGACCTTTTCCCTTCCATCTCTGGCAGCTGGGAGGGATCGCGGCGCCCTTTCTGCTCGGTGCCACCAACCTGATCCTGCCTGTGGTTGCTCAAAAACCCACAGATGGTCTTAAAAAGAATGGGAATGAAGGGCTGGGATTAAGCTCAACTTTTCCTGTGCTGTGAATTAATCTGCAGGGTTTCCACTCTATTTTCCAGCCTGTGAGTTTGCTGTCGGGGAGAGACATCCAGGGCATGCCCCAAGGACAGCCAGGTCCAGGGGTTTTCATGCGTGGGTTTCTGGCAAACAAAGAGTAGAAGAGGTGGAATTGAAATTTCAAACCCAGAGTATTTACTGCTCTCTTAGCAAAGATGCAAATGAAGCAATAAATAAAATGACCTGTACAAGGAACCCCCATGTTCCTTTCCATCCTCTTTGGTGGTTTGTGCCTTTGAGCATCTCTGTGCCACTGCCTCCTGGCCCAGTGTGGCAGGAGGGGTGTTCAGACACCACCTGAGAAGCTGTGTGAGTGCTGGTGACAGCTACAGCATGAGCAGGAGCAGGAAGCACCAGAAGTCTCACAGGTCATGAGTTTCCAACCCAATCTGGTGCAATGAGGAAGGTTTGAGACAAACCTCTGATTCCAGGTTGCTCAATTCCACATCCCTGGAAGTGTTCAATTCCAGGTTGGATGGGGCTTGGAGCAACCTGGGCTAGTGGAAGGCGTCCCTGCCCATGGCAGTGGTTGGAATGAGATGATCTTTAATGTTCCTTCCAACCCCAAACCATTCCATGATTCTGTGAGGGAGACATGTAAACTGTACAAGATCAGAGTGATTTGGGGTGATTTTGAATTATTTAAACTAAGATTCCTGGTGTTCTGCCACTCACCAGTTCCTCTCCCACAGCACCAGGAATGTCACACATCATCCAGAGAGCAACCCACCATGTCAAACCTTGGTAAATTCTGGATTCCTTATCTTGGATTCCACATCTTTTGACTTTAGCTTTGTTTTATGCTTTGATGATTGTACAGAATATTGGACAACTACCAAAATCTTCAAATTTGGGCAAGTATTAGGTTTTTCCAGTCTAAGCAGAGAAATGCAAGACACGAACCATGTCCCTGTCAAAGTGCAGTGAGATGCTTCACCCAGAGCACACTTCAGCCTGCATTTATCTCATCAAACTTAAATTAAGTACCATAAAAGCAGAGATGCTGCATGGTCCCAGAAGAAGAAAATCCACTTCCCTGACACTCAAAGCATTGCTTTCAAAGAATTGCAGAAGGATTCATGTGCAAAATGCAGAAGAATTCATAAAGTCTCCATCCATGCACCTATTCCACAGCAGCAGCCCCACTCCTCCCACAGTAACTGCCCTGTGAATGAAGCCACAGGATGTTTGCTAAGCAGATCTTTAGCTCCTTGTTTTTTAGTAGCCCACCAATTTCCCTGCCAGCTCCATGGTCTACCCAGAAGTAAAGGAAAACATTTGTTCTACAGAAAAATTCACAGAAAAGGGACACAAACAGTCCTGTATAATTGATAGTTTTATGAGATTGAACTCTGTAAATTTTTTGAATCTTACCCCTCTAGATCCAGTTTATGTGCACATTTGAACAATGACTTCATATCCTCTCCAAGCAGAGATTCTGGGATTCAGTCTCGTTGTTTGGCCAACACAAATCCCCAAGTGCCAAGAATTTCTAGTTTTGTTTTGCTTCATGTTTGTCTTTTGCTTGTTCTCTTCCAGGATTCCTAGTCAAACCAGTCAGTCAGTGGAATGATTCCAGTTTGCACCAGAAGATGTGTAAATCCCTAAATCACTTTGAAAAACTGAGCAATTTTATCTCTGTCTTCCATGGTGCACGTTCCAACTGTGAGACTTCAATTTTTATCTGCTCTAAAGGAATGAGTTTACAGAGAAGTTCAAAGGCTGGACTCTGCTTTGTGGGCCATCTTTTCTCCAGCAAACCAGGAGGAAGGCTGCTGGAATTTTCAGACACCTTTCCATCTGTTAACTTCGTGTTTGTGCCCTGCCCTGTCTGAATCCCATGACTTCCACATCCATGCAGGGAGTATATGACATTTATCACACTTTCTCGCCAAGTATTTTTTCACGACACGATTCTTTTTGTTTATGTCATTAACTGCAGCCACAAAAACATCTCTGTCTTTTTTCTAGAGGCTCCTTTTCCAAATGAACCAGATCCCTGAAGCTGTACACTGACTTTGAAGGGATTATATTGTGTTGAGATACAGTCCACTAAAACCAAAACCTCCTTTAATTTAGGGGGTTTTTTCCCCATGGCTATGTGGACGTACAATTGCAATGCATCATTAGGGAGCTTATGGATGAACTTGTAGAAACCTGTTGAATATTTTGAACACCAAATGGAAAACAGTCCTTTTCCTTCCAGGATGTTGCTGAGTCAGGAAGCTGAGTTGTTTAAGATGGTGCAGAGAATTTTGCAGTCAGGTGGGACACCAACTCTCTATCAAGATTTAAAGATCCTTTGAAAGTCATGTGAGAATTGTTGTTTTGGTGTCCTGTATGTTCCTCTGCCTATGGAGAGTGAGAGGAAGGGAAAGGCAATGGGGATGCACAGGGTTCAAGGGCCATATGGTCATTAGCATGGCATTAAATCCAAGATAATTGGGATGGGTGATATGTCTGATACAATGCATCTGGGAGGTAAAATAGCTTGGACAGCATTCAGTTGGGCTCATTTGAGCAGGCTGATCGTTCTTCCTCAAGCCTTTAAGCTCAAAAGCTTCATTTTTACCTCACCATCAGGTGGTAACAGCTCCTGGTGGCCACGACTAACCCAAGCAATATCTGCACCAACAACCCTGAGCCTCCCAACATTTTCTCAGCCTGCCCGGTCTGATATGTTTGTTCCCAGATTCACACCCCCCTCCTGGCTATAAATAGATCTCTGTTTTTAAGATTTTGCTTATTTAGCACAATGTGTCTTGTCTGCAATACAATTTATATTTTACCACAACAAGCAACCATCCCATTAAGCCAACATGTTTTTTTCCTCGGGTAATTAACATACATGCCAAATTTGACAAGAGATATGCAGTGCAGTTACAGGATATTTCTTAATGTAATTAACTCTATTAGGTTCCAGAAATCATAAATATAGAATTTCAGCACTTATACATCTGTAAGCTGCACAGCTTTCTAAGAAAAAACATGTTTGTTATTTTCTCCCACTATTACTTTAACCAAAAATTGAAATTCCAGTGTTGGCCATGAGCGTTTGCAAATATTAATTGACCAATGAAACCACATGTTTCTTACCCTAAAACCAACCCTGCAACAGTGTGAGAAATGCCTAATTACTGATGGAGTGAGAAGCTACCTCAGAATAAGCAAAACTTCTCTTATTTAGCTTCTTTATTTCATGGTTCAAATTGGCACAAGAGCCGGGCTGCTCAAGAGAGTCAGGAGAGCGTGGCCACGAGAGGATTTTAATTTATTGAGGGCTCTTGCCCTACTGTACAGTCACCACCGCTATTCCAGTGTAATGGATGAAACAGATGTTTGACACCGCAGCACCTCTTCATAACTTCACTCTTCAAAAACAGTTTTACAAGTGCTCGCTCGCGTTGGTTCCCATTCAGCACAGGAAACTGAGGTCATGCTGAAACATGAGGCCCGGGCAGGAGCTTGAACTCATGTGCACTGCAGCTGGGCCCACGGCCTCGGAGCACGTTAGCAATCCGTGGAGCAGCCGTAATTCTAAATGTACAGACAAAGAAATCAGAGTGTTGACACCCTCACTGTAACATCTGCAAAGGGGAGAACGTGAGCCCGTCGCTAAAGGCACAAAGCACCGAGGTTCCTTTAGGGTTAATATTGTTCATCCTCAACATGGTTGTTTTGAATGTGAATAATTCCTTCAGGTTTCAGCATCAACATTGGAAAGTTGCTTTCTGGACTCTAATTTTCTTAGTATTGCTTAGAAGCAATTGTTTTAAAATCAAGTGACTCACCTGATATTCTGAGGTTTATTTTCTTCTAGGTGATGGTTTTAACACGTGCTCATCTCTGAATATGTCAGAAAATCTTCCCAGGTATAAAATACAGGTAATTCTGTAGCTTGTTTTAATAAAGATAACATAAGGTTTGTGCAGTTGGATGTACTGATTACCTTCTGTTACCCTCCCTGGGAAAACAATTAAGGCTTTTAGGTGCTGAGATTTGGTACCCAATTTGGAAAACGATAGCAGGGCACCAGCCTGAGGAGGCTGATGTGCTTCAAATCCCATATCAGGAGTTTTTCTCCTACTGTAGCTTCAGCTCCTTTCCAGTACAAGCTCCCCGACAGCCTCGGGGATTTCTCCAGCACTTTCATGAAAACTAATACCTGCCTGCAGCAAACCTCTGCTCCTCTCCCAGCACCAGCACGTGGGCCTTGAACTTTCTGCATCTTTGCTCTCTGTCTTCCATGCACCTTCATAGATAATTGTATTTCTGAACTTGCCCTTAATTAAAGTCAGCCCTTTAGTGACTCCGTGGTGCACTCAGGAAATGTGGTTATGTAGGGGAAGCTACGCAGCACAAAGTTATTGCTTTAGATGCTAAAATTGTGTCAGCAGTGCTAAAAATGAGGAGTTTTTTTACAGTCATGTGCTACTAGAAACTCCAAAAATGCAGTTTGTCAGAGACATTCCTATGAGGCTGGGCTGGACAACCACCTTCCACCCATCTCTCAAGTCTTTCCAGTGCAAGGAGTCGGTGGTTTTGTCCAGGTAAAACTGTATATTTGTTATGTTGCTCTTCAGAAATACCTGTAGGAAGATCCACAGAAAAAGTTTCTTCATTTTCCTTCCCAGCAGTTCTTGTGGGGTGTACAAAATAAAGGCTATTAATTCCTTCAGGCAGCTGTAAAAGCTCCTGTCTGTTATAACAGAAAGTGGCCTTCATGTGGATATCCCTTAAATTCCTAGAAATTATTATTTTTATCTTTACCTGTCTATTTCCACCGTGGTAAAAGTGGAACAAAATGTCTTTTATAGTAAGATAGCATGAATATTTGTAGAAGAACACCCTCTATCCTGCAGCAGTCATGTCTGCTCAGCACCAGGGCTGTGAGCACGATGGCAGGAGCCAAGAGAGCAGCCATACCTGCCCTGGATCCACTTATGGAATTTCAAGGGACCTTAAAGCTCATCCAGTGCCACCCCCTGCCATGGGCAGGGACACCTTCCACCAGCCCAGGGTGCTCCAAG
>JAWWTY010000158.1:34172952-34183328 GCA_035222235.1 Margarornis squamiger
CCACAGCTTCTCTGCCCAACCTGGGCCAGGGCCTGCCCACCCTCCCAGCCAGCAATTCCTTCCCAATATCCCACCTAAACCTATCCTCTGTCAGTGGGAACACATCCCCCTTGTCCTGTCACTCCAGGCCCTTGTAAATGGTCTCTCTCTATCTTTTCTGTAGGCACCAGAAGGCTGCAATTAGGTCAGCCCAGAGACTTCTCTTCTCCAGGTTGAACAATCCCAGCTATCTCAGCCTTTCCTCATAGGAAAGGTTGGAAAGGACCTCCAAGGTTATCAAGCCCAACCTTTGACCAAATACCACCATGGCCACTAAACCATACTGTGAAGTGTTGGTTGTACCAACAGCTGTTTGACCCTGGCCATGAAGGAAGGGCAGCCACCCATGGCCACGGTCAGAGGTTGTGCTGAGGGCACCTTGCATCACTCTTCACACAAAACAGAGGAAAAAGCCACAGAAGGCTCCCTCTGTCTGCTCAGCCTGATCTAGTTGGAGATGTCCCTGCTCATTGCAGGAGGGTTGGAGTGGTTGACCTTTAAAGGTCCCTTTTGACCCAAACCATTCCATGTCCAGCTGGTACAGCCTCAGCTGTGCCTGGTTAATGCAGTACCAGGAACCGTCCTGCTGTCCAAGCCACTTGACATGCCTGGAAATGCCAGTGTTGTGTTTTTCAGGGCTGGTACCAGCTCTCTTCCCACCATGTCCCAACACAGCCACACTGAACCCAACCACCAGAGCAATCCTGACCTCCAGCCAGTCTGTGCAAGAGGGGGAAGAGTCACGCCTGTGGTTTATGGCTTTGTTTTCTCAACCTTTAGCAGTATTTGTTTGTTTGTTCTGTGTCCAACCACAGGTCCTGGCTCCAGGATGAGCTGTGTGAGGAAGGACAAGCAGAGGATTTTTTCTCTCTCTCTGTTGCCTCTTTGCATTGATAAACCATGTCACTGGCATGAAGACAACACCAAGTGAAAGTCAGAAAGCTTCCTTCAGGTCTGGGGGGTTTTCCATCGGGCTTGTGCCAGTTTACAGCCACAGTTACAGCTCAAAACATCTATGGGGAGGTTAATGGCACGCAAAGGACAAATCCTATAAACCCTCACATATCACATTTGGTGGCCTTGCTTCTCTGGAGCTGGAAAATGTGTGATAGGAAAAGTTTCACAATTAAAGACAAGCCTGCATAGTTTGGTTTGTTGATAGTCTTGCAAAAGCAAACAAAATAACTCCTTACCAAGGTTTGCTAGAAGCCCATAGTTTTTTTCCTATGGGAAAATAAGGCTGTTCCGTGAAACTGTGGGGAAAATTTGAGCTGACAGCCCAAGATTAAGTTCACTTTTCTAATTCTGAGAGGGCGACAAGTTTAACTATCCTGGCTTGGCTCAGACCACTTGGGTTGTGGGCTGTGCCTGCAGAAGATGTGGGAGTGCCTGGTGTGACGCCGGGTCTGGGTTTCAGGGGTGACCACAGGGTCCCTCTTTCCCAGGCACAGCAGAGCAAACTTCATTGCGAGCAGAAATCCCCCAAAAAGCAGCATTTTATCAAGTTTCTGAAAACCTCATGAAGTGGCTGATTAGCCCATTTGGAAGGGTGATCAGATAAGCCTGTACCCAGCCAAGTGACCACAGGAGTCAGAAGGTGTCCTTTCCCTGAAATCTTAAAGAAATCCATTTCTAAATACTCATTGATAAGAATTTGTGAAAGAAAATTAAGATTACACCTTTTTAACCTCAAAATTTCTGTTGGAGGAGGGAAGGTCCTACGAAAATTGCTGCTGTAGAGGCTGTGGGTGCTGGAGCTGGAGGCTGAAGCAGCTCCTGGAGACACCAGGCTGCCAACTTCCTTACCCCAATCCCTCTCTGCTCACCAGCACTGGCCTGAACCATGGATAGTTTCATGCTTTTTAACCATTTGTGTTAGATATTAGAAATTCTTAGGTTTAGTCATGCCTTCAGACCCTGAACTCTCATTCTTACGGCCACTTGTGATATTCCATCTTGGTTTAAGCCTTAGCCCAGATATGAAATAAGACTTCTGTGTTCCTTGAAAAAAGTTATAAAGTTTACAATTAGCAAACAAAACAATGTCAGACTCTGGGTAAAGACCAGAGTGTGAAATTGAGTTTTGCCAGTAAATTGCTGCCTTGTCCTTAGCATTGCAAGCCATGCTCTCAAGTTTATTTGAACACATAAAATATGCTAAAAGTTTAGCAGCACCACTGTGTAAAGAAGAGTCGGATGAAGTATATATTTTTAAATACAGCAAGTAATAAAATGTTGCGTAAATTCCCAGGAATATCATTTTGGGGCAAGCACAATAGAATGCTTAATGTGTCTATTCCCAGGTCTGCTGTTTTTATTCCTCTCTTTTTTTTTCTTCTCCTGGTTTTATCTCCTCACCCAGCTGATGGTTGGCATTTTGGGAGCTGTGAGGAAGGGGGTACATCTCCATAGGTATTCCCAATATCATAGCAATGGGAGAAGGGATGAGAGGTGCTTGCATCCACTGGTGCAGATGAATCCAGCTGTGGGAGACAGCTCAGAGCTCCTGTGCATGGGGTAGGATGGTTGTTTGCAAAAGGACTACAGAATATAAAGAAAAATATAAAACAAATTGGGGGGAGGGGGGAGGCAAAAGATATTCCTTCTCAAATTAATTTTCTCCAAATTTATTTCCTTTTCATTTAACTTGGTTGAGAAACCTCCCCATGGCTTCATCAACAAATCGAACTTTTATGATCTACATGGAGTTTTAAGTAGCTAGTCCTGACACTGAAAGCTCTCTGAGAAACCCAAATTCCCATCAAGACAGTTGAGAAGTTGTTCAGAGCCCTCCCTGCAGGTCCAAGACCAAAGATTTAGTCACTGTTGCCTCTTTCCAAACCAGCATTTTGGGTTTCAGTCAGGTGATGTTGCCTGAAGCTCTTCCTTGGACAAACCTTTCTACACTTGGGTTTCTTTATGGATAAAACACCCAAATACAGGATCATGCCCTTCATTGGGGAGCTTCCTATTTCAAGAGGGTTTGTTCCCTTGCTGCAAAACAGATTTTGCCCCTTTGCAATGCAACGATGTCCCAGGTGGGTCAGGCTTCTCATGTGACTCTTGGTTACCCAGGTTGATGCTGCTGCTTTCCAGGTCACTATTTTAAAGTTATTTCAACATTAAAAACTGTCTGATCTGCAGTACTCCTGAAGTGATGTTCCCAAACTGCTCCCAGTTCCTGCTGCCTTTCAGGAATATCCATTCTGGAAGTGGGAATCTATAATCTGTGGGGTCCCGGTAGGATCAACATGCACTTACTAACTCAGACTGAAAGAGGGGGAATTTAGGATGGATATTGGGAAGGAACTGTTCCCTGTGAGCCCTGGCATGGGTTGCCAGAGAAGCTGTGGCTGCCCCTGGATCCCTGGAAGTGTCCAAGGCCAGGTTGGATGGGACTTGGAGCAACCTGGGCTAGTGGAAGGTGACCCTGCCCATGGGAGGGGGTGGCACTGGGTGGGCTTTAAGGTCCTTTCCAGCCCAAATCCTTCCATGATTCTATATTAATCCATGGGATATATTAAGGAAAAAACCCAACCAAACAGCCCCTGACATTAAAGTTTTTATATTTTATTTCCATGTGTGCTTTCCACGATGTTAATTTTTAATTCTTATATAGTTTTAGCAATTGTAACTCAGAGAGACCTGTTACTTTATTTTGAAGCATCAGCTAAATATCATCATAGAAATTGGTCAAACTAATCCAATTTAGCTATTTACCTATTTATATATTTATTTAAAAATCAATAATCAATAGATACTATTGAGCAATATCTCTTCTATATTGTATTCGACTTACAAGATAGTGCAGTATAGAAAATATAAAAGGTGTCCAAGGTGCAACTATTTGGCACTGAGCAGGAAGTTTTTGGCATCCTGAGCACAACTTCCAGTGCAGCTTGCTGAATTTGCCCACCTGGTAGAATTTTTGGCAGATTTTACCTGCATATCTATGTTCATCTCCCATAAATTTCCATGGGCTGGAAGACTGCCCTTCTAAGGAGAGAAATCTCAGCATCTCTAAAGAGGGCCCAATTCCCAGCCCCACAGCACCTTCAAATGATATTTGGCAGAGATCCCCCTTTTTGGGGTTAGTATTGCTGGGGTTTTCTCTCTGTGCAGCACAGCATTGGCAACATTCAAGGACTACAATTCCCTGTAATCCCTTCTCTTTTTCTGAGTGCAGATAATTTTGGCCTCCCCACGATGTTCTGCTGCCCATGAGCAAAAAGCCCCAAGGTAACATTGCCCAGCCACCTTCTCCATGCCTGCAGATATCAGAGAGTCAACAAATCATCATTCAAAGTATAGAGAGGGGAAAAATGTACATTCCCTGGGCTGGCCTGGCATGCAGATTAAAGGTAATCTGGTAATGAGGACCAGCCAGATGATAATTAATAAGTGGAGTTTTCTCTGTCTGATTTACCTGTCACGTAAGAAGAGATTTCCCAGGGCAGGAAGGTCTGTTCTACATGAACACAAAGTGTTTGCCTTTTAAGAGGGACCAGTTCATAGAATGGAGTCTGAAGTCCTTTGTGTGAGCAGAGCAGATGTTAAAGGTGGACTTTGAACTCTTCTTCTTCATGGGAGCTTTACATTATCCCAGAAAACCAAGTGAGGGTGCTTAATGCCCAGCTAATGTCACACCAAGGAAACAGGTGGAGTTAGACCTCAAAGGAGACTGAAAATCTGTATTTTCTACTATTCAGTAATAGATTATATTTTTTTAAGGACAATAACAAGGAACAACTCAGATTAATACACTTTTGTATATGATAAACCCCCTTGGAGTTAAAATTTGCTATTATCCATTTTACACACAGAAATATATATGTGTTCAACAAGATCCACACAGACTGAAGATAATTTGGGAAAATTCTCTTTCTGGTACTTCACACTGAAGTCATTTTCACACATTTTAATAATTCACACTGAATATAAGTTCTAAATGTTGTGAGAGCCTTTCCTGAGTTCCTGTTGTGGGTTTTACTGATTAGGGTTTTTTTTTTTCCTATTAAAAAGCTTTCTGTAAATACATAGAAATAAAATCATTAAAATGTTAATATCACCTATACAATCAAACAGAAGACCTGCTGGAGACTGGGCCAAAACCAAATCATACAAAAACCCTTTTCTTAAACCAAACTCCTGGAGATTTTAATAATTTCCCTTTTAAAATGTCACTGCAAATTTTTGTTTTGGTTTGGTTAATAGAGCAATTCTACCTAATGAAAGGAAAGAATGAGTATTATCACATTTCAGAATAACTTCAGGATTCCTAACTCCTGTTAGGGAGACTTTTCCCTTATGGCACAGGTCTGCAGTGTTAAAGACCTTGCCATGAAATAATGAGAAGTTGAGAAGAACAGCATGGTTACCCTGAAAAAGTCACTTAATTAAAGAGACACAAAATGTTGTGTCCATCTATTTAGTGTGCAACCAAACAGATTATCCAGGTGAAAAAGAGGAAATAAACCTCACAGAGTTCCTGCCATATGTGAGAGCTGAGATTGTCCTTTGGTACCACCAGTTTTTGGTGAGAAATGATCTTTCCAAGAGTTTCTGCTGCTGAAGGTACTGGGAGCTCCCATGGTCCAGAAATGCTTCTGCACCACAGCACTTCTACTTTTAACACAAACACATATAATGTATAATAAATTTAGTGATTCATTTATGTCAAATACATGTAGGGCCCTTCTAATTTCGGGTGTTTCCCATGTCACAAAATCCAGGGTGGCAGATGTGCATTAATCATTAAATAATTCCCTGTGATTGGAATCCCCTTCCCTTAACAATGGAAAGGAGCATAAGGCCTGCTCTCCACCTACCACAAGGTCTGAAATGGCATCTATAGCCTGGTGGCCACAAAAAGATGGGGATTGTCCCTAAGAGTGACCCCGAAGACACATGAATGGACAGTGGGTTCCATAGCAGTGAGGAGAAGCCCGTCCCTGGCAGTGTCCAAGTCCAGGATGGAGCAACCTGGCCTAGTGGAAGGTGTCCCTGTCCATGGCAGGGAGTGGGACTGGTTGATCTTTAAGGTGCCTTCCAGCCCAAACCAGTCTGTGGTTCTGCAAACACCCAACCTCTCACAAAGCATCAACGGGAAGGACCCAACCGATGGTTCAAACACAAATATTCCTGTTTGTTTTCCATGGCTTTGTTCCACCGTAGGTTCCACGGCCGTGGCATGTTTTATGTGTATCTGAATAAACTCAGGTTCTCCCCTTACACTCTGTTTTGTTTGGATATGACCCATTCTCCAATTTTTATGATAAAATGGTAACATAATTCACATATTAGCATTTCAAAACCTGTACAGCTGCAGAATGAGTAAACAGTGCAGTGAGTAATCATTATTAATCTGCACTGGAGAAAGAGTGAGAGGGGGAGAAAAAAAGGCACATGATTTTGTGGTGTGCTAAACCAGAAAAATATGTTTTGCACTTCTTAAAACTTCTCAAATTCTTTTTTTTTAATCTGTGTTTTAGAGGTGACAGAGAAAAATCTATCTTTTAGCTAATCTCCAATGAATTAATATCCTTTTTCATATGAAAGTGTTTGGGGAAACTTGAAATTGTAGCATAACCTATTGATTACATTATTTGAATTAAGTTTTCGAAATCCTACAGCTGTTTGCTGTCAAGATTTAAACCTACTGTCTATTTTCAGCTGTGCACTTAATACACATTTCACCTGGTGACTCAATAACATTTTAATATAAAAGTACATGATCAGGCAACATATGTTCAGTGTTCATACGAGGCTTAATAGCGACAGAAGGGGTAACAATTAACAGTTCTGTTTTTTCTGGGTATACAGGCCACGGGTTTAAAGTTTTTCCTGGGCTGCTTCCAAAAAATCTTTGTTCTTAGTGCCTTGACCTTTGAGGAGTTTGGAATCAATGAGCCACGTTGCCTTCCATAAGGGTGTCAAGTGCAGAATAAAAAACTGCGTCACATCATTTTTCACCGTGGCCAGATGAGGTCTGAGTGAAGGAACAAGGAACAGGAAAGCAGGAACATCTGAAAAATTGACTCTGCGAGCTGGAATGTGATTCTGCAATAAGGGGCAACTCTCTTTTTCTTTTTTTTCCCCTTTTTTTTGTCGGAGTAGGCAGGTTGTAGACAGATCTGGGTCTCAGCCTCCCACCCCTGGGGCCCCCGTGTCAAGGCACAGTGATAGAGCGCCGTTCATTTATGCAACATCTGTAACGCATAGAGCAACGTATTAATAGCTCAATATGCCAATCTGCCACTGTGCATTTTGACCTGGAGAGGACCAGAAGCATGGAAGGTCTGTAAGGCAGATGTGGGAGCAGCAGCAAGGGTGGAAATTAAAGGCAGACACCGAGTTTTGCATGGCATTGCAGAGCAGTAGCTCTTCTGGAAGAGGCTAATGCTTCCAGCTCAGTTAGGAGGTTAATAGAGCTAATCTTCTGTATCACTATTATTTATAACATGTTGTTGGACTTAATGTTTATGAAGCTCAAGCTGGATAGTGCACATCCAATTATGTTTTCTTACAGCCATGGAGGGTTTTATGAAAAGGAATATTGAGTGAATGCTTTATTGCTGAAAAATATTGTATTGGTTAGGAGGGAAGTTAATCCAATAGGAGGTAAAAACAGTAACAAAGGCTACAGCAAATACGAGATGCTTTAAATTCATTGCATGACATTCTCACCCTAATTATTAGCCCACACTGGGAATAAAAACAGCACCCTCATCTTCAAGTTATTATTTTTTTTTTCCCTTTCCTCATTTTTATTGCACATTTACATAAGACTTGTATGCCTTGTACTTCTTCCAGGCTGGCTTATAAGGTTTCGTTTAACCCTTTGGCTTCTCTTTTACACAGCCACGTAGGAAGACTAATTTGCACCCACGGAAGGAGTGGAGGGCATGTGACAATGGTGCAGGTGGCTGGAGCAGAGGTGGCCAAGCCACGATGGGCTCGAGGTGGCTCCAGCTTGAACAAGAGCCTGGTGATTCAGGTGGTTATGCAGCCCCAGCTCCCAGAGCCTATTGGGTCTGGAAAGCTGAAATGGAAAATCTTAGAGGTAAAAATAATTTTGTGTAAGATTTCCAGTATTTCCTGCTTCTAATTGGATGGGAAATACTGCAAGAGCAAATCTTTCTCATGATGTGGAAGACCAAGCCCACACCTGGCAGCAGAAACATCCAGGGGATGGTTGAGAAAGAAAAAAAGTCTTTGAGAAATGCCCTAGCTCTCCTGAAAGACCATTGCTTTTGCAGCCAGGGAAAGCAGAAACAATGAAGGGAGGGTTTGTGGTTTGTACTTTATGCTTAATATAAGGAGGGTTAAAGACAGTATGACTGAAGGCAAAAGAGGGAAGGAAGGAAGATTAGTCAGTTAATAAAGGAGATTTATGCTGGTGACGGTAGGTAGGCAAATTGCACTGCTAAATGGGGTATGGACTTCTTTTAGGTGGACAAGAGAATTTATCAATTTTCTTTAACTGAAACTGCACCGTAATCGTGTCATCGAGGCCTTGGCTGGAGGAGACACCCATCTCACAGCGAAACAGGTCTGGGGTCACCTGTCCTGGCTGGTGGTCCCCAGGGCAGAAATTAGGCAAGTTGGGAATGGTGCAGTGTCCTGTATGCGTTTCCAACAAGCATTTTTGAGGTGCAAGGGGCATTTTGTGCTGCAGTTTTGATCAAGGCTTGGGATTTTTTTTGTCTGTATCACAAGTCAAAGGTGCACATGGGCTGCTCTGGAATTCCATTTTTCCATGAGCAGCTTAGGAGGACTTGGAGGGCTGAGCGAGGTGGGATCTCAGAAGCCTGAGATCTTGGTTGGTGATGAAAGTTCCCTTTTCTTTCACTGTTGTCAGACTGGGCAGAGAGATGCAGACACATGAAGCATGGGCAGAGAGTTGGTGTCTGACCCGTGTCCAACTGGCTTCCAGGAGCATTTCTTCCCAACATCTGTGGGAAGGCATCTGTGTAGCCATTGGCTGATGAATTCCCTTGGAAGTGTTCCTGATTTGAGCTCGTGTTGTGTATGTTCCTGGTTAAAAGTGAATTTCTGAAAACACATGGGTTGTTGTCCCGGAGTTCTGTAGGCTGTTATTGGAGTCAGTGTTTCCAGGAGGAATTCAGCTCCTCGTGTTACAGACGATGAGACCTGATGAACTGCTAGGAATGTGTTATCTGCATGAAGCTGAGACAGCTCCTGCTCCAGAGGAGCATTTCCTGGAGCAAATCCAAGCAAGGACAGGAGCTCTGATTGGAGCATTTTCCACCACAGGCCACATCACTGTGGCTTCACTTCCCTCTAAGCCCTGACACAGGTGGAGCTCCAGGAGCAGGGTCTCAAAGAAGAATCAGAGTAGAACAGTCTATGGACAGAAATAAATAATACTCTGTGGCTGGTATTTCATTTATCATTTATGCACTTGAATTTATACTCACCTAAATCCTCTACATATGTCCTTAAATGCCTGTAGAAATCTCAGATTTCTCCTCTTCCATTATGGATCCCTTATAAAACCTGCTTTCTATTAAAAAATAAAAAAAAGTATTCAGGAAAAGTGCATTCTTTCTCGATCCCTGAGTCATTTGGCACTTCAGAAAATCATCAGAAAAGTGTGTGTTTTGTAAAGCCAAAAATATCTCCCTCTCAAAACCTGACCTCTTCTCCAGTGCCTTCTGAGAAAGCAGCATAGGAGAATGCAAAGGCAGGAGCAAAGAGTGGCCAAGTGGCCAGAAGAGCCTCAGATGTCTGTAGGAGGTGAAGGTGGGGCCAGAAGAACCAGGGAAAGGAGTTTGGGATGGCCACAGGTTGAACACCCTATTTTCTTGTTGAATCCTGTACATGTACAGAATGTGGCTAAAGATCACTATTAGGAAATATGAATATTATCCTTAATTTTGAGAGAAAAATCCATGTCTATTCTTCAGATAAGAATGTGTTTGGGGCTCAGAAAGGTAGGAAGTTGGTTGATTCAGTCCATGGTTGGAATTTGGAAAATTTGATTGACTTTATTGACAGATTTTCTTTACCCTCACAATGACAAGATGTGTATTTACATTTTGCTTCTGGGAAAATATTTACTTTGGAGTAGAGGTATTTGAAATGATCAAATCTAAGATGAAAATTAAGGGTAGTGTCCGAAATAAATAGATCAATTTAATAGTTTACCTTCTTGGACCCAGAGAGCTGAAATGTCACAAAAAACAGCTGAAGGTGAGACACCATTTGTAGAAGATAAGACTTGATTTGTCTCAGCCTGCTGGCACAGGTTGGGCAGAGAAGCTGTGGCTGCCCCTGGATCCCTGGGAGTGTCCAAGGCCAGGTTGGACGGGGCT
>JAWWTY010000158.1:34185418-34197918 GCA_035222235.1 Margarornis squamiger
CCCTTCCCTGGGTGCTGTCCCTGGTCCCCCCAGAGCAGAGATCAGTGCCTGCCCCTCCTCTGCCCCTCCCCAGGAAGCTGGAACTGCACTGAGGTCCCAGCAGGGAGTGTTTGGGCAAGTCCTCAGGGATCAGAGCCCGTGGGATGAATGGGCAGTGAGATCCAGCCATCCTGGCCTCCCACCACATTCCTCCACCATACCGGAGGTGACTGGGCAGGGGGTCCATGCTGAGGTTACACTGGGCCACTCTCCCAGCTGCAAACAGGAACCTCCAGCAATGCTAAACAAATCAGCCTGCCAAAGGTTTTTTTTACCACTTTTTTTTTTTTTGTTCCTAACTTTCCCATAAAAAGATTCAGGTAAATGTAGCATGACGAGCCAATTTAAGCCAATTTCAAAGTTATTTGAGTAATTGGTTATTAAGATAACACTCTCAAATTTCAATTCAGCAATTATCCTCTTAAAGATACAGAATGTAACTATAGGGGGAAGAGCGTATGCATTAAAGCTACAGAGGCCCCTTTTTAAAACCTAAATTGTGTAGGTATTTGACAAAAACATGGAGCTCCTGATCTCATTGAACTGAGACTTATCTTCTAACATGTGCAACCCTTCTGTGTTGAAAGCAAGTGTTTCTAAATTTTGGAAACGGAGTTGACTATTATTAGTGCTCATAAAGATTAAGAGACTAAGTGAAGACCCTCCTTTTAATATATGTAAGCTCCTTACCCATAACTTAAGAACCACAAGGGGACAGAACATTGTCTTCCTACAAGGCTGCACTGCAGACTGATGCAGAGTGTGATGATGGAAATAATGGCTTTGGCAGATGTACTTGGTTTGGAGCCAATTTCTCCATCCTAATGAATGGTGGAATTACCACAGAAAAGCTTTACAGTTTAAAAAAAAAAAAAAAAAAAAAGAGAAAAAAAAGAGAAGACAGAGAAAAAAAGAAAAAAGAGAAAAAATGTGCAGCTTATTCCCAGTTAATCAACCCCGTAGGATGGATGGCCATGACCAATTATTATTCCCAGATACTACTGGTTAATCAAAAAGCTCACAGTTAAAAGGCCTTGCGTTTGCTACTTGGCTGCTGAAAGCAAGAGTGTGGAATCTGCAAATGTTCACCAGAAGATTAAGGTTATGCAAATGCTGGGAAGTTTCCTGTGCTTGCAGAGTTGCCTTTCGGGAAGGTGGAGTGGGTTTGTTATTCTCCGGGTGGCACTGGAAGGGGTACAGGGAAGCGCTGCTGGCAGTGGGAGATGCCAGCTCTGGTTTGTGGTGTCCTCAGCTCCTGCTCGGGGCAGATGTTGCCTGGGAGGGATGTCATCCCAGAGCACAGGAGCTCCCCAGCCCCTGAGCTGCCCCAAGAGCCCTTGGCTTGCTGCCCTTGCTCTGCAGTTGTGCCTGTGCACCAAAGGGAGCGACGATGCACAACCAGCATCGGTGGCTTTTTGTGCCTCCTCGCTCCAGACCCAAAGAATGGGAGAAATCAAAGGGAAAGCGAAGGGAGCGAATCCCGGCAGAGCAGAGCTCGGGGGTTTGTTCACCATTTGGCTCAGAGCAGCAAAATGCAAAGGGCAGGACAAAATAAGAAAGGAAATACGAAGCTGGGTCTGATTTAGTCCTGATGAAAGTTAACCCCCTTCCAGTGGAAATTTCCGTGGAGCTCAGCCAGCTCCCTGCAGCTGAGAATCCGTCCCTTTTGTGTTCAGATCAGTTATAATAATTAAAGATATATTAAGACAGCAGAGAGTGCAGTGTAATCAGGACTGGGAAAAATACTTCAGAGTTATTTTAGCTTTAGTCCTTACGTTTATTTTTTGTGACTGAGATTGTTTAAATAATACATCTCCAGGGAGCAGAGTAAAAATATAGATTCTAATTTGAATATAGATAAACACTGGATTATATATCACAAAATATGCTGGTGTAGCATAAGCAGTACATGCTACATGTTAACACCGAGTATTACGTAACCACGGCACCCAGCCAACTTACTTTTATCATGCTAATGTATTTTTTACCTCCAAACATTAATATTTTTATATCTATATATATGTACTGCTACAGTGCCATGTTCCCAGGTTTTACAGTTTCGCTGCATTTTTCTGGCACAGGTTACAATGGGGGAAAAACGCCAACTGGAACATGTCGAAAAACAAGATCATAAGGTTTCACTCAAGTTGCTTAAATTATTATGTAGGAGGTATATTATCGACCTTTTAATAAAAACCTTTACAGTCTCCATGGAAACATTTTTACATTGACATATAAAAACATAAATGGAAAAAAAATGTTGTAAAAAAATGAATCTGGTCTCCTGTTCATAAATTAGAGGCTGCCCTCGCTGTGTGGTGCCTCATCTTCCCTCCGTTATGCAAATGCAAGTGCTCAATGATGATTCATTAGCTGAGCATCTTTGTTGTAACCTGTGTGGTAAGCTGAGCCATTCAAGGGGTTTAAGCCTAAAATAGCATTTAAGTGTCTCTGTAAGGCAGTTTCCTACCTACTTTTAAACCAGGACGGCACAGCAGTGCCTTTGGACTCGGGTTAAATGTGCAGAAGGTGAAACAACCCTCGGAAGTAGCGACTCATAAAATTCAAAGCTCACAAGAAAGTGCCTGCCCGGTTTTCTTTGTACTTAAATTAAGAGGCTCTCATCCCGACTGGGCGGAATTTCCAGGACTTTGCAGCCTTTGCAGCGGAGGGAAATCCTACGGTACCCTCAGCCTCCCGTGCTGGAGCCCCAGCAAGCTGGGGAAGGGGCAGGGATCTCAAACACATCGTTTGAGATAAGGATCAGCCTCCCTTGATTTGAATTCCAGAGCTCTCAGCTGTGGTCTGCTGACATCTCATCAGCATCCCTGACATTTACCAGCGATACCCCGTTTATATCATTCTCAACTCCAGAGGCCAGATGACAAGACGCAAAGACATTAGAATTGTGATTATAATACAAAGACAGAAGTTTGTGCTGTTTAAAAGTGCAATACAAAGAGCGCAGAGATTGTTTTCCAGGAGACACGAGCACCTCCTCAGTTTAAGCACAGCGCTAAATGTGCTTTTATTTACAGATAATTCTCTGGCACGCTTCTCTTTTAATCTCAATTTCCTCTTTAATCAGTGCAGGATTGTGCCAACCATTTGCAGCATTCTTTACATGAGTACACACAAAGCGGTTTTTCAAGGAGCTGAAGAAACAAAACTGTCAGTGTTTACTAAAATAAAAAGCAGTTCCTAAAGAACCTGGTCAAATACAAGCTAATGATGCACTGACCTGTATCACATAAAAAAAATAAAGAGCAAAAATATTCTCAAAGTGAATCACGTGGCTTTCTACCAATTTGCAATTTGAAAACCAAAAGGGTGATTAGCACATAGATTTTAGAAAGCTGAATGAAGAGCCTTAACAGACAGGTAAATGTCATTTTCTGAATGAAATAGGTGACATGAATGAATCACACAGGTTTAAGTTCCTTACAAAACCCAGTGAAATTATTCACTGCCTTTGCACACTCCTCAGCAGCACCAGAAATTAAATAAATATTTACTTTTAAATATAATTTAATATCAAATGAAACAGTTGTCCTCCCACATACAACATCAGTAGGATATTTATATATATGTATATACTACATGTATAAACACACACTCATTTTCCAAACACATTTTTAATGGCTTTTTCTTTGCAGTTCCTACCTAATACAGCTGATATGATGATTTTCAGAGTGATTTCTTGCTGAATCAACCTTGAAGGGAACATCCTAGATTTTCATACCTGGGTAGCTTTTGCAGTGCCTTGAGCTTTGTGTTAATAACTAACATTGCAAAGGAAACTGATTTTCACAAAGTACTCAACACCAGTTCTCTGAGACCCTGAGTCTCCTGAAAGTATCTCAAATTCATCTTGGCCAAGTTCACAGGAGGAAATAGATAAAGGGAGTAAGTCACACTGAAGTGATGGTTGAACTGAATGCAGAAAAGTGTTGAAAATGTGGAGAGTTTATACATACACACACACGGAGAAGCAGCTCAGAGCTCCCTCCCTTCCAGCATTCCAGCTTGGATGGAGCTCTGAGCTACCTGGGCTAGTGGAAGGTGTGCCCACCCACAGCAGAGGGTTGGAACCTCATGAGCTTTAAGGTCCCTTCCAACCCAAACCATCCTACAATTCTCTGTCACAGGGCAAACCCAGCGCTCAGCTCAGGCTCCAACCTCCAGCCGTCACTGCAGAGCAGCACCTGAGAGCTCCAGCAAAATCTCTCAGCTACAATGCTTTGATTTCTTCAGTCTTATTTGTAGTTACTATCAGTTAGAGGGATGTTCCTGTGGTTTTGGAAAAAACATGGGCACACACTGACTCTGTAATTCAAGAACATTTAGTTTCCAGAGGCAGTTTGCGTGTGAAAGTGTAGACCCTTTAATTGCTTCAAAGGACCAAACTATCATATAATGAGACCTCCATGTGGGAAAATACCTCAAATTCTAGAAAGCAAGTTTTAAAAGAAAAGCACAAATATTCCAGCTGTTTAATCAGCTGCATTTTTCAGCCATCCCCTTATCGAAATTTTACCTTTTTAAATGTGTTGTCTGCTAAAACCTCCTAAAATATGGTTGAACATTCCATCTGGGAAAGGACTAAAGCTCAGTCTTGCTGTTGCCACTCACAGAGGGTGACAGCCTTGTTCCTCTCCCCGCGGTTTGATGTCTCAGGTAGTGCTGAGTGACCACCCAATGTGGCAAGTCCTGCTGCTGTTACAACTATCATATTTCTCCCTGTGCATTTCACCTTTCCCTTTGCTCCTCCATGCCTGGGAGCAAAGTGAAAAATATTCTCCCTGCAAAACTGGCCAAGCAATCAGAGGCCACGGCAGAGGTCTGAGCTGGCAGCATGCAGAAATCTAGTTTGTCTTTTCAGCAGGGATGGCATTGAAAGCCCAGGTCGCTCCTTGGGGACCCCACTTTGTGGCCACTCAAGACAGTGGCCCCCCCAGTAGCTCTTCAGGAGTCACCCCTCTCCTCTCTTGTTCTTTAGCCCCCTTGTTCCCAGCACAGACCATGCCTGGTATCCGCAAATTGGCCCCTCGCTGTGGCCTTAATATGTGGCTGTGGGGCCAACAAAAATGTGCCAGCATTTTTGGCAAATCCTCCTGCAGTGTTTGTGCAGATCTCTGCAGGTCATTAACCTGACATTGCCCGTGATAAGAGGGAAATGCCTCTGCGTGGTCTCCAAGGCTCAGCCCTTGTCAATCCAAGCATCCCATGCCAGCACAGCAGCAGTTAAATGGAAGAACCCCGTGCCCATCCTCCTGAAGGCAGTGCAAACATTGCACCCCGATTGCAGCAAAGAGAAGATAGAAAGAAAGAAAGAGAAAAAAAAGGAAAGTTGTCTAAGAAAAATCACTCTGAACTTCCAACTCCCACAGCAATCATAAATAGGTTGGGTTGAAAGGGACCTTAAAGGCCACCTCATTCCATGCCACCCCCTGCCATGGGCAGGGACACCTCCCACTAGCCCAGGGTGCTCCAAGCCCGTCCAATCTGGCCTTGGACACTTCCAGGGATCCAGGGGCAGCCACAGCTTCTCTGGGCAACCTGTGCCAGGGCCTGCCCACCCTCACAGGGAAGAATTTCTTCCCAGTATCCCATCTATCCCTGTCCTCTGGCAGTGGGAAGCCATTCCCAGGAGCTCATCACCTTTTCCTTCCCTGGACACAACAGTGCTGTCACTGCAAATCTACTTCCCACCCTGCCAACCTTAACTAGAGATGGTTCCAGAGCTGGGAAGGAACTTGCCAAAGCAGGTCAAATATCCATTTTTTTTCCTTAAAACAACCTGCACTTTTCCTCCTCACACTGTGCCTTCAGACACAAGGATGCGCCCACTAGAGTATTTACATTTAAATACTAGTAATCTATTAATTTCTCCCATAAACTCAACATCCATCTAGCAAAGGTTTGTTCTTCATATTGGTATCCCCAAGGAACATAATGTGTCTTAGGGGATGAGTCCCTTGATACTTTTCCATGTGTATATTTTAAACAGATGGAATAATTATTGAAAAAAAATCTGAAATCCATATATGCATGTTTAACATTTTTAAAAAAATGTTCAATTAAGTTTATGATGTGCTTATTCAGTTAAATTACTACAAATTCATTTTTTGAATAGTTCAAGAGATTCTGGATTCCCTGATAACAACTTAGTGTAACGTTCCATTCACTTGAGGTGTTCTGTGAATGGTTGTGGTTTTAAAGTCCTGTCTCCCTAACTGTGGGCCTGAAGAAAATATAGAACAAGGTACGTGAAGGGAAAATAAATAAATAATGGCAGCAGCAAAAGTTCATGCTCAAGAGTTGATGTGATCACCACCAGCCTCTCCACCTTTTCTGCCACTAATGCAAGAAATTTTCATTTGTTATATTGTTGTAGGACATTGGTGAGCACGTGAGAGTCTTAACAGGATCTCCGTGCTCAGTTCTCTGTTTAACTGTTCCTTACAGGTCATTTCAAACTTTATTTTACACCCTCTTCTGACACAGGATCTGATGGTATAAACCTTGTAGGTATTATTAAACACACATAAGTCAGTTCCAAAGTTCTGCTGTCTCAGGTTGCACCAGATCTCAATTTGCCTGTGAAGAAACAATATGTTTTCATCCCACATTATCCCAGCTTGGAATCAGTTCCTACCCGGAGCAACCAGCCCGATGTTCAGCGGTGCTAAAGTCACAGGGCTGCATATTTCTCTGCATGTGTATGTGTTTGCATCTGCAAATTCCCAATATTCCTGGCTACTGCTCTCAGAGCCATTGAACTGCTCAGTGCTCCATGTAATAAAACACTGAAGGCATCTGGGTTTTTTTGGACACATGTCTTGGCATGAAGCTGTGCTTGAAGTGCTGGATTCTCTTTGCACAGTTTGGAGACCAGCATGTTTCCAGTGGAGCTGGAAACCTGTAACCACTCATACACTCTGCTGGGTAATTTGTTATAGTTTAGGACTGTTTGGATTTGTTTTCAAGTTGGAAAAAGAAATTTAAGGGGGTAACCTAAGAAAGAACAGATGCTAATACTGGAATATTAGAGCTAAGGGTTCTTATCGCAGTTTGGGGAGCTGTCTAACAGCCCTTTTCAGACAAAATCTGGCCTCAAAGTGGCATGAAAGCAAGTGTATTAAGTATTGTAAAACCAGCTGCCCTCTCTCCACTCCCCTCACTTGTGAAATCGTGTTTCTCTGATATCTCAAACGGCTCCATTCTGGCTCCCCAGCCACTGCTCCCAACACTCCACAGCCCAGGGCTGCCTTCAGCAGGCACAGATTAGCACTTGGCCACCTGTCCATTAAGGGCATGTTTTACATTTCAGTGTTTTCAAGCATCTCCATCTATTATGCTTTTTCCATTGTTAAGGAAAGCGGGAAAATCCAGGAGAGATTGTTGCTGTGTAAATATAAAACACAGATATAGATCAGAGACTCAGAGGTATGGTCTGGGTTGGAAGGGACCTTAAAGCCCGTCCAGTTCCACCCCTGCCATGGACAGGGACACCTTCCACCAACCCAGGGTGCTCCAAGCCCTGTCCAGCCTGGCCTTGGACACTTCCAGGGATCCAGGGGCAGCCACAGCTTCTCTGCCCAACCTGGGCCAGGGCCTGCCCACCCTCCCAGGGAAGAATTCTGACCTAATATCTCATCTAAAACTACTCTGTCAATATGAAGCCCTTCCCCATGGTCCTGTCACTCCATGCTCTTGTAAAAAGTCCCTCTCCATCTTTCCTGTAGGTTTCCTTCAGGAGCTGGAAGGGCACAATTATAACCACTTATTTTGTCCCCAGAGCAGACAGAACTTGGCACCATTTTGCACCACTGGCCTTTAGACTGATTTAGCTCCAAAATGCTTTGGAATGTTTTTTGGGGTTATTCCCACGGAGGTGAGATGGCCCCTGGTTCCAAGGCTCACTGGGAGATGCTGCTCAAGTGGCAGGTGGAGGGTCAGCAGGACAGCATGGATTTCTTCAACACATCCAGCCCCAGCTAAACCTGCTGTACAGCACTTCTGGATTCCAGAGCTGGAGCAAGTGGGCAAGGAAAAGACCCCCAAAGTGGCCTTCTAGTATATCAGCATCTGATTGCAATTTCTGATGGCAATTTCTTCCTTTTTTTACACAATTTTCCATCTGTCTGGGTAACCAAAGCCATGCAGATGACTGGAAGGAAACGCCAATTCTTTTTACTTTTGTTGAAATGACTTTCACCCTTCTGCTATCGTATTCTCTGCTACATTTAATTTGTTATGGTTTAGCACATTTTAGCTGAGCAAACAATTTGTATGTTATGACTTGAGCCTGTTTTAGAATTGTTAAGGATGTTTTTTTTCCCCTTTTCACAGTTTTTTTTCTAACCTGTCTGTATTCAGCTCACACGCTGGGTTGTATTTAAACAGAAGATCAACTGATAATTGCAACACCACTGCTGGCGTCGCTCTAGTGATGAGGCTGCCAGCATTTCCAGGTTGAATTTTGGCACCAGACATTGCAGCCTGGAAGCCAATTTTATTAAAATGAGTTGAGGGAAAAATCTGTTTGGCCTCTTTTGCTTGATAAGAATATAAAAAGACAAAATTTTAAAAGAATAAATTAATGTTGAAAATGCAGACCCTGACCTGCAGGTATTTTTGTGATGTTTGCCACTGAGCTGAGGTGTCCAGGCCAATATCTGTGGGATCACCATCAACCCTCCACCAGAGCTGCGTTGTCCCAGATTAGGGCATTGGCCATGTAGTAATTACAAGCTGGGGCATCACGGATGTGCCCAACAAGTGTCTGGAGCTGGGTGCCCACTGCCCCAGGTGCTCACAGCTTCCTAGTCCAAGAATCAACATGCAGTCCCACAGTGAGGCCAGTGCACCCCCAGTTCATCCCAGAAATTCCATATTCCTCAGTAAAAGCACAGCCATCTACACTTGTTATTGTCTGAGGGCCCATATCCTACCACCTCCTCCTGGAAATGTGCAACCACACACCAGCAGAATACAGATGAAAATCTGAAACTCATATAATTTTATATCTCAGCCTATGGGATAGGGATAATTACAGTTTGAGAATGGGATCAAAAAGCCCAGATCTACAGAGACTCTTTGAAGTCAATATCTATTTATTATAATTACACAACATCTTCCATCGGACCTGAAAGCATTATTAACGCTTGCAAAAGAAAGACAAGCTCCTCATGCCACTGTTTATACCCATTTTATGGATAAGCAACTTGAGGAATGGAGATTTCAGGTGTGTTTCCTCTGTGCTCAAGCAGCACGTGGGCACTGGTAGGTGCAGTGAACCCCAGGCTTTTTTTAAAACAACACATTTAACTCATCAGAGCCACCAGATTCTCTTGACATTATTTATATTCTCACATCTGGGACTTCCTCAGCTGGACAGGCCAAAGGCAGAACATTTTGGGATGTAATGAGGCTGCTCAGTTAGTAAACCAATAACACCTTGTATATAATACTGCCTTTATCCAAGAATTGCCCTTATTTAATGACTGTGAATGTACAGAAACTCTTGTTCCACTCTTCATATGTATGAGAAGAAGACAGGAGAAGTGAAAACAGGACTTGTACAAGGTGGTTTAGGGAACTGAAGGTCAAGCTGGGAAAACTGGGAGCCAAAGCCCTTTATTGCCCACCCTCTCCTGTAATTCTGGGTTACAGCTTGTCCCTGACGGGTGAGAAAGACACAGAGCATCACACAGCCAGCAAAGAGAAATCTGAACAACTGGGGAAATCTTTTAACAAAATACAACAGTTCCTTAGCAGTTACTGCAGGCACAGTTTAGCAATGAAATACTGCAGTGTCTCCATGGAATGGAGAGAAATGTGGGTCTGAATGGAGTGGTGCCAATCTATAACAAGTGTATTATTCAGAATAACTCCTCTGGCAGGAGGACTAGAATCGTTAAGGTTGGAAAACACTTTTAAAATTATGAGTTCCAACCATCTAATAGCTTGGGATGGTGTTTTCTGGAGACCTCTGCACCTCAGTGGTGGTGCTCCATGAACACATGCTCACTGCTGCTGCCCTGTGCAAGGACAGAGGACAACAGCACGGTGGTTGATGCTGCAAATGCTGCTCAGCTCCAGCTCCTGGCAGTGCTCAGGCATCCCCAGAGCAGCAGGGAGCTGCTCCTGGTCACCCCAGCCATGGCAGCAGCATGGGATTGCTGGGATCACCCTTGCACAGGACCACCTGGAGCCTGGGAAATCCACCTTGGCTCTCAGGGCTGGTCTTTTGCTGGTCTTTCAGGGGAAGGGAAGCAATGTTTTCCTTGGGTTGGCAGAGGGCAGTGTGTCTCCTCGCATGCACCATGGGCACCTCTGTGGCAGGAGACGCTGGGTGCTGGCACGGAGTGACAGTGTCGTGTTCACCTGGGTTTTCCCCTTGAACCAAAAGAGCTCTGGCACCCCCCGAGACACAGACCCTGAGGAAAGGCTACCACCAACTTCCTCTGCCGTGATTTTCCCTTTTTCATTATGTTTGACATTTTTGAGACTGAGCTTTGTTACAGACTATTAGCCTATGGCAGTAGGCTGGGGAGATAAGACTTCATCAAGCTATAAATCACACCAAAGCGTGGAAAAATGGGAAATTCTGAGGTTGCACCGGCAGCTCTGGTTGGGTTCGCCTGAGTGTTGTACTGATTGCAATATTTCAAGTGACTGCTGGTATAAGCCAATGCTGCAGCTTGCAGGGAAATGAGTTTGGTGCCTTGTGTCTGAACAGCAACACTATTAAAGTTTTGTACTTAGCATCGTTACTGACTTTGTGGGATCACTGTAGCAAGTTTTAAATGATGCATGAAATGAAGAATTCCTGCCCATCCTAAGGAGAGATAATGCAGATAATAGACTGCCTTGCAATCACAGCTGTGCGGTGTTTTTTTGTTCTGCTCACAGGAATGCCCTCCAAACCCCAAAGTAACAGTATATACAATACACTCACAGGGTGGGTTTTTTCCTCCCTGGGTTTATACTGACTCTTCTCCCTCTCCCCACTCATGCATATGTTCCAAGGAAGGCAGAGTGTGTGGATCACAGGCAGGGGCACAGATGCCCAGGACTCCTAAGGATGCTCATGCTCCTCTCCACCACGGAGGTGCTGCAATAATTTTACAGCTGCTGCCCAGATGTTGTTTCATCTCAGACTTTAAACCATCACAGTGGGCAATTGCACATGTTTTCAAGCAGGGAAGAGCCTGGATTTGCTGTACCTCGTGCCCTTATGGTACAGGACCCCAAACCAGCAAGCAGCAGTGCCAGGAGGGAGTATTTTGGCCAGCAAATTTCCATGCCCATTTCCAAAGATTTGTGCAATCAGTCACAACCCAATGGTTCAAACCTGGAGAACAAAATCCAGGTATGAGACACGAGACCCCACCTTAGCAACATTTACATGTGAAACCTGGATTTGGCTGATGGGGACCAGCCACATCACTGGTCCCAGCTCAGGTGTGTTGGTGATGTACAGATGGACAAAACCAATTGGAGTGTTACAGTCAAGGTAGGTTTTTATCACTCAGGTTTCGTGCCATCCGCTTGGCCATTTTGTCATGTCACGTTTGCTCCAAAAGTCACGTATAGAAAAGATTTATACTGCCATGTGCTTTGTACTTGAAGAACTTAACTTTTTTCCTTTTTTTATTTTATTTTGTATTTGAACAGCATTTTTTATGTGTGAAAAATCGATAATAAATCACATGGTCTTGCTACTCAAGGCCTTTGCTTTCTTCAGTGCCCTGGTGAGTGTTAAGTGCATTGGCAACACACGAGCTGATCCAAAAACAACCCCAGCAATGGGTCATTTGGAGAAATAAAGCTCTACTGGGTCATTCATTTTTTAAAAAGTCACAAATTAAAAAGTATCTCATAGGTAAAGGAATGCCACGCCATTCAAAGTGTTAAATATCCTATGATTTTGTTTTAATAGGTTCAGGGATTCACAGGAATTACTTTGTTCTGCTAATACCCCGTGACATCAGTTTTTACTTGTCATAAACATTTTTCTGCACTCCCCAAATATTCTCCTTGCATTCCTTTCTTTGTCCCTATGCTTTCAAGAGTATTTAAGGAAGAAAAATGTGCAACTCCCCCACAGTAATATATTTCCAGGAGCTGGAAAGGCACAGGGAGTGAGTAGAAGTCAGTCCCTCGCTGTATTTTCAGCAGTTAAGTCCCATTTTCATTGACTCACATGCCTGTCAATTACACTCAACAATATTTATGAAAACAAAGTTATAAAGCAAAGGAAATCAATGTTACTGTTATTGTTATAAAAAATTGCACCTCCTGGTAATCTTATTTGGGGCATTGCTGCTAACATCCCCAGCAGTTCCAGAAATGCATTGCTTTCCTCCCATTCCGTGAGAAACGCCATTAGGAAGGTGCAATTTTGGAAAATAAGGATGAAAACAGGGCAAGAACTGAAGAACATGTCTCAT
>JAWWTY010000158.1:34202251-34247535 GCA_035222235.1 Margarornis squamiger
CTGAGATCCCACCTGACCCTGCCCTGACACAGCTCCAGCCATTCCCTGGGTGCTGTCCCTGTCCCCACAGAGCAGAGGTCAGTGCCTGCCCCTCCCCAGGGAGTTGTCCCTGCAATGAGGTCTCCCCTCAGTCTCCTCTTCTCCAGCTGGACACACCAAGTGCCCTCAGTGTCCTCACATGCTTCCACAACAGGCTTTTTCCCATCTTTGTTGCCTCCTTTGGACAGTCTCCAATGGCTCAATATCTTCCTTATGTTGTGGTGATCATGCTTGGCTGGGATTTTGTATCCTCTTGCCTCAAGCAAATACCCTTTTCACAGTGAAACTGGAGCCCAGTAGCACCAACACTGGCAGAAGTTGGCCAAAGATGTTGCAGTGATTCTGAGTTCTTCTGGTGACCATGAGGAAGGAAGGAAATGACATGGCCTTGCCAAAAACCTGCTGTTTCCCTGGGGCCAGGAAAAATGGGAAGGCTCCTGGCAGTGTTTGTAGATCCATCAGCCAAAAGGTGGCCTGGATTTATGGGAGCATTTTGGTGCCTCACACTCCTGCACAAACACCCTTCACAGCCTCTGTGGATTTCTGGGCCATCATGGGAATCAGCTGTCAATTTTCCTTATGCAAATCGTATGGAAATCTCTGTAGGCACACAAGGATAAGTGTGGTTATAAACATGCAGAAACATTACAGCTATGCAGGGAAGGACATGGAAATGTGCATGTGTTTTTATTCCAAACAAATTGATCATTAGCCACAGTATTAACAGGACTGTACCAGGCTGGGCCTGATTTCAGAGCAGACAAAAAGGCATATTTCTAATTAATGCCAGAGGATTGCCAGTCTTTCCATGCCCCTGGTGCTCCAGGAACATTCCCGGAGCACCAAAACCAGGACAGAAATGGATCTTCCACCTGGCTCACCACATTCCTCTTGGACCATGTGTTATGCCCTGATTCCAGATCACTGGGAAAAATATAGCCTATATTAGAGCATTGAATATGACCTCGATAAGGTGCTTAAAATCAGCATCCTCATTACATATCAAGCTGGCCCTTGCAAGAACAAGCTGCTGGTTCCACGAGGCATTTTCCATGGAAATGAGCTGCGGAGAAGGAAGCTGTGGGAGTCTGTCAAGCACGCAGTAAACTCAGGTTTGAAGCGTGGCATTTCCTGATGCACATCCTTAATTACAACAACAGAATAGAGAGTGTGGAGGAGGAACTTTTACAGCGCATTCAAGAAAGGAGTGATATGTGGTACAGCTGTCTGGATTTCCTTGGAAATATGAAGCAATATCATTTATTAATTATGCTGAGGTAACTGGGAAGAAATTTAAATATAGAAGTACCTGGAACTAGTAATTGGCTGGAATGTTCTCACCCCCCTTCCTCTGCTGCTGTAGAAATTACCAACAAAATATATTCCACTTCATTTCCCATGACACTAAACACTTGGAATATGGTTCCACATCTTAATATTATTGAGAGATGAAGTGACATTATGAAAAAACCTTGCTCAGAGCTCCTCTCTTTGCGAGCAGGCAGTGCCTGCTATGTCTCCTTGAATATGAAGGCTCCTTTCTTTAGCTCCTGAGCAACATGAAGGACCTGCAGCACAAAGGGGCCTCAAAATCATCCTTCCCCTCACGCTTTTGTCCCATGATTGACTTGTCAAAATCAGGAATCAGTAACTTTCACTGGTTTGCAGCCCGCAAGATGAGCTGCTGGACTTCAGAGCTGTAGGGAAGTGTTTGTGAAAATGCAACAGAATTGTGTAAACCTGATCTGGCATGACATGATATTGAATAATTTGGGAATAACACTCATCTCCTGCAAAGGGTGAGTGTGTACATGGCATAAATGTCCCAGGATAGCTATCCTTGAATGTAGGGAAAGCAAGAAGGAATGGGGCAACTCCTCTCCTAAAAGATCACCTGGAAATACCCTGACTGGTGCCACACTGAGAGAGAGATGCCTCCATCAGCCTTACAGGGAGCTGGATGAGCTCCCAAGCTGGGAATTGATGGGTCATTCATCACCTATTGACCACCAAACTGGCATGGAAATTCCCACTGAGGAAGGAGTGCAGTGACAAGACAAATCGTGTTGTTCTCCAGCAAAAATTGGTTTGATGGATCAAACCTGGAGAGCAATTATCACAGCCAAATTATGATTTTCCTTTTGAATAAAAAATCCAGTTATTAGTGCAGAATAACTGTATGGTTGTGAATATGGCAAGGCCCATTTTAACTAAAATGGAACATTGTAGGTCTTAACTATACAGAATTTCACTGTCAAAACCAAGCAAATTTTAGGTTATATCTGCAACTCCAGCCTTACAATCCTGTGGGAGGCAGATAGTTGACAGATTATATATCCAACCCCACTCAAGAGGAAGAGTAGGGCTGGCCAACAGGTATAGTGTGAGTGTAGGACAGGATAAATCACATTTTCTCCAAAGACTGATGAAAGGAATACATTTATTTCTGTTTTACAGGGCATAACAAGTTTATTTGGATGGCTACCTGACCCACTCATTTTTCTTGGAAAAGTGCAGAATGATTCTCCAAGAACCCCCATGCCAGGCAGTGTAGGAAACACACTTCAGAGTGGTTGTTAAAGATAAATTCCTTAGAAGTTTGACTTGGCATTCTTCAATTACTACTCTAATTATTCTTCTATTACTTAGGCAGGGAGCCAAAGGTTTCCTGGGTGCAGAGGAAGTTAATAGGGGAGATGAAGCAAGATTGTGAGGCCATGTCAGCATATGTTCATTAACACACCATTTCTTCAGCATTAAACTTCCTCAAGGCTCCAACAAAGTGTATTTAATGATCAAAAAATATGCAAAAATAATTATTTACAATATTTCCTGACCCATTTTTTTTTGGTTGTTTGTTCAGAGCTGTGTTTTTTTAAAGAATAGAGGAATTCATTGGGAAATCTCCAGTAAAGAAGGTGCTGTCTCCTGTTCATTGGGAAGGAAATTAAGGAGTTTCCAAAAGCTTGCCACTAATCCCCACTGCTTTCCAGCATTCAGCACTGGATATATATAATTACATATGAAAAAATTACATGTGAAGAAAGTTATTTAAGTTGCAAAGCCAAGTACTTGAAAGTTAAGAAATGGCATTTTTACCAGTGCCTGTGCAATCCTGATTCTTCCCACTTATGTATCCAACTTCCAATATTAAAAGGGAGGCAAAGGGAAAATATTACGTGCTTGTGTAGTTAAAGATTGGATCGTAATGCACGTGCTCAGGGGAGCACAAATAAGGTTGCAGACATATAGAACTGTAAATCTGGCATTCCTGAATGTACAGATCTTGCCTGTATCAACTAAATAACTTCCTTTTAACATAATTTTTATGCCATTTCCTGGTTTGTTTGGTTTCTAAGGAAATATAGAAACCAAATCATCTCATGCACAGGTATTTAAAAGGACATTAATTTTTGAGTCCAGGTTTTAGTCTTTACTTTTTCTGTCGTCTGTGCTTGCTTACCTTCTTTTCCTGGGAAAATATGGAAACCTTCCCTCTGTGGAGGCACCTGGGGGTGTTAGGGGATGTTGGGAGAAGATGTAGGGATTGAGGTGATGTCCAGGGTCAGGATGAAAACTCTGGAGTTTCACCAAAACCCACCTGAGGTCTGTGAGCCAGAGGAGGAAAACTCCAGAAAAAAAAAAAAAAGAAAGCCAGAGGGCTTTTTAAAAACCAGTTTATAACTCAGTGAAACCTGAGAGACATTTTGTGGTACCCAGAAAAGACATTTCTCTGGCCTGAAGGTTTTCTCCCTGCCACATTTCAAGAATCTGCTGTGAGAACCATGGAGCTGCTGGAGCTCATCCAAAAAAACCCAGTGCTGGGATCTCCCCCAGCATGGAGGTCTGGGTGGCCAAAGGGCTCCTGCTGAGACACCACAAGGCATGTGGCTCTTCTCTGATGTTCTGAAGTCACAGGAGCTTGTCATTGGTGACAGAGAAGAAGAGGAAAGTCCCCTCTGTGTTTTTAGTCCCTGAAGGCTCAGCTCCCGCCCATGGAAATGGGATGGGGCACCAAAGGACAGAAAGAAGGAAAAATCGATTGTAGATGTTGGAAACTAATCCAAATCCTTCCTGGCAAATCTGCTTATTTAATAGGTTCATTTAAATTCATTTCACAGTCAAGGAAAATGAGATTTTTAAAAAATAAATGTTTATTAATGCAAGTTGCGGGCAAAATAAATCCACTCTTTTCCTCTTCCTCCACTCCAACCTCAGAATGGAGAAAATCTGAGCTGTGCTCAGCATTAAATATAAAAATATATCTATATATTTATTTCTTCTTTACAGCGGGCTTAACAAAAACAGAATTTCAGGGATTACCAACTGACAAGTTTTTCAAAAAATTTTCCCATTTAAAATTATGAAGGGGAAAAAAAAAATCAAAAGAATAACAAGGTAGCCAAGTTCCAGGATGTCTTACAGCACATTAGGTATAGATCCAACCTCAAAGAATTTTTATAGACCTCTCACTGCTTCCAAATTCAGGAACATTCCCCCAAACCAGAGTCCAACCTCAGAAGGTGCCAAACATCTCAACCCAGCTGAGACCCACAGGAGGTTGTTGCTGCCCTTCTCCAGGGTGGTTTGGAGCTGTGTCCTCACCCACCAGGAGGCACAGCACCTTGCACGTCTGGCATTTTTTAGGGCACAGTGTGGATATTTAGAGGCAAAGCCTTGGATCCCAGAGTCCTGCTTAAATCTGCAGGGAATTGTAACAGAGGATTTGCCCCTGAACTGCATTTGGCAGGGAGCTGCTCTTCGTGCAATGCACCACCAGGAGAAACCACCCTTTCCTGCCAGCCCTGAACATCTCCCACCACCAGAAATGCTGTGAAGTGGCCTTTGCACACAATATTGGCACCCTGTCCTAAGCATTATTTGATGTCTTCTGCCCTATTTGTTTTCCCAGAGTTCACCCTGCTTTAAACCACAGCAGAAGCCAGCGAGGGTCCTGGGTGGGTGGGATGCAGGAGATCAGGAGGGCTGGTGCCCAACCTCTGCTGGAGCCTCATGGCTGGGGTGGCTGCTAAAGGATGGGCATCCTGGCTGGGGGAGCTGTTCTGGCTCAGATCTTGCCAAGAACAAATCCAAAGAGGGGAAATTTAGGTTAACGCTTAGGAACAAATTTAGGGATGGTCAGACACTGGCACAGATTGCCCAGGGAGGTTGTGGATGCCCCAACCCTGGAAGTGTTCAAGGCCAGATTCAATAAGGCCTTCAGCAACCTGGTCTAGTTGATACTGTCCCTGCCCATGATAGGGTTGGGTTGGAATGGGATGACCTTTGAAGTCCACTCCAACCCCTTAACAACCTGTGAAGGTCACTGGAAGTGAATACAAGCACATCCACACACCAGAAGCCTAAAAGGTGAAGAAATTGCATCTTGCTAACTAAAAACTGTTGTAGGAACCACACACCACATGCAGGTGGTTAGATGGTCTGATTCGGAGCTCACTTTTCTAGCATGGTGCAGAAAGGGACCTCAATCATCCCTGATTGGGATGCAAAGGGAAGCCGTGGCTGAGGAAGGTCTGCAGAGTCCCCTGTGTCACCCTGACCCCCTCAAGAGCTTCACCCACTCCTGTGAACCCCACCAACACCTACTGCTTCCCCTCCAGAGCTACCAACATGTCAGGGACATCTCCCAGCTCCTAAAACACCTGCTCTGAAATATCTGCTCATTGCAATTAAATATTTAGACGATGCTTCATTTATGAAAATTGGATTTTAGGCGTGAATTAGGACTACCTTAATTATTACACTAAAATATGAAAATGATAGTATATTATTAGAAACATATTTTTCTTGCAAAACTGTGTTTGCGATCTAGCCAGGAAAAAAAAGTTATGAAATAGACTTTTTATAGTAGGTGTTAATTCTGAATAATTAGGATTAGGCACTGGGGATTTGCAACCCAAATAAAAATTACCTAATTAACCCTTATATTGGCCCTAACAGAGAAGCCAAATAGTTCAGCAATAAAAAAATGAAAAAGGAAAAAAAAGCTCTCCACATACATAAGTGAATATCTAATAGTCTAAAACCAAAATGAGATTTAAAGACACCTCATGGAAAATATTTACAAACCTGACTAGAGCCATCCAGACAGCCAGGATTTGGATTTGCCATGATGTGATTGATATGATCCAGATATTTTACGATCACATCCCAATTAGGAAAAGTGAAATCATCTCAGGTCTTTTTCTTGACACTCTCCTAATGCTGCTGCTGCCTTCTCTAATTTCCTTTTATAATGATGATTAGTCTTATTTGGGCTATTTATTTTTTTATTGTCTAGATTTTCTAAATGTATCCCAAGGCATGTCCAGGAGCCAGTGCATTCACAGGAATAAGACCTGGCAGCCTCTTGGGCAACACACCAAGCAGGAGGGACACACCATGGCAGGGGCTGGAGTCTCCTCAGCCCCTCAGGGTTTCACTTGGTCAATGGCCAAGAGCCAAGACAACCATCTCTCCCTGCAAATGTCCTCTGGAAGAAACCCTGGCCAGCAGCACACCAAAACAGAGGGAAAACAGGAGGTTCTCTTGGCCACAAGCAGGGCAGAAAATAATTCTCTCCCTCAGTCAAGGACAAGGGTAGAATCATAGAATGTCCTTCAGTTCGAAGGGACCCACAAGGATCATCAGTCCAACTACTGGCCATGTACAGGACACCCCAACAACCCCACCATGTGCCTGAAAACATTGTCCAAACACTCCTGGAGCTCTGGCAGCCTTGGTGGAGCTACTCTTGTAAACACCACCAGCTCTGGAGGTGACCTCCAGTTCATTTCTCTGCCCTAGGTGTAACAGCCAAGACATAAATTCAAGGTCTGCTCCAGCTCCATATGTTTTAGAGCTTCTTATATTTTCCTTTCCTAGACAGACTTGGCAAACTGCAGCAATATGAGTTAGCACTTGAGCTGAAACAAGAGCTGGCCAAACTTCGAGGTTGCCAGGGTTTGAGATGTGTGCACAATCCAGTCAGGCCCCTTCAGATACAATCATTTGCAATGAGTTAAGGAAACATGGAGGCATCTGTCCAGCTTTTCACAACAGCCAGGGAAACCTGCCAAACGTCCCAGTTTGCTACAAAAATGTGGCACCAGGTTCACTCAGCACCTGCAAATTCTCCTCTCCCACTGAACGGGGAAGGGTATGGATCATTACCTAAATTAGCAGTGTGAGAACAGCACGATGTCATTACCTATCCCAGCACCCAGGGAAGGGCTGGAGCTGTGCCAGGGAAGGGTCAGGTGGGATTTCAGGGAAAGGCTCTTCCCCAGAGGGTGGTGGGCACTGACCAGGCTCCCCAGGGCAGTGGGCACAGCCCCAAGGCTGCCAGAGCTCCAGGGGGGTTTGGACAACGGGACAGGGACAGGGTGGGATTGTTGGGGTGTCTGTGCAGGGCCAGGGTTGGACTGGGTGGTCCTTGTGGGTCCCTTCCCAGTCAGGGTATTCCATGATTCAGTCTAAGTGACTTGTGTGTGATTGCTGAATCCTGAATGACGCTGGCATAAGTGAGAGGTAGATTTGCATCTGAAGAGCTTCATCACACTAATATTTTGCCAACAGTAATTACCACCCTTATGAAGAACTAACTGAAACACTGTTTATAGACATATGCAAATTACATGAACATTGGTACAATAGGAGCAAAAGCAAGTTTAAGCTTTCTAATAACCTTTTCAGGTTCCAATCATTCAAAGAACCACGGACAGCAGTGCTTAAGGAACTCCAGACAGACATTGTTTTAACTCAGAAAAATATACAGTACAATGCATTGCACCATCTACCTTGTGAGTGCTCTCCCTCCAAGCCTTCCTCCAGCTGCCATTTCAGACAAGCCATGGAGTTGTTCCAAATCCCTTGGGATGCCCCTACAGCATCCACTGCTCTCACAGGCACCATTCTCATCGCTCCAGCCCCACCACGGGACCACCACCAGGCTGCCACTCACAGACCACGCTCTGCCTCCCAGGAAAACCAGGATTTTGCTCAAGGTTTATAGATTCAATCAAACCTCCTCCAATAATTCCCATGGAAGAACTCTATATACATGAGGCTGAAGCCTTAATTTTTTAAGTTTGCTTTTCCCCTGCTGTACAGATTAAATACATAATTTGATTTCATCTCATTCAATTTTAAAACGATTAATCTTATAAAAACCCACACAAGTGGTCCCAGCTCGGTCCAGCTGGACAGGTGCATCTCAGTTCCAAAGTGGAGCCCCATTTCTGACCTGGATTTTCCTTCCCTCCACACAAATAGGCACCAGGAGCATCAGATGCCCAAAATACTTCCCCACTGAAAAGGAGAAGCAAAATCCAGGTCCCCAAACGCCCCAGAGAGACCAAAGAGAAACACAGGGCTCCGTTTTCCTCTCCTGGCAAGTTGCCTCCTGCAATGTAGGCTGGATTTCCTTCTTTTAAAATCTGGGAACAATATAAAGGGGAGATAACTTGCAATCCTTAATGCTTTCCATCCTCTTTGCAAAATCTTTTTATAATGCTCAAATAGTTGGCTTCCAGTGATGATCTTATAATGATCCCAGGGAGTACTGAGAAACTGAGAGTAAATTCAAGTCAAATACATTTTAGAAAATTAATACAATATCACAGACCTTATATTGAATAATTTTCATTACAGGATATAATTCTCTTACTGGGGAAGAGCAATATCATGGTGATTGTTGATGTTGCCAGTGCTCTTTTGTATTTTTTTTTCAAATCTGCAATACTTAGGCATTAAATTGTGCTGTTATAGTTGCTCGGCAACCATAACTTCTGCATACCCACCTCCCATGGCTTTGTAGCAACAACAATCTTAGGATAACAAGGGGATGGGTATCTTTTTTTAATTTTTTTTATTTTTTTTTTGCAATCAAGATTCTCCTTGATATGCAAATTTATGCAACATTTTATGTATTATGGATGGGAAAAAATTAAAATAATTATTTCATTTGAGTAATGAGCCTGAAGTGTTGATTTCGGATTGCGAATTGCAGGAATGGACCTGCTGAAAATTTGATTCCAATAAACAGAGGAAATCCACTGGCATAGAGTAAAACAATTATATTCTCCTCAGAACACCTGCTATTTACATATTTCAACTGTGAGATATAAAACAGGAGTGGGGAGAGCATTCAGGGTTTGTGCTTTTGAGTTTTGGGGAAGAGCAAGTAACTGTTTAAGATAGAAGGAAAATAAATGCATAAAGAACCCTAAGAAAAACAGACTCAAAGTAAATTCAGCACCTGCAGAGCAGGCCAAACTTAAATTAATCTTCTCCAGAGAAGCTGGAGATCCTCTGGGTGGATCTCTGGGCATCAGTGTAGGATACCACTTCAGTATATAATCTCACTTTTTTTTTAGAGTCTGACAGAAATTTGGGCACCTCCAGGGCAAGAGGCAGATGGATCTGGGTGCTACAACTCCACTAAATAAAAACATCTCAGTTTTTAACAATTGTTTTTTTTTTTTCTCAGGACTCTTTGGACTGAAGGTTTTCACTTGTGGCTGTGCTGTTGTACCTCATCAAGACCCTGAAGGGATTTCTGCCCCTGAAACACCAGTGTTTCTATTCTGCCTTACCCAAGGGATTCCTGGATCCATAGAAGGGACAATGGCAAAGCCAGACAGCACAGAGTTATTTTCAATGTTTTGGTGGGTTTGGATTTTTTTTTGTGTGTCTTCAGAATGGTCCTGTAGTCATAGTACATTTATTTTTGTTCTTAGCCTCTGCACAAATAGAATAAAAACCTAAATAAAGTAGTTATTACCCCATCCTGCAAAAACAACAATGGACCAAAATGATTTTCTTCTTAATTGTTTTAATTAAAGAAAAAGCAAAATTATCCACATTTTCATTTCAACTACTAGAAGGGAAAAATAATTTGATATTGCACACAGAATCTGGATGAATCTTATCAGGCAAGACCTCAGAGTGATTTTAATTATTTAATGTACCAAGTTTATTTCCTTTCAAGTAGAATAAAATTCAACTTTTCCCACCAAGCCCAAGTCAGGGTTCAGCTTTATTTTTTCCTTTGACATCACTTTCTCAGTTGATCCAGATTTCGCCCCCATGAACACAATTGAGTTTTTCTGGTGTCTGAGAATTAATGGAGAATTTATGTGGCACCACAGAAGAGGGAACTGCTCTGGAGATCAAAGAAGTAATTTTCCCTGTTTCATTTCTCCCTAATCAGGATATCCTCCAGCTTCTGGAAAGCCTCGCAAGTACTTGAATATTGTGTCTCTTTATTAAGCTACAAATACTCTGAATTGAGCCTCCTGCTTTGGGGATGCTGCTGTTGAGTGCAAAGACCCCCTTACCTGTACGACACGATCCACAATGCTCTGCTTGAGCTTAGATCAAACCAAGAGTTGCACTTTTCCACTGCCCCAAGGCCACTGGAAAAAATTAGCTGCCAACCAACATGACTAAAAATAGAAAAATAAAGAAATCCATCCCAAACTCTTCAGAGAAATGACTTTTTTGAGCAACAGAAAGGAAGCCCCCGCTGGCAGCAGCCTCCTGGTCCTCCACCAGGACATTGCTGGGCATCTTTCCCAGTCACCTGCAGGAAACCCTCCCTGGCCCAGCCCTCGCCTCTTCCCGGGGCTGAAAGCATTTAAAAAAAGAGCTTTACCTCAGATGTGCCATCAGAAGTGGCAGTGCAGGGAAGCTGCCACATCACTGCAACGCACTCAACATCTCCCCAAGGACCTTGTGGTCCGGGTTCCAAATATAATTAGGAGAAATTTCAAACACTGCTTTAGATTACGTATACAGTAACATGCAGTACTGACACAACTAGAGAGAGTATCTCTTAAAGTCTTTAATCATCAAGTCATATTTTGTCTTCTTTACATATAGGTCATTTCTTTGACAGAATAAATTATGATTAGCCTCTTAGTTTAAATGTAAAATTTAGCAGAACTATAGTGTCACTGCTCTCTGTGTTCTCCCTTTCAGTATTTCTCTTTCATTAAAACTGCCTTTGAAATCTTTTACCCTCTACTATATCTGAAGCCCAGGGAGGACACACTAATTTCTGAAACCCTGCCTGTGCTAAAGGAAAATGTGGAGGCTTAAACTCCCACATCATTTTTTATCCCTTTTTTTTGGATACCAAGATCACAGTGATCCTGGTGTACAACAGGCAGGGAGCAGACAGCCAGAATATGGGATGTGCTGGGAGAATTTCTAGGCAAACTGTGCATTTTCTTAGAGCACAGTTCTTTTAATATCCAAGGAACAAGACCAAACAAAAACAACTATTTTCATTAAGGCGCAACTCTTCCTGTTCCCAGAAATTTTAGATGCCTTATATGTTTGTGCATATATAAAATATTTACTCTGAACAGAGGCAACTTATGAAATTCAACAGGCTCAGCCCTTTTGAACATCATAAACCTTGCTGGCCAGGCTGATGTGTTCATGTATAATTTTTACTGCCTGCAGAAACCCTTTTTCTCCTCGATGTTCTTTGCTGCTCAGAAGTGTTTGCAAAGTGCACAAGTGCTCAGTGCATGTCCCAAATGGTGCCATGTACCCATCCTGCTGTGGGAGTGCCCCAAGGACTGAGGGAATGGAAGGGATGTGCCAACATCCTGCCTGGGATCACGTCGGGAATCCAACGCTCACCCAAGTTGGGACAACCCTTGGCTCGTGCTGCCACTCCAAACTCCATCCAAACTACCATGGAAAAGCACTTTCCCACAGTGTTTTCACACGGCCCTGGGTGCACATTTAGAGACACAGAATTATGGAATCACAGGATGGTTTGGATCAGAAGGGACCTTAAAGATCATCTCCTTCCACCCCTGCCATGGGCAGGGACACTTCCACTAACCCAGGTGGCTCCAAGCCCTGTCCAACCTGGCCTTGATTTGTTAAACGTGACACCAGCACCCAAATGAAAAAAATGTTAGAAAAGAGGAAAAAAAAATTAAAAATTAAAAGAAATCACTGCTGACCAAACATTACATTGTTAGAAACAGCTTCATCTGCTCCTGTGGTTCTACTTGGAGCAACACCATGCCAGCAATGAGAGGGGTCATAATAGAAAGAGTTAGACTTGCCAAGGCACTATTTCACTGGGCAGAAACATCTTATTACACAGCCAGAGAGAATGTTTAAGTGCTGAACCGTTTGCAAGTTGAACCTCTATAAATATGACTGCAAAAAGCAAAGAGTAGCTTAACCATAACAGTTAGGAACTGCTATCCCATGTCTGATAAAAAACTAAAATTGCATCAACATATTATAAATAAGAGGATTTAAAGCCTTCTGGAGAGGGTGAGGTTATAATGCTGTTGGGCCAATACTATAAAACATGAAAGATTTCATCCTGCTGCCATAATTCTGCTACTCTGATGCCGGGTTTCCTTAAAAATATGCATCTGCATTGCAATGTTTAGAGATGCTCATGATTCTTCTTGATGCATTCCCTCCCAAATCAGAGGATTTCCTTTGGACAGGGGCTTGTTTTCAGCTGGGAAAACTAAAAAAAGGTTGCTACTTTGGACCAAGGATCCCTGTGATCCTCCACTTGGCAGGGCAATAGAGCATCCATGGGAAAACTGTGCCATAAATTTGAGCTGTCCAAGGAAAGTGGGAAATGTAATTCTAAATCCTGGACTCCACAGCACCTCAGAGCCAGAGCAGTGTCACAGGAGGGAAAACTGACTTGTGGTATATAGAGCTGCAGATCTACAGTTCCCACAAACCTCCCCTTTCACCCCTCCAGTGTCTGTCCCAGAAACCCCCTCTCCAGGCAGGATTTCCAGCAAACACAGGGTGTGCAGCCCTTGCGGGTCTAAGGCATTCATTCTGATCCCCCCAACGCCATAAAACCACAGTAGATCCCATAAAGCCCTTTTAGGAAGTTGGGTGTCTAATTCCCACTATTCAAGGCCACTGCATAGAACAACAACAACAACAAAATAAAATAAAAAAGGCAATTAGGGACTGTAAATTCCCTCTTAAACATCTCAGATAAGATTCCTAAACCTGTTTGGAATGCTCAGATTTTGTGGGAAGACATTTATCTCTTAGAGGTGCTCACATTGTGTTTTGAGATGCAGAGCTGCTGGAACATGGCTCACTGTACAGCAGAGCAGATCCAGCCTCAGGTAATTTTCCTTTTCATGCAAAGATCACATTAGGGAAAGAGGTGGAGAACTTCTCCTCGAAAAAAGGCCAGAGGATGAAATTGCCATTGTAAGTTCCACGGCAATTTGTAAACAAATATACCTAGTAACTCGTAATTAACATTTTATTAGATAAATGACTCTTGCTCGCTAAATTACCATGCATAAATATGCCATTAATATGCAGCAGAACTTATAGTTCACAGCTCTCAGCAATGTAAACATGTGTTCCCCCACTCCATCTCGCTGTGCTCGTGTGTCTGCGCTCAAGGACTGCCATGAAATACAGCCGTGATTTAGGGGGCTCCACACTCTCAGGGAAACCTCCTCTTCCATCTGAGCTTACCCTGATGATGGGATGAACCTGCTCTGCCCACGAGAAGGCAGAGCCATCATTGTGGAGCTGTTTTGCTCTTTGTTGAGGCAGAAAACCCTCATTTTCTGACCACTACAGTAATGTTGAGCTGTCTTGTGACTGAAGAGGAATAGAGAATTTCACACACACACAGAAAAGAGCCTGCCTTCATCCCAGGAAGGACATGGAGCTGTTGGAGAGAGACCAGAGGAGGCATCAGGATGGTCAGAGGGCTGGAGCAGCTCTGCTGGGAGGGAAGACTGGGAGAGCTGGGATTGTTCAGCCTGGAGAAGAGAAGCTCTGGGGGGACCTGAAGGGACCTGACAGGAAAGATGGAGAGGGGCTATTTACAAGGGCCTGAATGGCTTCAAAGTGAAAGTAGGTTTAGATTGGATATTAGGAAGAAATTGGATATTAAAAGGAAATTATTCCCTGTGAGGGTGGGCAGGCCCTGGCACAGGCTGGGCAGAGAAGCTGTGGCTGCCCCTGGATCCCTGGGAGTGTCCAAGGCCAGGTTGGACGGGGCTTGGAGCAACCTGGGCTGGTGGAAGGTGTCCCTGCCCATGGCAGGGGGTGGAATCAGATGAGCTTTAAGGTCTCTTCTGCCTAGAGCCATTCTGAGGTTCAAGGATAATACCAGGGCATTTTGCCATCGCTAATGAGCCTAGCCATGCCAAGCAGCAAACCAGGGCTGTGCTGCTCCCACATCCCAGATGGAGAGTTGGAGCAAGGCAAGACCAAGGGCTTTGCCCATGACCCCACAGGAGATGGTATCAGAGAGAGCAGTGGCTTCAGCCCAAACCAGCCCTTCAGCCACAACACTGTGCCTTGATCTGACCAGAAATATGTGCTGAAGTTTTGCTTCAAAGAGATTTAAAACCACACATGATTACCATTTGTTACCTTGAAATAGATGAAATTAATTTCCTTTCTATGCCATTCCTCCTCTGTCTTAGAAATCCCTTTTCCAGGAAATAAACAGCAGTACTGAGTGTTTGGCTTTTATCCTGCTGTCAGACTCTCCAAATACATGACTCCCAGGAATTTCTGTTAGTACATAAAATATGACATGTGTGAGAAAAGGTTAACCCTGACACCTTACTTTCCAGATCTTGGTTAATTGTAATTTCAGAACAGAACCAAACACAGCCAGTGGTGTGAGGGTGACAGCCAGAGAGTGAGAAGCATGGAGGATCAGAGGGATATCAATGCAGAACCTCCTTGGAAAGAGCATTTTTACCTTCCTACCCTCACTGACACAAAGCTGAAACCAACTTGAATTCCCTCAGGAGCAAACATATTTATTCAGGTCTGTGTCCATCTTGGCTGAAAGGTCCAAGGAGCCTTAATAACTTTGGGGTGGATACCAGCCCAACAGCTCTTCATCCCAGCCAGGGAAGAGAGCCTGGATGTTCCCCCTCTGTTTGTAGCCACCCTGATCCTCCCCCAAAGCAAGTGCTCACCTGGGCATGGAGGAGCAGTCAATCAGCTGCCACTCTTTTATATCCCTTAAACACCTTAATAGCTCATTAGAGGTCAAAGAAATCCTGACTTGCCTGTTCCTTTCCCATTACAGGTCCTACCTGCAGCCCTTTACCTGGCAAACATAAAGGCACTGAGGAGCCACTGGGTGCTTTTCACTTTGCTTTTCATTTAAATGCCTAGTAGAACCAAAATGTGTATTTTATTGTTTCCTTGGGCCATGGTTAACCTTCTCACCCACTACCACTGATTTTGGCTGACAGGGTATTTTGGTAACTAATTCCCCATCAGGCAGAAGACAAACACTGGCCTGTAGTTCAAAGCTGCCTCTGCCTCTTCTCCAGGTACCTCTGGAGTGCACAACATCATTTACTAAATGTTTTAAAAGGTATTAAATGTGAGTATGGAACTTTTTGGTTAAAATATCAGCCACTGCATGTTTCAATATCCTTCCCATTTACAGAGCACACAAGGACACTGCCTCTTGCTGCCACAATTTCAATACTGTTAGAGGTGCTGTACTGAAAAATTAACCTTAAAAACCTCACAAGAGCTTGTTTTCCAGGAATAGGGGAGATAAAAACCCATGAGAAGTTGTCTGTGTGTTCTTCCAAACTAAACACAAATTTTGTAAGTGTATGCTCTGTACAAGCAACATAAAATGCATGTTTCTGGGTAGATGTTTTCCATAACAATGCTCTGAGAAATTGCATTAAATCTCAGATATTATCCCTGGTTTTATAGAATTGCCCACAGAGACAGACACCAACAGCACTATTAAGTATCAAGAAAGTACCAGGCTTGTTACAGGAGCTTTATGAGAGCCAAGGATCAAATATTTTTTCACAGTTTTATGTGGATAGTTTCATGAAAATTGATCAGGTCTAAAAAGTCACAGTCCAAATGAAGCTAAGGTTAAAGATAATTTATACATGATATTCCTAATTTTATTCTGAGCCCTTTTATTACTATGTAGGCCTTTATGACTTTAAAGAAAATGTCAGTGGCAGCAAATGACATTGTACTGAATAATCTAGTTATGAGGGAAAAGACATTTAAAACTATTCCATACCAGCTTTGCTCTGTTCTGCTGAACTTACAGTTTTATCCCACACAGCCAGGCAAAACTCCTTGCTGGGTTTTTAAATCCTCTTCATGGTTGCTTTACAAACCGATGTCTCTTCTTCTTCTCGTTTTAATTCTTTGGAAATGTCATGTTTCCCCCTTTTTTTTTTTCCTAAGGAATTAGAGGGAATTCTGTTATGACCTCACATGGTCAGGGGAGTATCACCATGTGTGTTGCTGTCTCAGGGTCCAACCCAGCCCTGAATGTTTTGGACTCAGGAAAATTTGCTCAATTCCTGATGTTTGTGCTTCTTCCCTGTCCTTGAGAGCATTGACTGTGTCAGATCAGCCCTAGAGCAGGGACAGCCATGGGAGACCCATTCTTGCTACTCTTTAATCAGACAGAAAAGGTATTTCTTTAACTCACTGTCTGTACAACACCGGGAATGGGGATGGGTTTGAAGGGCAGCTTTGGCCCTTCCTTGGTTCAAAGGATTTGTTCCTAACTCTCTTATTTTTACTTTTAGCCAAACTCCAAATGTGAAACAACTACAACAACAAACCTGCAAAACTTTACGGATATTTAATGTTCTTACAGAGACATCTGTCTCCTGACAGCAATATTTGCATTTTTTCCTCTTTTCCCCCCAGAAAAAATGGCAGAGAAGCAGAGTGATGTATGAGACAGATGCTGACACTCTCTGAAGCCACCTTGTGATGCACAGAGTAGGTTTGGAGGGTCACCTTTTCCCACGGAGGTTCCCAGGAGATCTCTGGAGGACTGCCCAGACCACAGCCCTGTCCCTGCTGCTCTCCAGGGCAAGGTCTCCTCATGCTGGGACACTCTGCCATGGGATGAAAGTCCCAGTGAATGGCCAGACGTGTTCCCAAACACTATGGGAACTTTTAATTATGGAGATGAGCTGAAAGTACCTGAAATCCATCCTATGGAACCCTGAGTATTTAGGGATCTCAATGCAACCTGTTTCTTGAAGTATTTTGTCTATGATGCAACAGGAGGATGAACATTAATCTGGCACAGGTACAGTTCTTTAATTGTTATAAATGAAATTTGTATATAAATACCAGTCACTGTGTGATTCACTGGAAGAAAACAGTCTTAATAAACTAAAATAAAGGGTATTTTCATATAACCTTTTCGTACTGTATTTAAATTGCTTAAAAAACTTCGGTGTTATACAGCTGGTCTTTTTTTGTGTGTGTGATTTCTTGCACAGGGAAAGAAATTAGAGTTCTTATCATTAGCAGTCTTCCCGAATCCTGCCACTGTCTGGATCAACACTACCCCTGGTTTTCCAGATGCTTGTTTGAGAGGCAACTGTTATTGCATGTCATAATTGTGTTCATAGCTGAGTAAACACCTTCACAGGTGCAAAAAGATCCGAAAGCTGCAAGAGTTGTAAGGCTGAAAAAGCAGAAATTTTATAGCCTTGTCATGGACAAAGGAGGTGTAGAAATGAAATACAATATTTTCCTCTGTCTGAAGTGTAACACTTGATTAGCTTGAAAAGCAGCGAGAGTCGTGTGGCCGTGCACAGGATTTAATCAAAAACGTAGCTTTGTTTGAAAAGTGATTAAGTAAAAATGTCATTGATTTCCAAAGCAAATCTGCTCACTGAGGATTTCAGAGCCATAGACTCCTTTCTCTTCATAATATTTGTATTTTAACTATTTTTCAGCAGTGGCCAAATTTAGCCATCACAGTAAAATAAGAGTAGAAATTGTTATGACAGGTGGTTTTTTCTAAGTGCAAAGTCAATTCTTGAATGCAGGATTTGGTTCTCCCTGTCTTCTTTGAGCACCTCTGTCTTAATAATGCTTTTAATCAAAAATCAATCCCAGGAAGGAAACTTCTCTTGGGTCAAACAAGTCTGGGCAGCTTATCTGAGAAGAAAAAGGATCAAAGGGAAAAAAATGATACAGGAGTACAAGAATTGCCCAGAGAAGCTGTGGCTGCCCCTGGATCCCTGGAAGTGACCAAGGCCAGGTTGGACAGGGCTTGGAGCACCCTGGGCTGGTGGAAGGTGTCCCTGCCCATGGCAGGGGGTGGCACTGGGTGGGCTTTGAGGTCCCTCCCAACCCAAACCGTCCTGGGATTCTCTGAAAGAATTCTTTTGTATCAAACAAACTGTCCACCCACATGACCATCCATGACCTCAGCTGTGCTTCCAAATCCTCCACAGAGACCAGAGGAGCCCAGTGTGGCTCAGGTAGGGAGTGGCCACAATGGATGCCCCTTCCTGCTCCAGTTTGCTGCTGTTTTTGTCAACAAAATAAAGTAAAATGCAAAATTGAATATATATGTTAAACGATGAATATTTTTTTCCATAAGGGAGTGGATCTATCTTCTGAAGAGTGTATCTTTAAAAAGAAAGTAATTTCCAAGTTACTATAATTAGTATTATAATATAATTATAATCAGTGATATTTTCAGAAACTACCTAGCTATAATAAATATATATTAACCTCTTCATTATTATTCAGTTATTTCATCCAAGTATTGTTCAAATGAGCAAATGTTTCATAAAACTTGTTCCATAATGTTGAAGAAATTATCAAATCCCCCTTTAGCTGAACAGGATCTCTTAATATGATTTTTAATGAGACAGAAGATATCACAGAAACCCTGGAAGAGTCCTGCAGAGATATTATTGATCTTTGGAGTTAGATCACCTTAATGATTATCTTTCACAGCAGCTGGAATATTTTGTTCCTTGGCTGGCAGAAAGACACATCTGAAGGTTAAATAAAGTGGGATGGAGCAAAATTTTGTCAAAAGTTTATAAATCCATCACATGGAGGTGAAAGTGAGGATTATTTGCTGCAGAATTCCTCTGCTTGCACCTGTCCCCAAACACCAAGGAGCACATGCCCGGGTCTGTGGCCACAAATCAGGGCAAAAATCTGGCCAGTTCATGCAGCAGGAGCTGGAGCAAATGTGGCACGTTGATAGGTAATAAAATTCATCCGTGGAGACACCATGGAAACAGGGCTGGGGCAGCCACAGCTTCCCTGGGCAACCTGCGCCAGGGCCTTCCCACCCTCACAGGGAAGGATTTCTTCCCAATATCCCATCTATCCCTGCCCTCCTGTGTGAAGTGATTGGAGACTTTCAAACCCATCCTGTCCCCTGGTTTTTGCACTTGTAGAGGCTCAGCCTCCCTCACTGCACCTCGGCATCAAGGAGATTTCCCTTGCTCGTGTCAGAGCCTGCCAAAGCCTCCCGGTGCCTCTGCAGTGCCCAGGGCACACCGAGCATCCTCACAAACAACCGACTCGGGCTTTTTTTCAGCTGGACTTCATTGGATCATGTTAGCAATTCTTGCTTGGGATCCTTGAGGGTATTTTGCAAAGAAATCAGCATGTGTGGTTTCATAATGATGTTCCACGTTTTCATTCGGAAAACCAGTGTGTGTGCACTGCAGAGGGAAGGGAATGCTGCCAGAGGTTTTATGGCTGAAGTCTAACCTTCCTTAACCTTTTTTTCCTTTTTTTTTAATGTCTCCCAGTATTGACAAGGCCTTTAATTTGTGATCCAAGGCCTTACCACTTCTCAAGATTAAGTGGTGGTGCTGTGCTAGGGAGCAGGACCTGCTGCGTGGCAAGGATGGAGGTCTCACCAGGTTCCCACTGCATCCAGGCATGGGGCAGGATGGATCCAAGGACAGCTGTCCCTTCTTCCCTTAGCATCCAGGCAGAGACACACACAGTGGCAAAGAGGCAAATTATAGTTCATGTGGCAGATAAATTTATTGTGAAAAAGAGCCAAAGCACCAGGAGCAGAATGAGGATAAATGTACCTGAGTGGGAAGGGGCTCTCACTGTGCTCCTGCCCCTGGTGTTGGGGGGTCACCCTGAGGCTGCCAGAGCTCCAGGAGCATTTGGATCATCCTCTCAGGTACAGGGGGTGACTCTTGGGGATGGTCCTGGGCAGGGCTCAGGGTTGGACTCGATGGTCCTTGTGGGTCCCTTCCAACTCAGCATGTTCTATGATTCTGTGACATGGGGTGCCCTGAGCATCCTTCCCTCACTTCCCCACAGAGCAGCTTTTGCACCATCCATGGGTAAGACACAGCCCTGTGGGCCAACCCTCTCCCAGCCCAGCGGGCCAACCCTCTCCCAGCCCAGCATCAATCCCAGGGGCTGCATCCGCAACCCCTCACCAGGCACGGCTGCAAACACAATTGAACACACTTTGGTTCTCCTCCTCCTCCACCAGGATGAACAAACCCCAGGGTGCTCCCAGGCGAGATGGCACTCGCTGTGTTGGTCCCCGAGCAGCTGCTTGCCCAGGGACATGGAGCTGCTGGACAACGGGACTTACACTGCCCAGGGGCTGTGTGGGCACCGCCGCTGCCAGGGGGGACCAGGAGCAGGGCCAGGGGGGCACCGTGGGGGCTCTGTGCCTCTCCAGGATGCTGCACCACTGGAGCATCCCTCCAGTGGCCCTTTAAGCCAGATTGAAAGATGCTCTGCACTGCCAGGCTGACAAAAAAGCGGCATTAGCCGAGCTGTGAAACTGGCTCTGGATGTTTAATGTCTCTCAATGGCTGGGGTGGGATAGCACGGCATCAACTGAAAGTCAAGCAGCTGAATCCTTGTGCACTGCTTTGAAAAATTAGGGGCATTTATAATGTCTAATATGTTGCAAGCCAGGATGATTTAACAGATGGTTTAAAAAGAAAATCAGCATGTCAGGCAAGGCCCGTTGTGTCGCTCTCTGTAGATTTCTGTAGAATGGGAGAGTGATAAAAAATGTTTTTCTTCTCTATTTCAATAGTGGAAGATGTTAAAACTTGAAACCTTGGGGGAAATTGCTTAATTACCCTCGTGGTGTCAGTGGTCCAGAGCAGTGGGAAATTTTAATTCCCTGCAGAAAGGGGTCAAATAGGGAACAACCAGGACACTTTTTAAACTCTTGTTAATGCCTCATAACCTTTAATGAATAATTTTCAGTAGCACGGTCAAGCCAACCTCACACAAAAGACATATTTACCTCTTGGTGGCTTCGTCTTCATTCTGTGCACAAAGAGAAAAATATCAACAGTGTATTTGCTTCCATGCAGACAGAATACTTGATGGGAAATTTATATTTTTAAATGCCTGTGCTTCTGCTAGACAATGATTTATAATGTCTAGAGAATTTTATATTTAATGTGCAAAACCAAGTTAACTTTTCCCATACAAGTGCAGTAAGCAGGGATATCCCTATACCATGCATTCAACAATTACACAGTATTTTTATTTTAGAAAGAAGAGTTAATATTTAAAGTTGCCCTTTAATACTCATTTGGAAGCACTGATTGAATAATAAGCCAAGCAGCTCAGTGTATCACATCTCTATTAAATTCTCTTGCCTTTTTTAAGATTAAAAAAAAAACCCAACTTTTTTCTTCCTCTAAATGCAAATCTTTCTGTGTAACACTGTGCCTAATCTACTACAACTAATTAATCTGTTTGAGCTGATGAAATGTTACCTCTGCATTTTTTGTTCCTTGTATACAATTATTGTAACAGTGGTGAATAAATCAATATTCCCAATCCAACTGTAAAAAACAATCAAGAAAAGCAGTGCTTCTCAGGGAAAAAACACCAAATAATATTTATTAACTCTGTCTCAATCCACAGCAGAGCCTAATACCATTCAAGCATTTTCTGCAAGTGTAATAAGCAAACTCAAATACATGATGAAAGTGGCACATGCCAATAATTTCACCATTTTACACTGCAGAGTAATTGAAGGATTTAATGAGAAACAAACCAATAAAAATAAATAGACCATGCGAGAGGAGGAGAAACTGATCTAAAATGGAAGTTGCTCCATTGTGAGTTTTAGGAGGTTTTTTTGCATGGTTTGACCGGGGGAGAAAAAATGGTGTTGGGACAATCGGCTCTTTATTTCTACTTATTTTATACATTTTGCAGTTTGATTTCTAAAGAGGAAAAAAGCCACTTGTTCTATGGAGATTCGATCCTGCATCAAGATGCTCTCCCTTTGCTGCCACTTCCCACAGAGCCATTATTTTCCCTCTGAATTCTATGATGAATTGCATCTTTCTGCCTGAAGTTAGAAACTGTTTCTGTTGTATCGGTATTTATAAATAACTCTGAGCAGCCCAGCCTTTTAAATAATGGCACTGAGTCCTTCTGCTTTTAGAAATGCCCACAAATCACCGTCCTCATGAAAGGAATCCTGATTACAAACAAACTCCTTTGTCTCAGCAGTGCCCCTAAATTTTGGCTGTGTACAAACGTCTCACTGAGCGATGCCACCGGCGCCCGCGTCGACACAGGGCAGGGGCATGCTTGGACACAGAGAACATTTTGGCCTTACATCTTTTTGATGTATGTTTTTGGTAACCCCAGAGCTGGATCAAGCTTTCAATCGGTCTGACCCACCAAAAACCTCCCAAATGGATTGGTTTTTTGTTGAAAAGGAGACTTAAACTGAAGAATTTTGAGCTCTGCCTCGGTCCCCCACAAAGCTGGTGCCACACTGACAAAGCTGGGGGTGGCAAAAGCACCCTCAAACAGGATTTTGGTAGGGCACAAGATCAGAGATGCTCCCAAACCAAGCCTTCAGATTCAAAAATAATACCCCCAAATATTTGAGGAATTAAGACAAAGGCGGGGATGGTTTGTAAAGGCCAACGAGTGAATTGCTTGTCCCTTGCTGTCCCCACTTGAAATAAAGATATATAAAATCTATGCTCCTTTCTGAAAAAAGCTAAATTCCTGAGAAATGTGGACCAGAAGGGGCTCCTCACTTGCTGAGACCCCGAGCCAGGCAAAGCCCAGCCTGCTAAAGCTGTACAGTGAGAGCAATCACTCTAAATATTGAGCACTGTACACCTGGTAAAAGAAACAATAAAACATAATCTCATCTCTAAAGGGGATTATTTTCAGCTGCGTTGTTTTGATGTTTTTTCCTTGTATGCACAATTGAAAACACTGACTTGTAATAAGTTATTGCTTTGTGTGGTGCTTTGGGAAAGAGGGAGAGGGCAGGTTCAAAGACCAAGTGCGGAGAGGGCTCTCCCTGGACAGCTGAGGGCCAATCTCAGTGTACAGGTCAGCGACCCTTTTATAAAATCTTTGAAGTGCTTTCTTGAAGAGTATTGACTGCCCAAAGCCTTTTATTTCATATGAAGTTCAACTGTAATGTCTTTATGAGCATAATGCAGGAATCAATGAGTTAGGACATTCAGATTATTTAGATGGAGCCCAGAGCGTGCAGAACTCACTGAGGCGTCGCTCAAACCTCTGAGAGCCTCAGGTGAAGGTTGTGTCCCACTCTGCTGTTTGCCACACAAGCCCTTGACAGAACAGGGGCCACTAACAAAGCATTTTCTACATCTTTGCTTCTCAAGATGCCAAGTTTTGCCCACACAATGCAACGGGAATGGTTGTTTTCTCTGCCTTGGCTGGACTGAGGCTGGAAGAGCTAGAAATCCCATTTTCCTCTGTCTTCACACCAGCAAACATTAATAGGAGGAGGAGTATTAGTACTACTACTACTACTACTACTACTGCTACTACTATTACTACTACTACTACTACTGAAATGCTTTCCTGAAGCATTTCCTGTCCAAAGCCTTTTACTTCATATCAAGTTCAAATGCCATTTCTTTCAGAGAATAATGCACAAATCAATGAATTAGGACATTCAGATTATTATTATTATTATTTATAATAATATTTTTTTTTGTTCAGTAGTGTGGAGGACATGGGTTCTTCTATATCCTTTTCTTACAGAGCATCAAAAAAATTCTCCTGCCCAGAAATCTCACACTATCTCTTTCTGCAGCAAATTTGCTTCCCACTACAAGTAGATCTTAGTCTGTTACTTTCCACAGAAACACCAGGAGATGGTGAATAAAAATTTCACTTTTCTATTTTCAATTTCTATTTTCCGTTTTCAATTTTCCCTTCTTTGTACTTCTTCCCAAAGAAAGAAGTGTCTTCTCCACCCATGACAAGAAGCACCCATCCCAGTTGCCATCCCAGAGCCAAACCACCTCATATCTCAGGAACTGTGGGGATGCTCTGCTGGTCCCCAAGCCCCATCACTCCAGAATGAACATATTTTGCCTGTCTCCCATTTTCCTGTCCTCCTTCCCACGTGGCCCCAGGCTCTGCAGCTGCTGCAAGGGCCAGAGGCAAAATTCCACCCCAAAAGTCCCTGTTTGGACATTCAAGGCGAAACAAAACCGTTTGGAGAAGATGGATTATAGAATCAGATATTATTACAGTACAGCACGAGGTCAGTTGTACTTTGTAACTCGTAACTTGCCAACAAGTTAAAAAGGTCTCACATTTTTGGCAGGAACACTTAACTAGTAAAACACAAACCAGTGTGTCAGGAGCTTTCGTGTTTTTGCAGTGTTTTAATGGCCCTTGCTCGAGGACCAGCCTGGCTGTATGTCCGTGGGTTTGCTTCTTGTGCTAAGTGTTTATTTTTCGCTCTCCCAGTGGGGGGAAAGAAGAACTGAAATTGCTCTTGTGTCAAATTCATGGATGCATAAATGTGTGAGACGCAAGAATTGAGTATTATTCTCACTCCCGTCGTGACTTCTGGCAGGGAGAGGGTGGCACGGAGAGCCAGGCTGCACATTTCAGACCCTGACACACCTTGGACCTGGACATCCCAGTTCTGGCATCCTCAGCCTCGCTTTTCCTCTTTTTACAGGGGGTTTCCAAGGAGTCCAGAATGGCCAACCTCAAGACTGGGGAATGGCCAATCCCACTGCAGACCTTCCAACATGGAGAGGGAAGTTTGGGGTTCTTTGTGGTACAAAACCCTGGGAAAACTTATGCCAGGAACCAGAGGAGCAGGAGCAGCATATTCCTGAGCAAGGTGGGAGCAGTGCTTCCCATAATCATATTTCTTGAGCAGGGAGGTTGGACCAGATGACCCACCGTGGTCTCCTCCCTTTCCCATTCTGGGATTCTGGGATTCTTCATTCCTTGGCAGACAAAAATTTAATGCATTTGTACCATTTGTACATGGCAACTGGGAATATTTGTGTTTGCCATAGGTGCTGCAACTGCCACTCAAGATATGAAACATCCAAGTGCAAAACCCTGGCCAAGGATGCACCAGGTCAGGAGAACTCATGACAGTGATGACATGGGGTCCAATATCACTCAAAAACTTTTAGGTATGTAATAACATGCCCTTATCATGCTCCAAAGCAAAGATGTTAGTCAAAAAGCCAAAGTAGCAAATAAGAGCCACTAAAATCTAGTTAATTCCAGTATATTCATTAATTTTAGTATAGCTGGTGCCCTTCGCCACCATTTGAGAGCCCCAATCACAGGTGGTGTTGGTAAGGATTGGGCTCACCCCATCACTCACTAAACAAGTCATTCCCAAGGAGCTGGGAGAAACGCCTGTGAGCAGAGCAGCTCCTCCAGAAAGGGTGAGATTTCAGGCAAAAACCAGCTGAAACCACCAAAGCAACATCTACCCCAGCTCACCTCCTGCCACCTGCCACAGGACATGTCCCAGCCCTTTCCTCAGCACCCACCAATGCTCCTCACACCCCAGGAAGCCCCAAAACCACCAAATCAGAGCTCAAAAAAGAGGAATTTCTGGAGATGGACCATGAAAATCCAGAGGAACCCCCTTGTCCTTCCCCAGGGCTGCTGGTGGATGCTGGTGCCAGCAGGTTTCCCAAACTGTGATTTCCCAAATGTGGCAGAGCACTCCGGGAATATCACACATTTGTTATCCTACAATCCACCTTGTGATCAGCTTGCCAGCTTATATTTTTTGTTCCACAAGGTTTATTTTTATTGTGAGGCTCCAACAGAAAATTTATGGAGTTTTCAGGTTGCCTGTATAAATAAATATAAAGACTATTAGAATAGTCACACCGTGGAAGTTCACACCATGTTCCAATCTGGTGTTTGCTTGGGTTTTTATCAATGGAAATTATAAGGGAGATATTTCCACTGCCTCAGCTGTCAGCCAATCCATGTAAATTCCTGCAATTATGAGGGGGAAAAAAGAAGTGTCCCTTCATTACCAACACGAATTTCATTTCTGGCCTCTACTGCATCCTCGTGTAAACCTTTCTCAGGGATGCCAGGACAAATAAGTGGCTGTATCTCTGGAATGCTCATTTTCCAGTCATTCTGAGGAAGATTGGCGGGTTCCAGTGTAATTAGTCTTTTTTAATGAAAGGGACCCTGGATATATTCCACTGCGGAGCTTCAATAATAGAATTTAAGTGAAAGTAATTTCAAAGTGCAACAGTAGTTTACATATTAGTTATTGTATAAAGAAAAAAAACCTGCTCTGCTGTTCCAGGTTAAATGCAATTAACATCCAGGCCTTCTGCAGGACTCCAGGGAGGGAATGATTGGTTTGGCAGGTTATTTCTCAGATTTTGATAAAAAGAAAAAGAAACCCCCCATTATTTTCTCTCCACACCCTGGCTGAAAATATTACAGCACTCTCTAGATTCAAGACCTCAAAGCAACTTAGTAGAACACAGATATAACTCCAGAATTTGGACGAATTAATTGTGCTCAGAAGCACAAATAACACAAGATGCTGCTGCCTGTAGAATATTGCAGATAAATAACATTTTGCCAGTCCAAGGAGATGTCAATTCCGTTCTAATTAGCATTCACTGGGAGAGGAATGGACAGAGTTTTCAGTTTCGTTTTGGGAAAACACAGTATCCAGAAAACCCTGATGTGGGAACAAACATTGTGGTAATAACAGAAAAACACATTCATTACATTGCCTTATTTCATACAGCTGTATCCTATATCCAAAGAAAACTGTGGGTTTATGAGAAATGCAGAAAGAATTATTACAGAATTTTGTAAGGCTGTTCAAATCTAACAAGAAGGATTATTTTTATTTTACTATTATTATCTCTCTTTGTCCCTAGTAAGCACATTTTTTAAAAAACAGTTTATTTTCTCATTTGAAAAGTCAAATCTTTCACTCCCAATTGTTTCTACACATTCTATGGTTATCTAGGAATAAAATCTAACCCTCACAGCATCTATTAGCTGGTTTGATGGGGTCTTATTGCAAAGGACCTCACAGAAAGTTGTTCATTCTTAGCTGCATAGGAATGCTTAGATCAAATCCCACTATTTTAATGTTCCTAGAGGGGGAAAAACAGATGCAGTTTAGGCCAAACAAAACACTCTGGCTGGTGTAGGTTGTTTTTATTGCTTTCGGACACTTTCTGCAATGTAGATGGTCCTTCACAGGCTGTTAAACACAACCTCTGGCTCGGGAAGTCCCTGAGATGCAGATTTCTGGAGAAGGAAAAACACACAAGGAGAATCTCTCTGTGGGTCTCCCCTTCCCTTTATTCATAGAATCATGGAATGGTTTGGGATGGAAGGGACCTCAAAGCCCACCCAGTCCCACCCTCTGCCATGGGCAGGGACACCTTCCACCAGCCCAGGCTGCGCCAAGCCTCGTCCAACCTGGCCTTGGACACTCCCAGGGATTCATCCTTATCCTCCAACGTTCAGCCTGGGATTGGGCCAGGTGAATCATTAACACAGCGCCCAACTATTCCTTCAGCACAGCCAGAGCATTTTACCTTTAGGAAATTGCAGCATAACCGTGTTTAAAACCTACTAAATTTAATAGAAATATTCTCATTGACTTTGCTGAGCTCTGGACTCCCTCAGATGTGCATTTTCACCTTGACCTTCACTCACCATCAAAAAGTCAGATTTCTAGTGAAAGTTAGTCATCTAAAACATAAAGAGAAGTAGATAATTCCACAAGACAATTAATTTCATCTTTAAAGAAGTGGTTAAAATATCCTTTTCCCCTCATCAATGACAGAAATATCTTGGCTGTGAAGCCTAAAATAGATACCCAGCTCTTAGAAGGCTGCAATAAATGAGCTCCCTCTCATCCCTAGTGGCACAGTAGGGGGTAGTAATGACAGTGAACTTTATCAGCCAAAAAATACAAGGAATAAATGCCAAAAAGGAGAAACAAGGTGCATTTAGACCAGAAAGGGCTGGATTGGAAACATCAAATGCAGCATTTGTGTTTGGAGGAGTTTCAGGCACAGGCTGTGCTATTCCAGGCCTCCAGCTGACTTCATCCATGCTTTTGGAAGACTTGTGATGTTGGATTTCTTCACCTTTTAGTGCCTGGACAGCAGGACAGGAATGGCTGTGACCTTCACAGTGGCCATGGCCATCACAAACCCATTTCCCACATTGCGCTGTCCTCATCCAAACCCTCCATGTGCCACCACACATCTCAAGCTGCTGCTTTTCCTCAGGAAATACTACTCATTGGATTGTTTATTTTGCTATTATGAGTGTGTTTTGCTACAAGAAATTACACTTAATTATGTTATAACATTTTCAGAACTGTTAATGTTAATATTAATGTGTTGAAAATGATTTTTACTTAATTTTTACTGGGTGTTCTTGTATAATTGATAGGGAATTTGTTATTAAATCTTTTATTTGACTGATTACTTAATCATTCCCACATGGTTATTGAAGACAATCTTACATATAATTAATTTCACTAATAGAGACTCCCCATGTTTTCCTTCCTAGGCCAGTGTCTGCATGGTTATCATATAATTTAAGGCTTTCCTGGGGCAGCTTTAAATTATGCACATATTTGTATTAATTATATATGGCCAGATCCTGCTACCTTGTATGTAATGGCGAACACCTGCTTCTGTAAGAAGCTTCTCTGAATCCAGTGGAGCATCTTGCCATGGGATCCATGGGATAAAAAGTGGTGGAAAACCAGGGCAAAGCTGAAGAGAAAGAACTTGAGGTCAGTGCTTTCATTCAGACCTCCTCAGGATCTCCTGCCCTCCCATTCATCATAGCTAATCCAAACAGAGAGGTTCATCCCACTATTTTGGGATCAGAAATAAAACAGAATGGGAAGCACTGGGACATAGGGAAGGGAGCAAGTTCCTCTCCCAGCAGTGAAATGCAAAGAAATGGGGCAAACAAGCAGCAAAAACACTCACGGGCCATGTGTGCAAATAGGGAGCAAATGATGTTCAATGTCATGAGGAAGCACAGAGTTATCCATCAGGTGACGTGCCAAATCCATGACAGGATGCTAAGTAATGCACCTGATGCCAATTATTGACTCCCAATGACAAATTGGTTTTGCATATTGCATATTTTCCACCAGACTGGAGCACAGAGGCAGTTGAAGTAATCACTGACTACACCACTGCACTTGAGAGGGAAGATGGAAAGAGCATGTGAGAGGCAAGTCCCGAGGAATTAACATGAGCAGCATCGCCCTGGCCAGCTGTAATTTGCATTCTGATGACAGCAGCAGCAGGCTCTGCAAAACCTCAGGCCTCCCCCAAACCCAGGAATCCATGTCTGGCTCCAAGGGAGGCTGCCCAGGGGTCCCCAGGGAGCTCCCCCAGGAGCAGCAGGGAGGACAGCACGGGCTCAGGGAGCAGAGCAGGGGTAGCACCTCATCTGTCCATGGTTGTCCCCTTCTCTGGGAGCTGCCTGTGCCCAGAGCACCCTCTGCCAGGTGCCAATCCATTTCCAAGCTTTTTTCAGGCACACCTACCAAAGCCAGTGGCCCCAGTGATGCTCAGTGATGATGATTCTGTTTCAAGAGCTCTCCAATCTAGTTTAAAGCTTCTCTTCAATGACCCCTGATACTTGCTAATATCCCTTTAAAGGGCTTGCTGAAATTCCTCCTCAAAAACTTCTCACAGCTGCAGCAAAATTCATTTGTGGACCTCTTCATACACCTCACCCTCCTTGGAACTGGCTCTGGTCAACTTGTCCAAGTGATTCAGTTCCTGAAACCCAAACCAGGCTTTAAACAGGGCTACAAACTCACAGCCAAGATGGTCTTCTCCTGCCTTCCATCCTCCTGCCCAAATCCCTGGAGGGATTTAAAAGACGTGCGGATGTGGCACTTGGGGACATGGGTTAGTGTGGCCCTGGCAGTGCTGGGGGAAAGGTTGGACTTGATGATCTTAGAGGGCTTTTCCAGCCCCAATGTTTCTGTCACGGTGGAGCAAATCCCCAGGCACCTGATTACAGTCCCTCTCTCCTCCCTGAATCCAAGGGGATGGGGCACAGTGCTCAAGCTAAGCAAGAACTCAACTCTTTGCAGCATCAGTGCCATGGCAAGAACTTTTAAAATCAATTTATTCGTGGGGAGCTGAGTGGAGCACGAGCTGCATACAAAAGAGTGGCCACGATAAGTTCATTTAAAGTGGAGACTCTTCCTAGCTAACATTTTAAGCTGCCCTCAAGCAATTCTCTGCCATGCAGCAGTATTTGTGAAAAGAAAAGGTCTTATGAACCCAACTCTGCACAAAATATCCAAAACAAGCAGGGACAGTGCTTGGTACTTGTGGAGGATGAAATGTTTTATTCCCCAGGGACTGAGAACTGAGGAGACAGTTTAGCTGTTAGATTAAAAAGTGAAAACCATCATTAACATGGTATTTTCAGTGTTTTTCTATTTTCATTAATTTAGGGGATTCCAGTGGGCAGAGATTTTTGAAGCTGAGGTCTGTGAGAGTCTCTTTCATCCCATTACTCAAAATCTCAAACCCACCAAGGCCGCATCGTGCCCCCTCCACCCAGCCCACCATTAATGTGGGCAATAACCACTATTTCTCCCCACACACTATTTAAATTCTGAGACACTGACAAACTATAACTCAGGGGGAACCATTTTAAATTATTATTATTCAATGGCTTGTAAACTGTATCTCATCATTAAACAGAATAATAAATAAAAGTAATGACTGGCTTTCAAGCAAGCAATGTAAAGAACACACTTTCTGGCCAAAGAGTTGGTTCATTTTACTGGGTTTTAATTAAAGCAAAACCCATCTTTTAATTGCTAGATTTAGGAAATGGTACTTAGGGTTAGGAACTGGTGGAAATCCCTTATCCTGCAGTGTCTGTGTCACCATATAGACCAAGATATAGGTTGCTGAACTAAAATGTAACCCCACAGATACTTTTCAGTACCAAAACCTGGCTCGGGGCTGCACATCTCCAGGTGAAAGACATGAGCTCCACGGGAGACACAAGGAATTTGTCAGTGGGGCTGTTTGGAGGGAGGAGGAGGATAATGAAGAAGAGGAGGAGGAAGGGTTAAAGGCAGCAGGGCAGGCAGAGGGGGCAGCAGGGCAGGCAGAGGGAGCCCAGCCCTGCCTTGCCCATGGTCATCCACCTCGTGTAATTCCATTAGGGTGTGAGATTCCAGTGCAGAATTAGCTGTTGCCTACGCAGAATTATGTAAAACATGGCCCAGACTGAAAATCAATATTCTGCTTAAGTAACTGGCCCTCCAGTAATTTAATGAAGCTAAATTGCATTACACGGAGGTAAGGTGGTGGGGGACCATTTTGTCTCAAACCTTCCATTATACAGTGACTGTACAGCTGTATGCCTAAAGAGAAATTAAACATATACACTCATTCCTTCTTGAAGTTGGAACAGTGTTTTTTACACTGGATTACTTGTCTCCTTCCTTAATTTAAAACTACAGTAAATAATTTGCAGCCACGTAATTAGGAAGGAGCCACAGTCTCATAACAAGGGGAAAAAATTGCTACCAGAGTATTAAAGGATTTTTTTCACTTGGCGAGAAAAAAATGAAAAAGGACATTAAATGTTAGATCTGTATTAAAAATGTAATTCTAAAGGGTTTAAATCTATGACATGTCTACACTGAATTAATTAAATTCATGATCTGATCAAGGACTGAAAAGCTACCTTGGAGCTATCTCTTAAAAATGCTATGTATGTACATGTCAAAATAGGAATTAAAAAAAAAGCAGGCCTTTGATTTATTGGCAATTCATGCATGCATTATTGTGCTTGCTTGCCTTGTAGTAGGAGGGAAGTCAAAGTTTTATAAAGCACCTGAAACCTTCCCCACACGGCTCTTTATGAAAGGAACTTCCTCGCCGAAGACGGCCGTGCCCAAACTCGGAGCCATCCGCTCTGGATGTGATCACGGTGACATCCACGACGACTTAACTCGTGTTAAAGCTGATTGACAAGAACAAAGAGGGCACAATTACATTATGCAGCACTTGTACTGCACCCTCTTTTATTTATTATTCAGCTACAAAACTTCAACTGGAAGAAACACTTCAGAGTTTTTTTGTGTCGAGGAGATGGAATTAAATTGACAATAATTCTGCGCCGTGCGGTATGAAGTTATGCTGATTAGAGATTACTTCCCCCTAAATCATTTGTCACATTGCCTTATATGAGGGTAAAACAGACTTCAACCATGTGTAGCTGCAGCAGGATCTTTGGGGAAATGCAGGCAGCAGAGGATGTATTGTTTAAAGGGAGAAGGAGTGATTTGCATGCTCAATCGCTCTTTTTCTTGCCTGTCCGACTACTAGAATTTTCTTTCTCTACTTAAAAGGCAGCTAAACAAATGAAATTTATTTATGCCAAATCTGAAGTGAAAAGAGAGACATTTAAAAGCACGTGTGTGTTTAACACCTTAGAGGGCAGCCCCGCTCTGGCAGAGATGTGCCAACGTGAGCCGCAAGATGCAAACCTAGCAGGAGAAGTGGCAACAGCAGCTGAGAACTGTCGGGTCAGGCTGGTTCTTCCCACATGAACAAGCAACAGCACATCGCCCTCCAGCTTCTTTTTGGCACTGATTTGGGAACGCTGGTGAAAAGCCACCGGTACCTCTGAAGGTGTGGGGTGCACTCGTTGCTCCAGTCTCACACTTTAATTATCACCAGATGCCGTTGTCAGAGAGGAGAAGGAATCAAACCGGTACATTAGGTTATTAAAATGAAATTCCATCGCTGTTGACAGCCCAAAATTTATAGAGAGTGCACTGAAACCCCACAAAGCAGATGAGGGGAGTCAAGGGGTTCTGTTTCCTGCTGGTGTTTATGAGCCAGAGCATGCATTATTGGTATCTGAATATTCAGGTCCTGCAATGACATGGTCCCATGCCAGCTGAACCTGGAAATGCCTCGTGGATCCTGGTGCTGGCATCTCCCTTCCTTCCCAGGAAGGGTCAGTCTGGATCAGGATCACCACCTTCGCCTTCGCCAGAAGACAGTTCCAATCTCAGGCAATGAGGGAAGGAGATGAAAAATTCAGTCTCTCTTTTACACATTATCGATTGAAAAGGAAAAGACTTCCAAGAGAAATTATTTTTACACCCTTGAATACCACCTGGAAGATCTATACTCTGTCTCTGTTTGGCTCAAAAGATCTTTTACTCCCTTATTTCTTTTGGAATGGCAATTCAATAATGTGTGACTGAACATTTATTAATTACACCCCAGTTTAAAGAACTATTTTGAAGGGAGTAACTGCTCTCAGAAATCCTGAAACACTTTCTGTTTGATTTCAGAGTGCGCTATAACTAAGATGTAGCTGTTCCCTTCCACGCTGAGTTCCTGGCTTGTGCTTGAAACCAGGAATGGCAGGATTTCCCCCTGCCTCTTACTAGTAAAACATGACTTTAAACACATATTCAACAAGGGAAACATGTCATGTATTTTACAATGCAAGGTCCTTTAGAGCAAATTATCCAGCTCTTTTTTTTTCCTTAAGATACACCTTTATGTTCAATGATATTTCCTTTGGGATTTTCATTAACATTCCATCAAAAAAAAAAAGAAAACCCAAAACCAAAACAACAACAACAAAAAACCCAACAAAAAAACCCCAGCCTCAAAAAAACCCCAGCTTTTTTTTTTCGTGAAATACCTTGACTGATGAGTTTAGCATTTTCCTTCTGCTCATATTTACATTTAGTGTTTTGATGATGTTAAATTCTACAAATGAGAGCAGTTTTTAAGTGTTCCTTTCAACACATCCTGCCTTTTCTGTTTGATTTCTCTTGCTGATGGTGTGTTGTCACTGCTGAATGCTGGAATTGTTGTTGAGCAGGCACAGCTGGATGAATTAAAGTCTCTCCAGTAACTCAAACCAGAAATGACTTCATCTCAAAACTTTCCATGTAGCACAGGTCAGAGCTCTGGGTAGGGACAAAAATAATGGGGTTACCAGAGAAAGAAAAAGTCAAAAGTACAAGTCAAAATAGAGCAAGCAGTTTGGAGTCGCCTTGTGCAGCGATTTCCCCCTGTGTTACTGACGGGCTCTTTTACAGAGTGAAGCCCCGATGGAGACATTTGATAAGTAATTGTATTTTAAGTTCAAATAGAATATCTGCATGTGTGCAGATACAGAGCCCTGTACACTTATCTTATTAGCTATTTACTTAAATTATCTGTTGGGTACCCTAATATATAACTAGTGTCGCCTAATGATATCATCTATTAATTTATTCAAGGAATTTTGCCAAAAAACAAATAAAAGCCTGGAACACAAACATTTCTTCCCCATTCATTTCGAGCTCATCACAAACAGCCAAGCATTTCAATGTGGCCAAGGCAGATTTTCAAAGGTAACATCTTTAATTAACGTGAAGCAATTTCTAAAGTCAATACCAGGCGGGTGTGGTGTAATTAGCAGTGTCTGTGTGTGGGTCCTGCCCGGGCTGGGGTGGGCAGGGGGGACAGTGGGTGCCCTCACTCCAGCCCTGCTCCTCCTCCTCCTCCTCCTCTTCCTCCACCCACCACCTCCCCAGCAGATGCTCCTGCTTCACTTAATAAAATCTCTTGCCCTGCTGTGGCAGCACAGGGAGCTGGAAAATTTCTATTCCTATCAAAACATTTCATCCATTTCCTTCTTTCATCGTGAAGGGAAAAATCACCCTCAGCTTTGTCATGTTTGAAAGAGGGCAAAGCGGGAGCAGCCCCTTTCTCACACATACCCTCGGTGCCCTTTCCAGGTTTTCCTGCTGGGTGTTCCATGCTCTCTGGTGTCCAGTGGGAAGGAGATAACATCCCCCATCAGTGGCCATCATGCCAAAATTTTTAGAATCATAGAACCAGAGAATCACAGGATGGTTTGGGGTTGGAAGGGAAACTGAAAATCATCCCGTTCCACTCCCTGCCATGGGTAGAGACACTTTGCATTAGATCAGGTTGCTCCAAGCCCCGTCCAACCTAGTCTTGAGCACCTCCAAAGATAAGGAGCCCACAACCTCTCTGGATAAGCTATTCCAGTGCCTCACCACCCCTACAGTATTACTTTAAGTCTTTTCCCTTATTTTAAATCTTTTCCTCAAATACATGTAAAAGGTTTTGCATTTCCTGTAATTTCTGTATATTCCCTGACCTGCTGAGTCTCTGCTGGGCTGGATGTGACTCTTCCAAACTGTTCCAAATCCACAAGAACCACCTGCATTTCTCCATCCCTCGCTGCAGCCAATGCAACACAAGCCTGACATCAGATGTGTTTGAAAGCAAAGGTTCAAAACTCTTTCGATACGTACGTGTTCGAGGCCTCTAAAACTCAATGTTCTGTGCTGAAATCAATCCACCTTGTCAATAGCCAGGAATTCCCGGAGCTAAAATTGGGATATGCTTTTGACCATTGCAATTCTAAAAAAAATCAGCATTACATAAATACAGACACTGAGGATTAACCTGAAAGTTTGAGTTGCTTTATAATGGGGAGTTGAAATATCCAACAGTGAGAAAGTTCACTGGGGCAGTGTTAAACCCCTGGTCATGCAGGGCCACGTGGTGTTTTGCATTTTTGCAGTTATAATTTTCTGTATTTCAGGGGATTTGCATTAAATTTACATGTTGACAAAGTCTTGTAGCTGGGATATTACGCAGAGAAATACAGAGCTGATGCTCAGCCTCCCAAAAGCACATGCAAAAGTGGTAATTTTGGGGTAATATTCAGAGTATAAACACAGATTAATATTCACATGTGCAGGAAAATTTATGAAATCCCTACCAATAATTACAGTCTGCTGATGATAATAATTCCAGGTGGTTAATGGTCAGTCTGTACCCTCAGCTCTGCAGCCGTGGTGATGACAGCAATGGCAGCTCTGGTGAGGACGGGGTGACTTTGAGAACAAACTTCTCCTCCTGCTCCCCATAACCAGCTGGAGGTAACACGGGGGGTGGGTCCTGTTGGGAAGGGATTTCTGGCTGGGCAGCCTCCCCTGCAATGTCCAAAGGCAGACTTCCAGGGGGGATGCAGGTGGACCCCGCTGTCCCCACCGAAGTCCTCGTGGTCCGACCAGTTTTGCCTCTGGTGAGTTCTCTCCTTCAAGGTCTCACCCCAGCTTTCAGCAGTGCCTGCACCACCTGAATAGGATCTGACCCAGGGAAACAATGATATTTCTTGGTGAGGAATTTGACTACAGGGGAGGAGGAGGGTCCATCTGTCTGTGGAGGTGTTCCCACCCTGCCTCCAGCCTGCTCAGAAGCTCTTCAACTGCACTCCCATTGCAGCATCCCAAAGTACTCATTGCTTTTAATTCAGGGAATGGAGAAACCATCTGAATTCTTACGAAACCTCTTTGCTCAGAGGCACCGTGGCTTTGTCACCAGTCCAGAACCAGAGCAGAAACAGCAGTGCCACCCCCTGCCCTCCTTGCTCTTACCCTGCATGGCACCCCATGTGCCACCAGCTCATCCTTCCCTCTCCATCCCTCCCTCTCCACAACCAGCAGGTGCCACCCACACCACCCCTCCCTTACAGAACGTGCCATTGCCCTGCTTGTCTCCCACTTTACTGGCCCCTCTGGCTTCCAAGCACAGATCCAATTCCTGTTTGAACCTTTCCCAGAACTCCTCAGTGTTTGTCATAATTTTTAAGGCTGGTGTGGGATTTACATGTTGCAATCACACATTTCTGTCCTACCTTTCTCGCTGCAGAAGCCAGCCCCTGGTCCCTCCACTTTCACCCAGTATTCAGCAGGCTTTCTTATTTTCCTTTGTTGTTTTTAGCCTTTCCTGTGATCCTTGAAGCCAATTTTAGGGTAACATTGAAAGTGCAACATGATTTTATTTATACAGCAAACACAGGCCTGATGCTACTGCAGGGAAGACTCTGGCAGCCCAAGCCTCACCCTCTGCTCCCTCTGTGTGTGTCCTGATGTGCTCATGCTTTTGGGGTTGTCTCTGGGACCAACAGCGAGTCTTGCACCTTGCCAGTCTGAGAAACAGCTGATCTTAGGTTTTACACTGAGATTCCCCCCCTTCAGAGGCCTCAGCAGTTCCAGTGAAAGTTCTTTTTTAATTTCAGGAGCTATTTGTGAATTAACCTCTGCTGTACTCAGCCTGCCCTGCCCTTGGACACTTCCAGGGATGGGGCAGCCACAGCTTCTCTGGACAGCTGGTGCCAGGGCCTCATATCCAATCTAAATTTTCCTAATATCCAATCTAAAATTACCCTCTTTCAGTTTAAAGCCATTCCCCCTTGTCCTGTCACTGGAATTGCCTGTGCTGGTCTCCAAGCTCCAGACTGTGCAAAATAAACCAAATCCACATTTCTGCCCCCACCGAAGGACAGTTCCTCTTATCCAGCCTCAGGTCCACACATGAGCTCATCACTTCCACCATCATTTTTCCTGGAGTTCCTAACTTTCAGAGACAGAGAAACCAGCCAAAGGTGGTGGCAGGTTTTGGAGCAGCATTCCAGCCACAGATCTTCTATGAGGAACATCCCCTTTTTAATCTCAAATTGTGGAATATACCCCTTCCACACAGGCCAGCAGTTCCAGCTCACTTTTGTGGAGCAACTGCATAGAGAAAGGACATGAAGGACCAAATCCTACATTCCTTCTGTGTTCTGAACATTTAATGAAGGTGAGTTTTAGCCCTGCAAGTTTTGTGAGATCTGACTCTCTGCAGCTACGACTCTCTTGGTATTTCCACTTAAAAATTTTATTTTCAAGGCACCATAATTGTATGTAAAGTTTTTCTTGGATCTGAAAGACAAAAAGCCCTAACAAGTCAAAAGCTCAGCCTGGGAGAAACAATTGATCTGCATACAGATGGAAAGACATCTTCAGAAGGGAAATCTGAGGGTTTGATACTTTTTTCATTCTTACCTGAAATTGCTTTGGTTTTGAACTCACATTTTATCAACTGCAGAATTCACTTCAGTGTAAATCTCATTGATTTCAGCCACGTTTTATTCCAGGGATGAACGTGATTTCATTATTCTATTACAAAGTACATTAAAAATAAAATGTAGGTGACAACTTTATCACTGGAGATGGGATTCATTATGTACGTTTAAGGGCGATATTTTTTTCAAGGGAGTTTAATTTGGATTTCCAGCATATAGCCATGCATATATACAGCAGCCAAAGAAGCTATAGCCTGTCATTTCAATAAAACATGTATGAAAGCATCCCTAAGCACCTCCTGACATGTCAGGAATATATGGGGTAAGAGTGTGTCCATGTCAGCAGTGACAAGCTGAACCTTAATGGCTCTAAAACAGTCTTTATGGTTTACTGTACCTGTAATCCATTTTATAATGAGTGCTCAACTAGATACAACAGTTCCGCGAGTTCCCTCTGCCTTTTAACTCAGCCCAAGGCGCCTAAACGAGGGAAAAACCTCCAAATTGTGGGTGATCCTGCCAGAGGACCATTATGTGCTGGAATACTTATGCACGACAGATAAATTAAGAATAAGGCTTTACTCTAATCCTGAAGTTTCCTTCTGTGGATTTTAAGAGAGACCAGTACTGATATTTTACTGTAGTTTTGGGGGAAGGTTTTAAATTCTATCAGGCTGGCACTGCTTTGGACTTAAAAAATGCAGGGAAGGGGAAGAGGTGCTGTAAGCTTTTGATAGACCATGCAGCATTTAGAGGTGGAACAAAGGCAGAATGTGATATTTCCTACCATGATTTCCTCCTGATCCTGCACTCTTTATCCTGGGAAATAACAGGTTGCCAGTAAGGAGCAGGGAAGCTCTGGCTAAGGTGTAGCAGGCGTTGGAGCATCTTACCTGCATCAGTCTCCTGGGATAAGCCATTGGAACTCAGAGCGCTCTGCATACACAGAAACATGGAGTGGCTTGGGTTGGAAGGGACCTTAAGGACCATCTTGTTCCACCACCAGCCCAGGTTGCTCCAAGCCCTGTCCAACTTGGCCTTGGACACTCCCAGGGATGGGGCAGCCACCGCTTCTCTGGGCAATACCAGCTGAACAAGCTATTCCTCTGAATAGGATCTGTAAGACAACAGGAATAGGCACCCATTTTAAAGAACAACAACATAGGATTCAGATTTCCAGGGAAATGAGGCTTTGACATTGGAATGTGGAACTGTAGAACTCCAGTCCCTAGATTGTTTGTGTGACCCACAGAGGAATGAAGTGTGGTGAACCTCTGCAGGGCTGCAGGGAGGCACTGGGGGTCCAAGGAGCTCAACAGGGGAGATGTCTGTCCTCAGCTTCATGGGGGGGGGCCAGAAACACAGCTACATCTCACAAGAATATTTGGCGTTTTTCTTAAGATAAATCTATGGTTTAAATCCTTTTGCGTATTAAATAATGGTGATGATGATAATAATAGTAATAGAAGATAATAATAGATTATAATAGGAGAAGAAAGAAGAGGAGGAAGAACAAGAAGAGTAAGCAACAGCAATAAATTTCTGCCTTGAAGGCTGTAGCTCTGGTGAAGCTGGTCTCCTCAGTTCCATCCCATGCTGGAGAGACCCCTGAGGAAATGCATCCCTCTAGGTCCTCCCATTTTCCATCCTCAGGGATCCAGGTGACCCTCGCTGCCATCCAGATGGTCTCCCTGCACACCACCCCTTTCCAAGCCCTGCTTCACCCTGATGCCTCCTCTGCATCATGCTCAGGGCACCTGGAAAGCAACCCCAGCTCCTCCAAGAGAGGAGCACACTCCTGACCCTGGAAGACACTCCAGAGAAGGAGGCTGAGCATCCCTCCCTCAGGCAGGAGGTCCTGGGTGCCATGGGCAGGGGCTTGGGAGCGCCCAAGGGGGAGAGGGAAGGAAGCAACTAGAAACAGCCACTTAACATCTATTTAGAGCCCGGGAGCATTTGTGAAAGCCATCCCCATTACTGTTGAAAAGATGCAAATTTGGTGAAATAATCAGCTGTATGGCTGCAGGCTGTTTCTCAAGTACCCTGATTCCTTACAGGAGGGAAGGTATTAGTGTAAGACACACAGCAAGGCCAAGTTCATGTTGCTCAGAGGTAGCCCCGAACCAAACTCCACCAAGTGCTATAAAACAAGATTTGTTATCCTGGGAAGCATTGACAGTTCATCCAATAAAGCCCCAAAAAACAGAACCCTTAAGGCTGGTTGCAGGGGTGCAAAAAGCAGCGCTCGCAGGCATGTCTGGCTGAGGGAACACGTGTTGGCTGCCCCTCGCAGCCCCTGCCCGTCCCAGCCCGGGCACCCGGCAATTAAAGCCATCTCCTGGCATCCCCTTTTCATCAAAAATCCCTTGATATGTCTAAGGATCCATTTATCTGCCGCAATAAAGAGCGTACAGCAATCTGTGTGCGAGGCTTTGTGTTTAAAGCTGGGGAAGAACCGAGGAGGAGCTCTGCTTTAAAATCCTTGGAAAACAGCTAAATGCATGGCTTAATGCAAGGTGTAATCTACTTCATGTCTCCAGGCTTCCCTCTTTGCCTCCTTCTCCAGCTCCCTGCTTTATCAGGCTAAACTTTGGGAAAAAATAATGATGTGTTTAAGAAAAGGATAAAATTTAACAGCAAAACCCCACTGCCCCTGTATTTTTTATTTTAAATATTGTACTAAGAAGCTTAAAATGCTGCATTGTTTAAACAATATATTTAATTTCAGGAGTATCAAATATATTCTTAAACCACCAGTGTCTTCAAGGTGAGCCTTCAGTCAAGTAGTTTAATCCTTACAGTTCCAGCTCTCCCTAAAATCAGTTTTACAGCAAATAGCTGAAAATAAAAGCAGGCAAACAAAAATATATCCTCTAAACAAAAATATATCCCATTGTCAGACACACATTCAGCTGGGTTTGTGCTGTGCATGCAGTGGGGCAGGAGATAACAAAGTAAGGCATCCTTTCAAACCTGGAAATATTATTTTCTTGTGTATAAGGAAAAAAAAAACCGACCCAGTTCAAGTGGCTTTTACGGCAGACTAATGGAATAAAGTGGAGTTGGAGAGGGTGTGTTTGTGTGCACCAGAGTTCGTGCTCCAATATGCATCTTTATGTATTATGGATTCCGTTTTCTCACATTTTTCTCAGTGGACAGATCTTGTGCTGTAGTTCTCGGAATACCTGAGAAAAACATCCCAACAAATTGCATTCCTTGTCTATACAGATCCTATAAGGAACACAAAATAGGCGAGGAGAGTCTTCATCATAGAAAGCCTTTTTTGATTCCTCCTCCCCCCCCAATCTTCTGTAACAACATAAAAGATACTGTTATGACAAGTACTCTGGTAGTTCATTCTTTCATTTATAATTTAACCACAGCCTATATAACCTAATCAGAAAAATGTGGAGCATGATTAGTACAACAATCGAATACAGTTGGGCTCCTTGAACAACTCAAAGAACAATACAAAAGAAAGCAAAAAAAAAAAAAAAAAAAGAAAGAAAGTGAAGGGGAAAAAAAATCAAGGAAAACCATCGCAGGCATATCAGAAAATATGTGGTATTTCTTTAATATTTCATTTTAAACTACCTAATTGTGTTTTTAAGCTTCGGTTCCTGTAATTTTGCAAGATGAGGCATTCCAGTGAGAAAACATATGGTAAGGGATTTTTAAACCACATAGCTAGAGTGCATCATAGACTTATCTGCTGCTTTAGTGTCACAAAAATCCACCACTGAATTTATCCAGTCACCCATTAAAGAAAGAAAAGAATTAAAGGAAAAGGAGTTTAAAAATCCCCAAATGCTCCAAATAAACCCCAAAACCACTACTGGAAAGTGCCGTCGGGTTCAAGGCAGGAGCTGGGTAGATCTGTGAGACTTCCCACGGCAGGAAAAGTGGCAATTAGCTGGATATTTTGGGATCTTGCCTAGCAAATATTGTACACGGTGGTGACAAACTGTCACGAGCAACAACTTGTACCAGCACCTTGGCTAAAATGAGTTTTAATGACCCTGGTGCCTGAGATGGAGGAGAACTTCACGCCGTGGCCCTTCCCAAAGGTGAAATCCAAGGGAGGTTTCGCCTCGGCACGCAGGAGCAGGCGAGGAGACATTTTCCAGGAGAGACACTGAATCAGCACTTTATGAGCACTTTCCGAGGGGATGTCAAGACGTGATGGAGACAAAGTCTGACACCTGCATGTGGCAGGGAGAGCTGGGTGCTGGGAGGGTGCTCTGGCTCCCAGGGATGGGGATTCAGCTGGCTGGAGGGTGCTGCTCCCACCCAGCTGCTCCTCCTGAATCCCTGGTGCTGCCTGGACAGGGAGGGGTTTCCTTGAGCCGAGCCTAAGGTAAGAGGAGGACACGGCCAGGCCTGGCTGTGGGGGAATTTCAGGCAATGCCTGGAACATTGTCACTGCCTGAACAGCGACAGAAATCACAATGCCTTGGCACTGACACCGGGTCCTGGCGTTCTGCGGGAAGCGGACTTGAAAGGAACTTCTGGAGGCCGGTGGTTAACTCTTGGAGAGAAGGAGGGCTGTGCCACCAGCACTGAGCCAGGCTGGACGTGGGGTTTGGCATCAGGCTGAGAAAGCTGAGAGCTCCCAGTTATTTGTTCAAAAATGCTGTGGCACGAATTACATGAATTATCCCCTTGCAAACCTTCCCCTCCCAGCCATGGAAAGCCACGAGTGGCGCTGCCTGTGCATCCACACGAGCTCCTGCCTCCTCATCCATCCTGCTATTAGCTAAAATTCACCTGGAATCCGGCTCTCCTGGCTTTTTTCCTTTTTTTTTTCTTTTTTTTTTTTTTTTTGTGCCTGCTTATCTTTCTTTTAAGATACAAAATATTAACCCCTTGCAATTAAGGGATTCCCTTAAGGTTGGCTGTGTTTTCCCACTGGGAATTTCTAAGTGTAAGGACCGAGAAAAGCGTAAGGTGTTAATCTTGATAATTAGTGCACAAAACCAATTAGAGGGCCAAAAAACCTTAAGGCACAGAAAGTGATTTTTTTGTTTATTTGCTTACCTTATTAAGTTAAATATCTGTCTGAATTAATCACTAATGAACGTGAAGAAGGCTCAATAGCACCGGCTTAATGAACAGCAGTGTCAGATGCATTTTACAGGGCACCAAATCACTGGGCAGAGGGAGCCAAGTCGCTCCTCAAAAATCACTTTTCTGCCCAATTTTCTGTTTGCGAAGCAGTAAATTATTTACATTTATTGTGCTGACTGAAGCACTTAAATAGTATGAATGGAGCAGAGGCAGGTTTCAAAAATAGAGAACCATTGCACAATTCTGCTGCTCCAAATTCACGTTGTTTTCCCCTAAAGGCTGCACCCCCCCACCCCCCGAATTTCTTTTACAATTCTTGTAACACCCCGTTATTAATTTAAACATATTTTTGCCTGTAATTTATGATTTTTCAGACTTTCAGTGCTGCAGGATTTAAATTGGGCATTAAGAGCACTCCCCCTCATAGCCGCCCTGTGGCTTGAGCAAAGTTCGGGTGTTTCCCAGATCAAACTGTTCTATATTTTCCCCAAAACAACGGCATTTTCCCTGTCATTCCATCTATTATTCACATCGTAAACACCCGCACTGTAAACATCAGATGTACTAATTGTCATGTCCCAAGCTCCGGGCACGAAGTGAAACGTGCTCAACATCACTCTTAAAAAATAATTCTCATTTTTCTATTAATATCTCCCCAAGCCTTTCCCTTTATTCCCGAGCAGGCACGGAGCTTTTGCAGCTCTTACGCTGGTTTGTTGGTTTTTTTGGGTTTTTTTCCTTTCTTTTTTTTTTTCTCTCCCTGGTTTGGAAAGCCTTCCTGAAATCTTTTGCTGCTGCAGATTTTTGGCTGCACGGACACACAGGAGGAAGGTGAGCTGATGCCTCAGCCCTGCGTTAGAGCCACATAATGGAATAGGACGGAAGGGGAAAGACTCATAGCAGAGGAGCAGAAAAAGTGGGAATGCAGAGGTTTCTAGGATCTCCTTAAAGGTGATTTTTACATTTTTTAAATGCAGCCTCCGGAACGCTCGATGTTTTGTAGTAAATATGTGCCCAAATATTTGCAGAAGAACTTTGCTGGTGATTTTGAGCGCTGAGATGCTTTGTGAGAGCCCACGAGCTGCGTGTAAGCTCACACACAGAACCTGCTGTGGCTACTCACAGCTTCTTACTCTGTGTGTAAGTCCTTCCCTACCTTGCCTTAATAAAATAAACACTAATAACCCTTTGAAAGAGACGTGGGAGCGTTTTAAAGGAGGAGAAACTGCAAACTGCGTCCTGCAGGTTTAACTATTTCGGCGATTTGGGCTAAATGCTGTTCAGGCACCATTAATGGGGAAAGTGCCCCCGCTCCTCACAGGAGATGCTCCCGGAGCAAACACACCCTGGCTGCCAGCGGCTCAGGGAAGGGACCGGGAGAATCCCGGGTCACAACACCCGTGCTGCTGGAACGGCTGGGAGTGCCGAGCCCAGGATGGGACGGAGCGGTGCTGGGATCAGAGCAGCGCAGCTCCTGCATCTCCAAACTCCTCTGCTCTTTGTTACTTAATGCGATGCAGGAGATCAAAGCTCCACACAGGCTGTGCCGGGGTGTTGCTGCAGTCCCTGTCACACCGGGCTTCTTGCCTTTTTTTCCCCGCTTTCTCCCCCCTCCCCCCTTTTTTCCCCTTTTTTTTAAACTTTATTTTTGGTAGGGGAGACTATTTTTTAAAGCCGTTTTTCTTGGCTTTTCTGGGAAACGATTTTTTTTTTTAATTTTTGGTGTGTGTGTTTTTGGGGTTTTTTTTACTATTCAGGTTTTTTCCCTTTTCTTCCTTTTTTCTTTTTCCTTTTTCTCTTCCTTCCCTCACCCCCCCCCTTTTTTGCTCTTTTTTCTCTTTTTTCTTTTGTCTTTTTTATTTTCCTTTTCCCCCTCCTTTTCTGACTTCCCCCCTTTTTTTGTTGTTTTTCTTTTCCTTACTTGCCTTTTACCTTTTCTTTTTTTATTTCTTTCTTTTCTCTTTTTTCCTTCCCTTTTTCCCTCTTTTTTTTTTTTTTGGCCTTTTTTTTTTTTTTGCCTGCTGCCCTTTCTTTAGCTTTTCTTTCACCTGCTGCCCTTTTCCCTTTATTTCTTCTCTTTTTTTTTTTTCCATTGCCCCCTTATTTTTGCCTCCTTTGCCGTGGGG
>JAWWTY010000158.1:34252621-34255121 GCA_035222235.1 Margarornis squamiger
TTTTTTTTTTTAATGAAGCAAAGTAACCGGATTTTGTAACAAATCCTTTTGTGTGGGTGAGCAAACTTCTGAATGAAACATGAATACACGTTGTGCTGTTTTTCAAAAGCCCCTTAAAAAAAGAGCTTGTAGGTCCTGCAGGCTCCAGAAAAACATCTTTGGGGTTGGAATGAATGTTGTCATATATGAAGCAACATAATAAAAGGCTGCAAGCCTTTCGCAGAGTCAGGAAAGTTCAGCCATTAACCAAGTTAACATAAAAATTGCTCGAAAACACAGGAATAGTAATTTGGGGATAAGAAAGGAGGTAGAATTCATGTTATAAGTGCAAGTGATCTGGAAATAGCTGTTTGTCTTGGACATTTGCAGGGAAGTGACATCATGCCGAGTGTCCATGGGGATATTAGTCCTGCATTTTTCAGTCCAGATTCTGGCACTAAAGTTGGCAAAATTAGACCATTTTGTTGAAGTGATCTTCGAGCCGCCCACCTCCAGCACACATTACAGCACACCTATGACATGACCCAAGAACAATGGGTGAAAAATGGGCTATAAAAACATGAATGGCCTGCTTCATATAAAGCAGATTTTATAGTGCAGGTGTGCCTTCATTTATCGATACTGTAAAGCAGTGAGATCATACTGGCAGTAAAACACAACATTTGTAAAACAACAACCCCCCCCAAAAAAAAAGAAAAAAAAAAAAAGAAAAATTCTATTAATTAAAAAATGTAATGGCACAGATAAAAACTCAACAGGGTGTATTAGAAATATATTTGATATTTTGTCATCAGATGCTTTACATCAGCTCGCACAGAATTCAGCCAGCCAGGAGAAGGATATCTGGAAAGGAGGAGGGGGAAAAAAAGACTTAATTGAACTGTAAAACTATATCCCACATTTAGGAAAAAACCAGGCATGTAAAAATATCTATTTAATAAGTGCTGTTTAAGTTGTTAAAGCTGGTGGAGGTGTTTTGTTTTGTTTTTTTTTTTTCCTTCACCCATTAGGATATGAATGGGAAAAATTATGAATAGGAAATCCTGCTGGAGTTTTTATTGCCTATTTCCTTTCGGGAAGATGGCATTGTTCCTCTTTTAAAAAAGGGAAGGGGCGTAAAATAAGCCGAGGCATATGACAGACATCCTTCAAAGCTGGGATGGCAGGAGTGTGTTGTTCTGTATTTTTGTTACTCACAAGGCAAAGGCTGTTCTATTTTTAAGCAGGGCTGTGCTGCTGTGGACGTTTCCCTTCCCTCGAAAGGGGTTTTGGCATAATGTTGTTTTGATTAAGGCAGATTTCTGGTCTATTTTATTTAGCTTCTCATATTTTATTTTTTTTCCAGCACAATGCAGGAGTGAGGGATTTTTTGGGGTTGTTTTTTTAATTGTTGTTGTTGAGTTTTTCCTTTTTAGTTATTTCTTTCTTTTTTTTTTTTTTTTTAATCTCACTCCAGGACAGAGAATGCAATTTTTCTCCCCACATCAGCAGTTCCAAAAATCCTTACCTGTGCGACAGGGTTTTGCTAAGTCCACCTGTGGAGCCACACTTTCAGGAGGTTTCAGGATCTTCACTCTCTTGGTTATTTTTGGGAGGGGGGATTGGGAAAAAATAGATTAAAAATCTGACAAATTTCCTGGGCAAAGGTCTCACCTTCCAAACCTTACATTGATTTAAACCCCCTGAGCTGACTAAGGGGAGGGAAGGGTTGTGCCACCCAGAGGTGACCCCAAAACACATTTGGGGGTTTTGCTGAAGCACCCAAAGGGTGGGGACACTCCCTTGGCCACAGCCTGACCACAGGACCCTCCCGTGGGCACTGCCCTCACCCTCTGCCTTCACCCCTCCTTAGTGCCTCCCCCCCCGACTGCCACCATTCCAGCTTGTGTCATCATGTTCAGCACAGATGTTTCAACAGCTGTACATGTTGAGCAGGTTTGAAAAGATTTTTTTTCCCTTAAGATATTTTTTTTTCCCTGATATTTTTTTTCCTAACATTTTTTGGTAAGATTTTCTCCTTCTATTTTTATTCAAGATTTTGGTTTTAATATTTTTATTCTTATATTAATTTTTTTTCTTGTCTGATACATCTTGTGGCCTGAAAACAATAAAGCAATTGCCAATGACTGCTATGGGATATGGTGACCTCAGGGACCTCCACCATGGACACAGCTTCCTACACTCCCCATCCTTCCCTAAATTCACTATTTTCCCTATTTTTCTGGGCACTGGGTTTGGTGTGCTCCTGACCCAGTGGCTGGAGCACTCATTTTTTTTATTTAGTTTTGGGGAGCTCCCTCCCCCAAGCACCATAACTATTTCCTAATATATAGCAAAGTAATGTTGACACCTGGAATAATGTCTCCATCAACCTGCTGGAGTTGGGCAGCTGAACAATGTTCTGGTGACTGGAGCCTTAACCAGATCAACCCCACAACATAAAAAGAAATGAGACCACACGAAGCCCACAAGATGTTGATATTCCCAACCCCAGGCAGTG
>JAWWTY010000158.1:34260121-34267988 GCA_035222235.1 Margarornis squamiger
AGGAAAGCGAGCCAGAGACGCAACGCTGGAAAAAATATCAGCATGGGGCACCGCCATGGTGCAGCACGCAGCCAAAGGGGATGAATGCCCAGCAATGTCCCCCCGCCGCCAGCCAGCCGAGGCAGCGCCGTGCCTGGATGACAGATGCTGCCGGAGCCATCCCACAGGCTGCATTTAGTGCCCTCGGTGCCACTCGACGCTGAGATGGCTGCAGGGGGTAACCAAAAAAATTAGATTGGCAGGATGTGAAAGGAGTCAACTTTTTTGTTTAATGCCATCAATTTGTGATGGAGGAGACAGGTATTAGCTCGGGGACCACGGCGGTCCCTGCTAGCCATTAGTTTCCTCGCAGCAGCACTGGGTTTGGGATTATGAATCTGCCAGGTCCAACCATCCATCAGCCACGGCCGGTCCCCTCGCCAGCTCCGCCGGCCGCCCCGTGCCCGGCGGACAGTGGGGGTGCGGATGTGTGGATGGGCTCCCTGCCGCCTGCCGGGCACAGGGCGGTCACAGACACAGAGTCACAGACACAGAGCTGAGACCCCACCAGTGCTGGGAGCTTCCCTTCTCCCAGCTGTCAAACAGGAAATCTTGAAAAGTTGACCAGAGAGTTATGGAATTACCTGTGGAAACATATTGCGGAGGGTCAAGCCGGAGGGTCGATTTGTCAGGCGGCGGTGTCAGGGTCCTCACATCCACAACTGTAATTTGTTTTCTTAACACTTTTTTTTTTTTCCTTTTTCCAGGATATGTAGCTACAGAGGCCTAAACCTATAAATTTCCAACTTCACACATGGTCATTGTTTGGCTTCCTTTTTTTTTTCCCTTTTTTTTGTTCCCCAGGGTCTGGTTTTATGCATACAGTATTTTTTACTAATGTGATAAACTTTGGGAACTTGGATCCCATACATCACAGGCGGTAGTGTCACAAGATTAGCAAACAGCATCCTTTGTAAAAGCTTGATTTATCTGTCCCATCCTCACCCCCCTCTCTCTCCACATCCACAGCAAAGCAGGGTCTGTTTGAAAACGATCTTATGTCAATAACCTTAAAATGGAATTAAAATATTGCACAACATCTCCATGGCAGAATTGTTTCAGCCGTGTTCCCGTAATTAATCCAGAATTACAAATCCAGCAGCAAAGCAGAGCAGAACTAACAAGTAAATAAATTCTTCCCTCTCTCCCAGACAGACTAAATCCTGGTGTGAGCTCCACGATGTGCTGATGTTGCCGCCGTGTCCTCACCGTGTCACAGACAGAGGGGGCAATGGGGACAGGACTGATGGAAGCAGCCTCTGGCTTTGAGTCATGGTCCAGTTTAGGGTTTTATTAGTGGATAAGTAATTTTTTTAAAAAAATATTTTTAGAAAATATGTCCTTTTTAGTTGTCAGACACAATCTTTTAATTTTTTATTAGTGAAAATGTCACATCTTTTGTTTTCAAATATCACCTTTTTATTTTTAATTAGCAGATGTGTCTTTTTCTTGTTTTCCAATATGACATTGTTAATTTTTGTTAGCTGATGTGCCATTTTCTTGTTTTCCAATACAATCATGTGACTGTTACGCGAAGCTTTCGGACAACAATAACACTTTTAGCTGAAAACGGGGCCAAAGTCACTGAAGAATTTTGTAGAGCACCTTATTTAATTACAGATTTCATCCTGCAACACAGAACTTTCATCTAGAGCAAAGCCCTCTGTAGCACCTTCTTTCCCCAACGTCTCCACAGTCTCATTTTCAGCTCTCGCCTTCCCTTTCGGAGCACTAATGCCCATTAATATCCAGCAAGTGTCAGTTGTATCCAAAGTTTCAGGCTATTAAGTCAACGAGAAATATATTGGATTTAATATGTTTGGCTTAGGAAATTTGTTTTGTGTGCTGCAGCCTAGTGCAGCTTGCTCTGAGCTTACCTCTGTTTGAATTAGAGGGTCTCGGCTCATGTGCAGCTCAGACATTGGCCCACAAGACCGTGAAGCGTAGCTGATTTTTGGAGAAACTACTAAGTAGTTTCTATAGTGATAATGATGTACTATGTGCACCTATTGGGAATATATAAAATTAGAGAGAATTTCTGTTTGCTTTGGTCCTCTTTCTAGAATAATTACAGGAACTGCCATTCATTCCCATTCTGTTACCCTGATTATTCTAGAATAACCTGGTTATTAAGGTTTAGGCGTGTTTAAGAACATACTGCAAAGTGACAACTTGTCATGTTGGTATTATCAATACTTTACAATTTCCATATTAGTGACCCAATTTTCTCAAGATTCCTGAGTGTTTAATTTGGTGGGGAGAAGGAGGGAGGGCAGTAAATGATGCCTCTGCCTTTTCTCTATTCAAAGTAACCTTAATTTTCTGTTTCTGAATAGAAACCTTTCCCTTAGTGACTGAAAAAAAAAAAGAGGCAGAATTCAGAATTACACCCAAACACATTCTCAGGCTGGAAATACTTCTGCTTCCATCACATGTGGTGGGGAACACTTTGAAATCTCCCCCTGCCCATGGCAGAAGGGCTATTGCTAAATTCAGGGAATTATGGAAACCAGAAGTGCTGAGTGGCCAACCCCAAACCTGTTTCCCAGAGTAGCACTTTACAGCCTTAAAACCCCACCATGTTAATGAAATATATTCCCTTAAATAGCACTTTCCTGCTGAGGCAAGATATCCTCCGTGGGGCAGGTGTATAATTGCAGGTATTTGCACTGCTATTTGGAATTTCCTTGGCCATGAGGAATTTCTCCAGTGGAAGGAGTGAAGTTTCACCAAAGGAAGCACAGCAAAGGCTCTGCACTGGTGAAGGTGCCTATAAAGCTGTCCAGAAACACACTTAGCTGACGTACTGACAGATTGTGCAATTTTCCTCTGGTAATTACTCAATGGTTCAGCAAATGGTAACTAAATCCTTTGGAAATCAAAATGTCTAATTGCAGACGCACATATGGCAGCGCCCCATCCATTCCACAGAAGGTAATGGAACAAGCACACCCAAACCTTCCCTTAATTCCCCCAGCTAGGAAGCCACCAGTGACACAAAACAGTTGTCATTTGGAAGAGTATTTGGGGAAACAAGGTGGAATAAAAGAGCCTTTGGAAATCATGGTGTTCCACATGCAAAGCTGGGGTGCAAGAGCAAGATTAGGCTCATTTTCACAATAAAGGGGAAAAAAGTTAATGCTGTGATGTTGCTGCTCCAGTGTTTATATCGAAACCTCTTCACTGCCATTAATGGGCCAAAACTGTAAAGATGGGTTCGGTGTTCTGTCTTTCCAGGATGATCCGGACACATGGGGTTGGTAGTGCAGGTATTGTCTGGGTTACACCGTGCCAGGGGAGCTCAGAGGATTATTGGGCACCAGCTTGCTCATGCCAGGCCTGCTGGAGCCCATGACCGTGGGGCACATGTTCCCAAAGCACCCTGGTGAGCACCAAATCCTGGTAGCTGAGCAGGACAGCAGGGAAAGAGCCTTGCCCAGCCCAGCCCAGCCCAGGTCCTGCCAGCCTTCAGAGTGAAGAAGGATCCAGCCAAGAAAAGGAGCTGCAGGACTTTGTCCAAGGGTATTGCTTGGTGCAAACAATGGTGGCAGATGATGCTGTGAGCGGAGAGGAGAGAAAATCAGGCCCTTGCATCTCCTTAAAGCCAGAAATCTGGGACACCATGCTTAAACCAGGATTTAACATGAAGTCCTTTGTCCTTTTTAGCCCCTGATGAGGAGCTCAGAGTCAGGAAACTCAAAAAGAAACCCAAAAGGACAACACTTCTTGGGAGGATAAATGACCATTTCCCAATGTTTATTTTAGAACTACTTAGTCTGAAGAATTGCTGAAATGTGACCTGTGTGCATATCCAGCCATCCAACCATCCCTGTTGCTCCTCCACCAGTTTTTAAGGTCTGAAGCCTTCTACAGGCAGAAGAGGCAACCCCCCCCACCCCCCAGATCCTTATTTCAAAAACACCTTCAATTCCAAACATTCAGATTGCTTTAATGCAGGAGGGTTATACTGAATTAACTATTAATTAGGGTTTCTGAACCAGCTTCTTTTTCTAGAAGACACTGTCATATGTTCTACATTTTGTAATAACCAGGCTGCAAACCTGCATCATTTACCTCTCTTCTTCTCCAAAGAAACCCAGCCCCCCATTATTGCAACTCTCCTCGGGATTAGGAGTTCTTCCTTTTATTTCTTGCTATTAATGTTTAGAAACTATGAGGGTGTCTGATTAATGCAGGTAGTGTGACTTTGATATAGGACAAAGTAGCATTAATTGTATGATATACATTATTTTTAAAACAACTACATTGTCTTCATCTTGCATAATTATCTCTTTGTTGCTGTTAATCAGGATTTCCCAAAGTGGCACACAATAAAAAGCATTAAGGTTTATGTCAGCAGATCCAAATCTGGAATCAAATCTATCTGTACCATCAGGTGCCCATTAGGCTGGTGGAATTGCATATTAAAGACACTCAGACATTACAGACGGTTTTCTCTTGCAGTAACAGGGAGAAAGGAGGAACTGGAGCTCTGAAAACATACGTAGGAAAAGACAGTTCCTGCCCAATCCATTACAGACAAGTGAAAAGAGGGAAAAGAGATGAAATATTCTCCCGATGCTGTTTTTGAGCAGCGTCTTAGCAAATTTTCAGAATATCCTGCCAGCGTCCTAAGGATTTTTTCTGACTCCAATTTTAGCCACAATGTTGCTCGCTGTGAAATTTTAAAATAAAGAATGTGAGCACTGCTGCACGGAAGGGCCTTCCAGGAGGGCAGCAGGGGACACATGCTGGATGTGTCTCATTCCAGCATGGGGACAAGAGTGGCCACTGCCCCACTTCCACTTCTGAGAGATGGGATGGGTGTGGAGCAGAGAGGTCCCAGACAGGGGCAAAGCCAAACCAAGGAATGCAGAAAAGCATTAGATCATTGGGGCTGCCTGAGGAACTGCTGCTCTGGGGGCAAGACCCATTTCCCCGAGGAACAATGGACAGCTGGGCACAGACATCCGTGTAGGGTTGGTGTGTAGGACAAGAGTATAAAGATAACCAACTATACACATTTAAATGGGTTCATGGCAAATTTGTTTCTGTGTTCTCTATATTCATGATGGAGCTAGGTGGGATTTTTTTTCCAAGGACCCTATTTCAAGGTAGTAGAAATACACAGACTTCAAGCTTTCCTTTCCCTTCTCTTTTCCCCCCTCCACTTTTTTCCTTTTTTCTTCCTTTCTTTCTCTTCATTTCTTTCCAAGGAAAGACAAAAGGAATTACAAGGGGCTGCATTCCCTTGGAGTGAACAGGAGGAGGAAGGAGCCAGAGTTGGCTCTTGTCCTTCTGCAGATGTTCTGCAGACCCAAAGGCCACTCGAGGAGGGTGCAACACACAGAGAGGCAGGACAAGGGCACAACCCAGCAGGGCTAAGACAAGGCAAGGGGCTTTCAGAAAAGCAGGAAGGCACATCAGGCCAAAGGAGAAAATGAGCCTGGAGCAGTGAAGTCAGAATGATAATACCAAGCACTTATGTTCAAAGCACTGTACAAATATTAATTAATTAATCCTCAAAGCCCGCTCTGGAGTAGATAAGCAAGTGTTATTATCCCCTTCTTGACGAGGAGTCGGAGGCAGCAAGGTTAAGTGTCACGTCCAAGGCTGCAGGGAAAGGCTGCAGAGGGTGTTTTTAAGGGCATAAACACTCCAAAGCCAGCCCTGTGATTACTCCAGGAGTTGGAGCCATGCTGGCAGCAAAGGGGATGGATCCTGAAGAGGAGCCACCGTGCCAGAAAAATCCCAAACACTTCAGCAATCACCTTATAACACAATTTTCACTCTCAGCATCACAGTCTGGAGCAGCCCTTTAACCTGGCCAAGGATGACCTGGTAAGAGATGAGGAGGAGCAGAGTTAAATGTGTTCTTGGTCATATTTGAGAGCTCCCAACCACCACCCCTCCTTGCTGTCACCTTGAGCATGTTCAGTTCCTCTGTGACACTGTGACGTGTTTGTCCTTAGCCTGAAGACAAACCAGGAAGGAAAATTAATAAATACATAAAGCTGAGTTGATAACAGATTAAAAAAGAGGCTCATTCTGACTCGCCCATGATGCTTTCGAGGCTGTGACCCCAAAAGAGGGAGCTCCACCATCTAGGGAAGCTAAGTCTTGTGTTTCTCATGAAATTCCAACCACCTTGTGCAGGTTTCCCAGCAAAAAATCAATTCTTGAGTGTTTTCCATCCAAAGGAAAAGAGGAAGAAGGGGTCTTTCTGGAACCTGACCCAGAAATTAAGTAACAATGGATCAAGGAACTCCAGTTTGACCCACTCCCCCTGAAAAAGGCTCCAGTTGGAAATGTTTCAGGCGTTGGCCAATCTTTCAAAAGTAATGAATATTTAGAAAAAAATATATAGAAGGAGGTGACAAGGAATATGCAGCCAGGAAAACACTTTTCTTGCAAAATGAAAGAGTTTATAGGTCAAAGGTGTTTACTGTTCACAATATGGATTAGAGGGGGATTTCAGTGTGTTCTGGGGGATCTGGGGGGAGGGAGCAGGGAAAGGAATTGCCTTTAGTGTGTATTTGTTGCTCCAGTTCCTGTACTGACAGCAAAGGACCTTTGATTGTAAGATGAATTGTGGAGCACGAGCTGTGGTTCTGCTTTTGGACACTGGAATTTGCACCAGCACTTTTGACTTCGGGGAGCCCTTTTGGAGAGGAGAGAAGTGAGGTGGGTGTAGAGCTGCCAGAAACAATAACAGGAACATCTGCCAATTAATCTATCACGTGCTGTAGCACCATTTACCTTTTACCCTTCCAATTCTGAAGAGTTACTGAACAATTCAAATATCGAATTGTTACTGAATACAGCAAAAAAAGGAGAGGATGCAGGGGTAAAAAAGGGACACATCAATAACAGGACAATGCCTCTGACTTCCTGTACAGCTTGTTATACGTGACCTCGCTGGTAAACCTGGTCATTATTTCCCCAATATTCCTTTTAAATACATATTTGCATAGCCCCTTCTCAGACCATCTTCCTCACACTCATTGGGACGCCCTGGGAAGCAGCACAAGCATCCAAAAAGCCCATCCCAAAAACTTTTTGTAGACAACTTGGGATGGAAAGTCCTCTAAGTTATTATTTAACCCTATCCTCTGTTTTCCTTAGCATTCATAAACATGGGCAAAGAGAGATGTGTTTCCAGGTTTAACAAGACATTTATAACTAATTACTGAAGCTTATTAAGCACAGCTTTGGCTTAGGCATTTTATCCCTACCTTTTCTCTACAGTATTCACCAAAATTTGGCTTCCTAAGAGGAACTAATTGAATTTCATGGTTTACACATTGCTTGCACACTCTCTTTAATCCTCAGCTCTGGTTTTTCTCTTACAGATTGTCCCAGAAGAAAGCCAAAACATTAACTTTGTATTTATTGTGTAAATAAGGGTGTTTTTAAAAATTCTATCTCCAGCCATACACACACGCTGGGTTGGAGCCTCTTCTAATTCTTCAGTGCTCTGGTGCAACTCCATTTAATCAGCAGCCAGTGTGGAAACTGAAGTACGATCTTCTGTGGGTGATTGTGGACAAACAGATCCTGCCGATATTTGCAAACTTTCAGGGAAATTGACTTCCACCTAAAGATTCAGCTTATTCTCTTTGTACTCTTGTCCCTCTCACTGGGGAGGCCACACCTCGAGTGCTGTGTCCACTTCTGGAAGGACATGGAGGGGCTGGAGCATGTCCAGGGAAAGGAAGGGAGCAGGGAAGGGGCTGGAGCAGCAGGAGGGGCTGAGGGGGCTCAGCCTGGAGAAAAGGAGGCTCAGGGGGGACCTTCTGGCTCTGCAAGTCCCTGCCAGGAGGGGGGA
>JAWWTY010000158.1:34268248-34279191 GCA_035222235.1 Margarornis squamiger
GACAAGGTGGGCATCGGGCACAGGGTGGGCTCCCTGGGCTGGCAGGGCTTTTCCAGCCCAAATGATTCTGGGATTCTTTATATCAAAATTTGGGTGAGTTAACAGTTTAATGCACTTTGGGACATTTTCCTCTTCCAGCTCCTCCAAGAAGTTGACAGGTCCTACCAATGTCTCTGTAACTGGAGGCAGAACCTCCTCCCAAAACAGGAGAGTGCTGGGCCTGATGATGTCAAAGAGAATTTGTCTTTAACATCAACAGAATTGACATTTTACCTTAAACTTGTGCCCTTGTAAGCGCTTCCTTAACACCTGGTTTGGCCCCTGGGATTGTCCAGGCAAACCCCCACCCAAGCAGAGCTGCAACATAACAGCTATTACAGTAAATGTGAGTCTTTTAATCTCACAAAACACACAGTTGGTACTTGCAAGTGCATTTTTAAGGCACGGTGAGGGAAGGCACAAGCTGCAGTCCGGCCGTGTGAGGGAGAAGCAGCACAAGGAGGAATATTCCAGGTAAATTTTTAATAAATGTGTGTGTGCAATGAAGCAGTTCCAGCCCAAGGCATTTTTAGCAAGTCACAGCAGAGTGCTGCTTGATCTTTACCACAACATTTCCTACAGAAACAGTGTGAGGAAGCTCGTCTGGACCTTCCAGAGGGGCTGAGGAATGGAGGTGACCTGCTCCAAAGTTCAAGCAACAATTGCCAACACAAGTGAAAACTTTCCCAGTGATCTTCCTCCCTTTTGTTAACTGCATCTTAAAGGCCAGAAAAAAGGGGTCTCCAAATGGATGAATGATAATGAAAAGCCATCTAGAGTTCACATTATTTGAAGTTTTAAGGAGAAAAATGTTAAAAGAAACAACCCTCTCTTCAGTGATAACACAGCTCAAACCACAAAATCATAACCTAGAATTAACTTCTGCTAACAATGTATTTGGGTTGATTTTATTTTTCATGAGCACAGCCTGTGGGCTGCTGTTGTGCAAATCAGCTTTCCCAGTGTGAATAAAAGTCAGAAAAATAATCTCAAAAATCTTTTAAAAAATGCAAAATAACATTTTTCTTTTCCATCCAGCCTTGTCTGAATAGCTGAGATGCACCACAATTAAAAAATAAATGTCAAAGCAAGCAAAAAAAAGCTGAAGCAGCTACTCAGGCCTGGGAAAAAGCAGCACTTCCAGTTAGATCTTGGCAGAGGTGGAAGCTGCAGAAGCTGAAATCTCGAAGGAGGGACTCTTAGGTTACCACAGGGCTGGGAAGTTCCTACCGATCCCACCTCCAGTAAAAGACTTACATGGGATTCCAGTGCATGGGGCTTGTTTTGCCATCTGCCTGTGAGTGATTTGTATCCAGAGTGGTTGCCAAAGCAAATAAATGGGGGGAAAAAAGGGGAAAAAATATTCCATTGCTTTCAATTCTATGAAAACTATGGCTGAGGCAATGGAACAAATTGCCCAGAGAAGCTGTGGCTGCCCCTGGATCCCTGGAAGTGTCCAAGGCCAGGTTGGACAGGGCTTGGAGCAACCTGGGCTGGTGGAAGGTGTCCCTGCCCATGGCAGGGGGTGGCACTGGGTGGGCTTTGAGGTCCCTTCGAACCCAAACCACTCTGGGGTTCTGTGATTTCCTGAGGAAATAAAGGTTTCCAGCACAAGGTGTCTGGATATCTCCTTTGTGGACAGAATTTGGTAATCCTGCTCCTGATTATGATGTTTTAATCTGACTGTCATTTTACACCCTGCTGGGCATGGAAAGGGAGAAAAGCAGGAGAGTAAAAATTGATCAGCTTTAAGTTTACCCTCCATGCCTGTGTTATAATAAACAACAAAACATGCAGGAAATGCACTGCTATGTTTGGGTCCCATGTTACCTTTTTTTTCCCTCCACAAATTGTTCTAAGGTTAATTAAAATAATATACCTGAAAAACACATAATTGGACACACTTTATTTGTATTGCTATGTTATAAAGGTATTTGGATACATTTTGAGATTTGCAAATAAAATATCCTTGCATTTGTACTTAAAGTCTTAAAATCTGTTTGGGGTAGGCAAAAGTGATGTTACCTGTCCTGCTCACGCTCAGTTCTGTCTCTGGAGAAAAAAACAAGGTGTGTGCGCTAAAAGCTGTTGCAGAGAGAAATGCTCCTTGAGATACTTTTTCAGGCACCACACAGAATCATGGAATGTTTTGAGTTGGAAGGGACACTAAATATCATTTAGTCCCACCCCTGCCATGGGCAGGGACACCTTCCACCAGCCCAGGTTGCTCCAAGCCCCGTCCAGCCTGGCCTTGGACATTTCCAGGGATCCAGGGGCAGCCACAAATTCTCTGGGAAAACACCTCTAGCTGAGAGAAGTATGAACTCAACAGCCAGGAACAACACCAAAAGCAGTAATTCTTGTTAAAAGCCAGGTTTTATGAATTTAAAGCCATAAGAAGCTCATGGGACAGCATCCTGCCAGGTGCTGGAGAGCATCCCCTGGCAAGGGTTCACTGCTTACCACGCACTCAGCAGCCAAGGATGGGGCTCTGCTCACCCAAGACATGGAGAGTTGGCTCAATCCCAGGAGATGTAGGACTAGGAAACATATCTGCTCTGTTTTCTTCTCTTTCAGCTCCCAGCTTTGGTATAGATATAGAACCAGAATGAAATAAAATGGTGCAAAAAAAGAGGCAACTTTGCTTCCTAATGGCAAAAGGCCAGAAAGTGCTGCCCATTCAGACCTGTCTTGTCTGCCTCTGTAGGACAAGGCAGCTTAGGGTGGATAAAATGGTCACCAAAGCTCTTCCTAGAGCTGGGAAATAGGATAGACTAGAAAACTCAGAAAGAAATCATTTTCACTGATTTAAAACACACTACATTCAGAAAAGCGTTGAAAACAAAAAATAAAATAAAAATAAAGCAACAAAATATTCTGATGTAATTTCTTCTATTCCTAAGAACAAACAGGGAATTAAAAAACCAAAACAAAAAAAGCCCAAACAAACAAACAAACAAAAAAATCAAGCTGAGCTTAATTGCTGCTTTATACCCAAGTCCTAATGAAGCCCGGAGAAGGGCATTAGGAGGGGGAGAGCCAGCCCAGGAGCAGCTTTGGGCCCCTTCCCCCTCCTTCCCCACCCTCCCTGTGCGAGGTGTGCGACGTGATCCCACTTTTGTAGGAAGGAGAGAGAAGAGGCTTTTTTGAAACCAGCTCTGCACGCTCAGGGATTGCTGATACCCAAACCCTCCTCGAAAGCTCCGCCGCGTCCCCCCTTCGCCAAGGCAACCTTTCATTAATTTAGAAAGTATGAGCTCATTAAGCAATTCTACTGCAAAGTTCCTGGAGTTGAAAAGCCAGGGAATTTCCCCAGGTTCTCAAAACCTTTTGTCAAAAAACCCCTCCAGTTGCTCCATATTCCTCTTTAAACAAATAAGGTTAGCTACCCTTTTGCCATTCACAATTCAACATTCCCACTAAATTAATTTTTCCAAAAGTAATTCAAATAAAAGCTTTGCTGCTGCTACCCTTTTCAGAGCTGCAAGATTGAATAAGGCATCTGAATAAAATTGTGTATTACAGCCTTCTTTAATATTTAAGCATGACATTCATTGATTTGTTTCTTGTTTTCTGCAAACCTTGACAACATGATAAAATAAATCATAAGAAGAAAATATAGTGGTAACATCTTTTATGGACTTCACATAGTCATCAATCTCAAGCTGTGAGTGAATTATCAGTGCAGCAAAAAGATCTATGTTTTAAGAGCTCCAATAGCACACCAGCTAGAGGTTTTTCACAAGCAAACTCAAGGCGAGTGACTGATAAGCATCATTATTGTTTTCTGAGAGTCTAGTTTATAGTGTGTTGTGGAGGTGTTGGCATATATGTTTCAGAAGGAAAGGTTTGATCAATTCTAAGTAGACATCTACTAACATATAAAAAATATAACAAGGGTTCCTGCTGAGCAGTATTAAAGTACCTATTGCACCATGTCAGCATGACAGGCCCCATGTTGTGTTTTTGATTATATTTAATATAGAATTAACCTTTCTTAATGTAACATATTGTGCATGCGACGGGAGTGAAAAATATTTATTTTGACCAAAACAAACATCATCCTTATTTAGGTTTTAAGGAATACTTCTTTATTTTCAATTTATAAAACTTCTTGTCGTAAAATTGTCGTGGCCTCGAACTGATGGGAAGGAAAAAAGGCTTTTTTTCCCCGTGGTTTGTGAGCTGTAGAGACAAGAAACCATCAGGGGCATTGGGAGCAGCTGGGAACAACCATGGGGCAGAAAACAGGGAATGTGGGCAACACCACCACCGCATCAAGTGGTAATTCAGCAAAATTCAAGGAGACATCCTGCTGGAAACACCAGGAAGACTCCCACACTCTCCATGCTGGCAGTTCCAGAGGTCAGCACGATGATGGGCACGCACATACCCAAAAGTGGGATCCTTCTGAAAATAACAGCTCTGAGGGGATGCTCTGGAATAATCGAAGGCTGTGAGGAGAACTGTGGAAATGGTGAATTAATTCAATGGGATGAGGCAGCTGACGCTGCTGCATAATGAGGTTATGTAAAGGTATCATCGTTTTGCTGTGAGAAATGCCCCTCCCGAAAGTAACTCTTTCAACAGACTTACAAATGTTTTATATCTGGTAAATGGGCTAATGAAAGCTTTAGGTTTAGAAAGCAGTAGCCTAGGGATTGTAAGAGTAAATATTAAGATGTTTTCTGACAAGCTGAATATATGTGGTTTCCCACAAAATCCCACAGTGCTTTGCACTCCATAAATATCACTCCTCTTCCCTCACAACTTTTACTATATGAAATATGACGCCGCCGTCCACTAAAACATCGCTGTACTTTGCTTGGGCTCCAGTCTCCTGCACACATTTATTTACATGGGTTGAACTCCATTCATCACCCTCCTAATTAATGCAGTCAGTTGTGAGGGTGTGAAGTATTCCCTTTGCCATCCCATGCTGAAGTGGGACACTGGACTTTTCACAGGAATGGGTGCTGAAAACTCCTCAATTTAAAAAGAAAAATCCACTTTTAGTGGCCTTTGTAGTTTTGTGTTGATCAGAGCCCTCCACATTCATCAGGCCAAATCTTCAAATGAATTTATTAATTGGTGGCCAGTGGGGTGAGGATTTAGTCACGTAGGGATGCTCTGAATTGTTTTTCAGGGTGAATTCACTGTCTCTTTAGGGCTCAGCCCTGCAGGTCCTTCTGGGTGATGCTGTGGACTGCAAGAGGAGACACAATGACTTCCTGCATGTGACCAAAGCCTGGGGAAGAACCATACAGTGAGGTAAATATTATTTATATCCCTTTTCTTCCTTTATTAAAATAGCTGTCTAAAAGTTAAGCCAGAAGCAGAGGCTGGCTCTCCTCAGGTTATCAGAGCAAGGCCTGCTCAGTAGCAAAATTCAGAATCTCCAATGACGTCCAAGCTCTGCAAAATGCTTAACTTGGTAAGTGGGGAGATTTTCTTGTAAATTCAATTTTTCTTGTAATTCAATACCGCACCAGAGGTCTCACTTGATGGAAAAGAGGCTCTGTGCTCCTGGAGTGTTTTACAAATATGTAAATATTATACCTAGGCTGCCCCTGTTAATTAAATATGGCACTTTACACAAGCATATTGTTTCCAGTCTCAATGTTCTGGCTTAAATCCATCATCAGTAATTACGTTCTGTCCTTTTAAATTCTTTGCTGCTTTAATTAGCTAAATTATTCTACTTCACTTCCTGTCCCAAACTTCCAGGCAGTGCTGGTGACCCGTCTCTGTGGCTCCTGGCTTGTGTCTGCAGTGGTGGCATCATCACTCATCCACAGGGAGATGGGAACTCCACAGTGATCCCGTGGCTCCTGGGTCCTGTCCCTAGATTGTCACAACTTACTGGTGTGATGGATATATAAATATATATATATATTTTACTTCTGTTTCTCCAAGTAATTTTATATCATCTCTGCTTTCCTCAAATGTCTATAATTCATAATAAATGCAATTAATAGTGGTAAACTCGGAAAATATTCTGTTCCCAACTCTTTATCATTCCTACTTTAGATGAAGGAACTAATGGCCTTATAGAAGTAAGAAAAAAGGTCATCAAAACCGTCAGACTAAGCAAAATAAATAATAAATTAATATCTGTTAAATCAAAAAAAGCCTGACTAGAAGAGCACACTGGACAGTTCAGAACATCCAGGACTGCTAAGAGCTCCAAATTATTAATTTGCAGTTATTTGGATATTAAATTGATGGGTCCAGGTGTCAGGAACATGTCACAGCACCACAGTTGAGAGAAACCTGTTCAACTCCAAGAGGAGTTCTACTATTAATAAAGATAAAGGAGGGACAAGGTATGAAGGGAGTGAGCTGCAGTTTAATATACTTATCCTATGAATATTTCTATAAAATCTGTTCAAATTTTTTAGTGAAACAAAGTCCTGAATAGAAATGGAATATTTATTTTCAATACCAGCTTTTAGCTACCAAGATTCTATTAAAATTATGCCAGAGAAAAAAAATTAAAGATATGTATCTTGCTAATAAAAATGCACTTCTGTGATGGATGTTGCAGAAGCAGAACCTCCTGTAAATTAGGTCACCTCGACAGTAAACCATCTCCTGAACTCCTTTGTGGGAATTATGTAGGAAACAGGTTTTCTTTTCAAATCTTAATATAAAACTTGGAAAAAGAACAAGTATTCTACCTTATTCACATTCATAAAAAAATCATAATGTAGCATCAATATTCACTTAATAAAGAGACCATTTACACTGCTGGGCTACTGTTCTTTTGTTTGCCAGGGCTGGGTTTTTTTTTTTTTAATCATATGGAAGAGTCGGTGCAGCAACATCTGTGACTTGTCAGTCATTTAATTAACCAAAGAAAAGCTAGCTATTCATTTTATTTCTGTATATGTTAATGCTAAAAACTAATAGAAAACAGCTAGTAAATTGTCCTCTGCATATATTGGACACAGCAACAATTACTCTGGCAGAGAAGATATAATAAAAGAGGAAATTTTAATAGTATTCTTATTCTATTTATTCTCAGGGGCTTCTGTTTCAAGGTACTGTAGAAATTAACAATTATTTCTTTTCATTGTTTTTGATGATCTTTTTCTATTACGGCCCTACCCGACTTCAAATAAAATACAATTTGAACTTTCGTTTTTGTATTAAATTTTCTGGGGCATCTTGAGATTTCCTTTCTGGTTGGTTACGTGGAGGTCCTGAGAAGGTTCAGGAAAATAAGCAGGAGCTGTTTCTTTCAGACAGCTGGTTAAAGCTTGTCAGTTATTAGTACAATCAAGATAACTCGGCTTAAACTGAGAACTTTCACGTAATACAATAATTTACTTTTCCAGCATTCATTTTATTGACAAATATGTCTTTCCCGTATTTTCAGAATGTCTGTCATATGATATGTCTAAATACTTGCTATTGCTCTGCTATATAAAGCAATTAACTGACTTTATACAGCAAATTGTCAAAGGATTTCCCCCGAAAGCTTGGGGAAATCTAACATACGGAACTATTCTCCAATTTATTGACATGCTACGATGGTGAAAAAAGTAGGACATCAATAAACAGCTTTAGCTGGAAAACTGGAATCTGATTATAAGTATTGGGAGCTGGAGACCAGAGTCTCAATTAAAATACATGGCATGGCTTTATTTTAAAATACAGAGGTGCTACATTTTAATGGGGAGAAGGCAGGGCTTGGCAAAGTGTAGGAATGCAGCGATGTGGAGTTTGACATCCGAAGTTCCCCATGGGTCTGTTTGAACTGGAAGCAGGTTCAGCTCCTCATCCCAGATCGTTTCTCTGGCTCTGGGAAGCACAGGGAATGTATCTTTAGGATTTTGTGCAGGGAGTGATGTGGTATCTCTGTCGAGGGCAGAGTGATGGTGTGACAGGAAAGCTGGAGCACAGAGCGAGCTAAAACAGCTCAGGACTTGCCCTGGATGGAATTCTCACCTGTAAGGAAAGGCCTTCTACTTCCTGCAGAGTCCAAATGCCCTAAAACAGCAGGCCTGGAAATTTTGGTCTAAGAAAAGCAATCAAAGCCCAACTATCTAGGTTTTATACAGTAGATACTGAGTAGGATTGGAATAAATTCCATAAGACAGTAGGTAAAATAGTTGAGTAAGTGGTGGAGCACTCAGAAGAATCTCCAAGAGTAGCCTGAAATCCCCATAATATACAAATATCAGAATTGTGAATCTCAGATTCACTGTGTTTGACTAAAACAGCTCCTGCTGTGCCTCACCTACAGTGCTGAGAGGACAGGGAGTGGCTGCTGAGACTGGCTGGGAATAATTGTTTGGTTAACAAATTATCTGCCTGCACACACTTCTTGCACCTGTGTGACTGGAGTTTTTCAACACCTTCTTCTGACCTTTCCTTTCTTGTCACCCCTGATTGTTACATTCATTTGTCCCTTGCTTTTGTCTGCAAGCTCTTTTGTTGAGTTTTGGGGTTGGTTTCACATCTGGGACGTGAAAGGAGCAACAGGGGCTTGATTTTGGTATAGTAGAAAAAATCCAGAGGAAAAAAGAGGAGGAAGAAACTCCAGCTGTTCCTTGGGAAGTGACCCCCTTTGATGAAATGCATTTGTACGGGTCAGGAGCCCGGTGGCACCTTCAATGTATTGTTAATATTCTGGTTATCATGCAAGGAGTCATTGATGAACAAGTTTAAGCAGTGTGCAAACAACGTTACCTGCTGGGAAGTGTTAAGGTACCCATCATACCATGTCAACTTGACAGGCCTCATGTTGTGTTTCTGATTATATTTAGTCATATAAAATTAACTTTTCCTAATGTAACGTGTTGGGAAGGCGACGTGGACACAACAATAGTTATTTAGGGTAAAACCTATTTGTATTCAGATTTACTAATGAGAATCGCAATCTGATCAAAATCCCCGACTCATTTACCGCGTTTATGGAGTGACAGGGCTGGAGTGCCTGGAGCCCTAATCCGTGTGAGAGGTGATCAAGCAGGAGGCTTTTGCTGATATTCCTCTTGTCCAACAGTGCCAGCTCTGGGCTCCACATGGCTCCTGCCTGTCCCAGCAAGACTGGAGCTCTCTCTGACTTGCTTGGTGCTGTGCTCACTTCCAGGTGGATTTTTTAGAGTTATTTAGAGCATTTTTTAGGGAATTACAATGGCTGCTGGCTCCCTTTCCTTTCCCCTTTCCTTTCCCCTTTTTCCTTTCCCCTTTTCCTTTCCCCTTTTTCCTTTCCCTTTTCCTTTCCCCTTTCCTTTCCCCTTCCCTTTCCCTTTCCCCTTCCCCTTCCTCTTCCCCTTCCCATTTCCTTTCCACCCTCCATGCTCCTTTTTTTTTTTCATTTTTACGGTAATATTTTGATTTTTTCAAGTCAGCAGCAGCAGTCCTGAATTCTTTGGAGTGTCTTAGTGTGAAAGATAAAATCCCAGTGACACAGGCCAGGGGACAAACCACAGCAGAGGAACTGGTAAGTTCCCTTTCCCCCAACTTGGTGGCTGAGCCAGTCTGAGACTCATCAAACAGCTTTGATTAAGATAAAAGAAAAAAATGTCAAATATCTAAACCAATCAGGAAAATGTACCAGCAGCACAGGCAGGAGCTTTGGTTCCCTTTGGTTCTGTGCCATTGCAAAGCCAAGGTTCAGTGACCCATCCCTGCCCACTGGCTGTTGGGCAAAGGATCAGGATTTATTAATTATTAGAAAAGCCAGAGAGGGGGCCTGTGTAATTAAAGTCTCAGAGTGTAATTCCTCATTTCCAGCCCCTTCCAAGCTCTCTGTACCTGTGTCTGCTCAGATGACACTCAACCCTCAGCCTGAAACTGGAGTCTTAGAAAGCAGGGGGAGAAATGCAATAAAAAACCCTTCAGCTGCTTGGGCAGATAAAGAGAAGGTGGAAAAGGGTGCAATTATCCAATTCAATAAAGAGGGTGACACAAAAATACCTTTTCTGTTGATGTTGCTGAAGTTTAAAGGCTGAATTTTGGCATGGAAGCCTTGGATGGGAGGAAACAAAATGACTGATTGAAGGGGAATTGAAAATTGGTTCCCTCAGTGGCTCATTAATGGCCAAGTTGGGCTTACTCCTCGTGCAGCAACATTCCATTGGGGTGGGATGCTCTGGATGTCCAGCCATGTGAGGATTCCGAATTTCCAGCACTGTTCAAGGGGCATCAAACTCATCATTATTATGAAAAGCAAAACAATTAAATACATTATAGGAATAATATTAATGTGAAGTGGAGGCAGCAAACATGACCTTGGGAGGCATTGAAGGGCTGTGGCAACATTTTTCTTTATGACCAAGACCTTCAGAAAGAGTTTCCTAAGAAAAAGGACTATTTTTTTAAGATAAAGAACTATTTTTAAAGAAAAATTGTATTTCTTCTTATCCTTGTGTTGCAGTGACAGCAAAATGACAGGTTTTTGTCACTTGAAATGATTTTGCCATGAAGCAAATCCCCAATTTACAAAAGTTGAGGACATCAGTGGGAATAAAAGGTTCTGCTGTTTAATTAAAATGTACTTCATGGGTGGAAATCAGCATTCAAAGTGCCCAGAACTTACAACAGCGGCGACAAACGAGTCTGTGCTTTGTGTTGCAATTTACTGCTCCAGCTCTGCCTTCAGCCCGCCTTGTGATGTTGCAGGGAACAGGCTGGAAATTAAATCCATGCCTAATATGCTTAACTTGTGCAGTCAAATGAAAGAGCCCCCGCTGCATTCTCCAGGCTCTGCTCCCTGCACGGGCTGGGGCTGCCAAGGAGCCCCCACGGGCACAACACACCGGGCTGGGCAGGGGGCACAAATATCCTGATAGAGAGTGGGTGATTTGTGCTGGTATAGGAGAATATCTGAACAGGACAGAGGGAGGGAAACAGGGACAGGGGAAGGAAACAGGGACAGGGGAGGGGAGGGG
>JAWWTY010000158.1:34299187-34310200 GCA_035222235.1 Margarornis squamiger
AGGTGGGCTGAGAACGTGCCTGGGTGAGCTGGAATCATATGTTATTTTCTTTAAAATTGGAAAATGCATTTAAAATCGGAAAATGCATTTAAAATCATCAAAAGAGTGCTATTGATTCAGGTCATACCCTGGAAATCATCAGGGCTTGGCATGCCCCAGGAAAGGCAGAGAGGAGAAAACATGCTTGCAAGACCTGCACAGGCAGGTTAATACACTTGTGGGTGTCCAAAAAATTCAGTGCTGGGCAATGCTACAGGCGCGAGTTCAAGATATTTTCTCCCCTCCTTATTAAGACCTTAATTATTATATTGTATTCAATTACTACATGTATATTTTTGCTAGAAAGTGATAAAGCTAATGCTGCTGTGAATTAAAGCATGATCTGTAGAACAAGTCAAAGATCTCGGTTTTGAGGGATATTTATTTCCTGGTTTTGGACAGAACATAGAAATTGTGCTTGTATAATAAATTACTCACTGCATAAACCACAAAACATGAAAAAAAAATAGTAAGGATGGTGGATCTTGGCAATTACCAGATTAAATGAGTCTCCATGAAACCATATACAGAGTGCAAAGAGATCAAACTGCTAAAACAGTCTTTAAAGCTTTTCCTCTTATTAATTTTAACACTGGCATCAATTTCTTTTTTTTTCCCCTTATTTGTTGAATAGATCTAATATTTTTACCAGGGATTTCCATGATAATCTGCATGCAGAGCAACTAGGCTGCGGCAGGAACTCCTTTAATCCCAAGAACCTTGCCCAGCTTGCCAACTCAAGCGACCTCAGAAGGGTCCAGCTTGACCCAGACTTCAAACTACCCAGTTCAGGAATGATGAGGACAGTGATGGTGAGGAGTTGTAGCTCCTATTCGTAGTTGACGAGGGAGGAGTAACATTGCAGCACTTGCTCCAAGGTGTGGGTGGTCAAAACTGGGATAGGATCCCCAAGGAAAGGGTGGAAATCCCATCCCTGGAAATGTTCAAAGAAATGTGTAGATATGGCACCTGGGGACATGGGTTAGTGGTGGGCTTGGCAGTGCTGGGTTAATGATTGGATTTGATGGTCTTAGAGGGGTTTTCCAACTCTTGGTTCAATGCAGTGCAATAAAAACCCATGCCCAGTTCAGCAAGAAACCTCCTTGGAAAGCACAACTTCGAGTTTGAGGATGCCAGGCAAGCAAAAGATTTAATAGTTAAGGACCTGGAGTGTTTGCAAGGCAGTGTGTGTGTGCTTTCACACAGCCGTCAGCCCTCTCACCACCCAGCTCCTTGTGCCTTTGAAATTCCAACATGCTTCAGCTGGAGGAAGGAAGGCTCAGTCAACACCACAGAGCATGGCCTGTAAAGCTCTTTTTGTGGTTGGTTTGGCCCTAATTTGCCAGGAAAACATAGTAGGTCTGGCAGAGGGAAGAATAAGTCCCTGCTCCAGAGAGCTGAGGAATGTCAGCTTGAAAAGGTGTAATATGGGAAGTTCACAGAATGGTTTGGGTTGGAAAGGACTTTCAAGATCATCCGGTTCCACTCCTTGACATGGGCAGGGACACCTTTCACTAGCCCAGGTTGCTCCAAGCCCAGCCCAACCTGGCCTTGGACACTTCCAGGGATGGGACAGCCACAGCTTCTCTAGGTCAGATTTGTCTGCTTGTAAGATTCAGCTAGAGAGGGAGCTGGGCCACCTTGTCTAGACCACGCTCTGCCAAGATAGGTTAGACCAGCTGATTCCTGAGGTCTCTTCCAGCCTGGAATTCTATGACTCTATGATCTCCTGAAAACGCCACTGAAGATGCCATGGTGTGTGTCCACAGAGAGGAGCCAGACCCAGGTGACCTTACATGCTTTGGAAACCCAACCATGATCTGGCCATTGGTGACTGAGCCCTGACAGCCCTGTCCCCACCTGTCCCCAACATCGCACGATGATTTAAGCACCAACACTCGGCCACATAATTAGCAGAAGAAACTGAGGGCTTCTGCTGTAAGGCTGTGATTAAATTAGCCATTTATGGATTTCTGAGAGAAAGGAGACTAAAATGTTTTATAGTGTAGTTAAAAGAACCAGTGAATGATTCCCTCATGTTGAACATTTCCTAATGTCAGAAGCAGGGTGGATGACACAGAAATCATAAATCCAATCGAGAAGTGTTAAAAATCACTTTAGTCTGCCAACTTACTAGAAATTCAATAAAATGGGATGGGAGAATTTATTTGTATATGTGCAATAGATACGTGTGAAATTAAACCCATGGAGGTGTCCATGTGCAACACACACAGGACAGGGTGAGGTTCTCCATCACCCACCTATCACAAACTGGTGAGAAAAGGATGTTGAGAGGACTATCCCAGATGCCTGACTTGGGGATGGGGGTGGTGACAGGATGGGGGTGTTTCTTTGGGGGACAATTCAGCTCTGTGGCTGGTGGCCCCATTGCACTCGTATGCTGGGAATAGCCCCAGCTCTTCCAGTGAGCTGCTGTTTGTTTTTACATGTTTATTTTTCACTTCACTCGTCCTGTTTAACGTGCATTAACTCACATTTTGCCTGCACGAAGCGGGACTTTTAAGAGGCACGAAATGACAAAACAGGGCTTTGTTTTGCAGCCAGATTCCCTCCGCGTATGCTCCGCCGGTGTCTGCCTCCACTTCCAGCTCCATCATCACATCCAACAGAGCCTGGGGCAAAGCTGGAGAAAAACACTCCGCGCATTCAATTTACAAACAGAAATAAACACCTTTCCGGCAGGTTCTACATAATCACTGAACAAAACCAGGGGACTAAAAAAAAACAAAAACCAAAACAAAAACAAAAACAAAAACCCACCCTGAACACAACATTTTTTATGTAGTTTGTGCATGGCAGTGACCCTTTATTTTCTCGAGGAAATAACGCTGTTATGGGGAGGTGTCTAGCACTGGGATCTCAATGTCCTTCCCTGTTTCCCGAGGAGCTGCCGTGCTGCCCCTGGGTGGATTGCCTGGCCAAGTGGCTGCTCTCTGCCCTGGCAGCGCTGGCACCGCGCCCCCCGACCAAAGCCATTTCACCGAGATGCACAACTTGGTCGGGCGGGTGAAAATGAGTCAGATATGAAAATGTCTGAGGCAATAAATTAGCACACGGCAGGGGGGTGATAGCTTAATCCGTTCTAGTCCAAACAGTACCTGACACCCATTACTGCTCCAGAGGTGGGACACCATAGTGGTACTGGAGCGAAAATGATCATTCCCAACTGATTTGAGGCTCTGCAATAGGTCTGTAATGCGATTCCGGGAGAGAACCTGTGCAGGGTTTTATGGTGTTTGTACACAGAATCCAGGTTAACCTGCCAGGCTGTTTTTTTGGGTTTCCTTGTTTTGATTAACCCAGAAAGAGATGCTTTAAGTTTAAGCAGAACTTTATTGTTTAAAGTCTTTGTTGAGAGTCTGATAATACCTGCTCATTATTCATGCAAAGGCTAATAATGTATAGACAACACTCCCAGAACATGAAACATTACCATCCTGACTGGATACATTATTTGTAGAATGATTAAACAACTAAGATAAAATCAACATTAGCAGTCAGCATCTAACAGTAAGTATCTTTCTAGTAATTTAATATTTACTGCAAAGATCCCTAACACCTATTTGCAACTAATCCACTGAAAGTTACAAAAAAATGCATTTTTTAATATAACTGACATCTATTTGTGCAATAGTTTCTTCCAGGAAAATAACACCAGCTCGGTTTTTAGCATTGATGGCAGATAAACAAAAACGTTGTTGCCAAGGACTTTATTGCAAAATTAAATGTCCTGGGAAACATATTTAATTTGCTGCTTTCCCTAATACTATGCCAAGCTCTCCTTTCAGGTACACCCATGTAAACCTACACTTGAGGTTTTACTACAAGGCTGGGTTTTGTTACTTTCTGTTGCACATATATTGAAACTAAAGAAACCTATGAGCTCATGGACAAATTGACAGAGCTCTTAGATACTTCTTTCCCCTTTCTTACCCTTTTTGGCTGAAATTCAGAAATATGAACACTAGATGAAAAGGCAGAATTCAGAATTTGAGCCCATTTCATGCATCCCACATTCATCTGCTCAGCCCAATGCTAATTTTTCCATGAAAACAACCAGCAACTTGTGACGCCAAGACCCTCTGACTCCTTCAGATGGACAATAAATAATGATGATATGAAATATATAGTCATATAATAAAGGCTCATTCATGTTCTGTGGGTCAACTGATAGGGCTGGTCACCAAATTCATTGCAAGCAGCTGCAACTTGCCCATGGTGCCACGGTCTGGGGAGAAATGGATTTGGCTCCAACACAAAAGCAAATACAACATAAACCCATGGCGTGGGTTGAAATATCAGGTTGCAACTTTATTTTTGCCCAGGTATGAAATAACCATAACAGTGTGAAACTCTGACCTCCTGTGCATCTGTGGTGTTGATAACTCACAGGCTGTGAAACCCAGGATCATTCTAGAGATATTTGGGGGGCAAGGGGTGAGGATATGGAGCCTACCAGACCTGCAGGTGCTGGCACTGCTTCTAAAGCTCAGATTCCAGTAGCTCACGGGCTTCTCATGGCTGGTTCTTGATGATGGTGCAGGGTCAGCACTGCCAAGGTCTGCACCTTCGTTCCGCTGACAGGGACTCATCACTGTCACCTAGGTGCTGCTTAAAAATCAAGTATTGGCATTACCCAAACGGTTTCCAACTCCCAGGCCCCATGGAAACATATGGAGATGTGAAGATTTGGGCCAGCAGTGTCTCTGCTCACCCAGGACAGCCCCGCTGCCGTGTGCAGGCATTCCCGACCCCGCTCCGGCAGGACACGCTGCTCTGAAAGCTCAGTTCATCTCCTCGTGATGGACACTTTAGAGCAGTGTTTCTCAGCTGTTTAAAGTTGAAAGAGCATCCAACCCTTTTGAAGAAAACCTACAGATCACCTTGGGAAGTGTCACCACAACTGCTTCCCTCTGCAATCCAGGGCCAAAACTCTGTGTGTTCACTGCTCACCTTTGCTCCCCATTCGAGCTGTTTGGTTTTCTGTGCATGTGAGAGCAAATGGAACAGTCTGGTCACCCCAAACAGAGTCCCAGGCCACTTCTCAGTGCCATATGGCTCACCAGTGGCTCCAGAACCACTAGAAAATAAAAGCAGGCTGCAGTATTGAAAAAATTCTGTGTGTCCACATTTCTAGCTAATGAAATCCTAGCCATAGCAGATTTGATTCTTCACCTCTTTGCGGCTCGTACATAGTGGTTTGCACTTGGAAAAACCAGAACAAACTCGACATTAATGCTGCCTCTCTGACAAGGTAGTTTTATATACTCAATTACCACCGCATTATCTTTCATCTCTACTATGTGTGAAAACAGTAAGAACCAAATATATTTCACTTAGGGTTCCTTCATTCCAAAGAGTTTGCCTTTGTCTTCCTTTACCCTACGCACTGACAGCAAACTTCATGAATTAACTGGCTCCTGGTATAACTCATGCATGGAAATCCAATATAACCTCTTGGCTACGAGCAGCAACACTTCGCTTATCGTACACTAAAAGAATTTTTACTAGTTAATTAAGATTTGTTTGCTTAATTTTTTTCAGGCGGTTGGGGATGTTGCTCCTCTGTCATTTGGCTGGGAAAATCGTGATGTATACGCTGTATAAAAGTGCCAAAAGAAGAAATGTGTAAGACTGCAGCGTCTCTGGTAGTAAATCTTTTTTGTAATCCTAACTTCATATTTCCATTGAATTGTTCCTCTCGAGCTGTGCAGACAGTTGAAGTATTTGAGTGTAGTCACATATGCTTTGGTGCTGCTAACAGCCCTAAAGTTACTAATCCAGAGGCACACACAGGGCCCAGGATGTTGTTGGCACTCCTCGGGCTGCAAAATATTACAGCACACCTTCTCTGGTGCTTGCTTTCGAAATTTCCTTTGCACTTTGTTTACTATATATTCCAATAGTGTAATATTAAACAAAAACAGTGTGTCCTGTGCCAGAATGATTGATTACTACACCGTGGCAAGGTCACCTCCTAGGAACAGGCTGAGTGCAGTAAGGGCTGTCTGACTCATACAGTTAACACTATATCCGCATTGTATGAATGTCACCAGCAATCCAGTGATTTATTGCTTGGAAGGCTCTGTTCAATTTTTTCTGCCTGACCAAATTGCACATTTTCTAGAAAAAGAAGCAAAAATATTTCAGCACATGGATTACCCCAAGTCCTCATTTCTCCCACTAGGTTCAACGAGTCTTTTCAAAGATGCTGATCATCAAAACCTCATATTTTTCACTTTTTTTTTCCACCCTTTTCTGCCAGATATTTGGCAAAAATGATTATTGCACTAATGAAAAGGTGCAGCAGAAGATTGAGGGGTTTTTAATCAGATTTTGGTAACATCTGTGGGCCAGGAATAAGGGCAGCTGTATGTTCTGTTTCTTAATTTTAGTAAGATTTACTCTGGGTATAAAATGTTAGCCTCAGGCAAAATTTAACTGGCTTAAAAGAAAAGAAATGATAGTCTTATAGAAACTACCCAACTCAAACTGTTTGAAAACAGTGACTGAGATTAATCCCCTTCGCTCTACGAAATTCCTACTTTCTGACAAAGAAGATATAATTATAGATTGAGAGAAATGACTTTCAAAATTAACATTCCAGCAGACCCCAACATAATAGATACATTCATTCCTCATGTATCTGCATGGAAATCAAAGGAGATACATCATGTTTGAATCCAGGCTTTTATTTTTAGAACATCCAGCGCTTTTGCAGCACACGGAGGGAGAGAGGGAACAGCCCCACACCCAGCCAGGGAACAAGGCTGGGGATCCAGAGGCTGAGGTTCAGCCCTGGGCTCTTCAAAACCTGGGCCAGCAAAAAGAGGATGGGTTTGGGAAGGTGTTTGGGTGCCTGGAAATCGAGGTAGGTGGGGTAGAGATGAGTGCTGTGGTATTTTCAAAAATCTTTTTTTTTCCTGTAGGCAGCTGCATCTCATCTGCATCTTTAGGTGTTGTTCCATACTTTTAAAATCTGCTTTCTCTTTCTCCTTCCACCTCATGCCACACTCTCAGGAAAAAAGCAAATCAACAGGAAATTTGGGGTTAATACAACCCTTTATCTCAAAGAACAATAAAAAATTGAGAGATGATGCACCTTAACAAACACTACTTAATGCATCAATTAATGCTGCATTTATCAAACTGTATCTGGCAGCAGAACTGAGATATATCAGCTCTCCTTATCCCCTTACAATGACTTTGGTTTTTCTGTTATGACAATAAGTGTATCTGTGCAATGAAACTCCCATTTCCTCCCTGCCCTTCAAGGCATCATCTCAGAGACCACAGTTTAGGAAGCAACAACTGGAACCATCTTGAGATATTAAGAGTTTTTCCCTGCTCTTGTTTATACCAGTGGGCCAATTAAGTATTTTAATTTCAAATGGGAAAGAAAATTAATTTGGGGTGAAAGAGTGCAAAAGTCTAAGCTCAGATGGGCATGTTGTAACTTTGGTCTCTTAAATCCAAAAATGTTCCAGCTCAAGGATGAGTTCATTGACTCAGCTCACTCGAATGAACAAACAGAAGAAAGTGAAATGAGACAAAGCCGAAGTCAGCTGCGTGAGCTCAACACACCCGAAACACCCAGAGCAGAGGGAGGACCACGAGCCACCACGCTGCAGTGCAGCCAGGAGCTCATCCTGCAGCAGCTCCATTACCACCTGCACGTGACTTGGGTCATACTTCATCTTCTAATTGATATCTGCCATTGCCTCATAACTAACGATGACTAATGGTAATCTCTGGAAAGACAAATAAAAGCTAATGCAGAGGCGCTCCGTGGTGCGGTTCCCTTTGGAAAGCTCCCGGGCCATTAGGAAGCAATTGGAAGTGGAGATTGATGTGCCCTGGGGGTTGCTCCGGGGGATGCGGCGCATCTCCAAACCCCCGGGGCCCAGGGGCAGCTCTCCTGCTGCGCTGCTCCAGAGCAGGGCGTGATTCCCAGCCCTCTCCAGCTGTGCCAGCCAGGGCCACCCCAGAGCACAGCCAGGCCATGGCACCTTCTGGCTCTGCCAAACACAGCCCAAGATATCCAACCACACTGAGGTGCACCCACCAAGGAAGGCAGTGTTCCACAGCCCTGGCACCTTGTTTTCTATGTTTTACTTATTTTTGCTTATGTACCAACTAAGCACTGTGCAACAGTGTGACTTCTGGGATGCAAAAGATTAAGGAATTAAGTTGCCAAGAGCTGCAGACAGCCAGTGACAATAAACACATCAACAGGTGCACACAAAAGCAGCCTCAGTTTGTAGCAGCTTGATTAAACATGCTGATTTTTCACGAGACTCATCTACAGCGTTTCAGAAAAGAAGTTATGCTCTTTTAATTACAAAGTTTATGTCACCCGGTGCAATTTTAATGTAATGAAACATTAAACTGGACCTCATGCCTGATGTAAGATAAAATTATTCATTGAATATTAGACCACTAGGCCACCTACTGTTCTTTTACAAATGGTTGAACTATCACGGGGTTAGAGAACTTAACATGTAAATTGCAGCAGAAGTTATAATTTCTGTTGCAAATCCCAAAAGACTGTCATTTAAGTCAAATATATGAGTGAAATTTTGCCTCTGTGCCATAATAATGCAGGGAAAATGACCAAAACCTGAACATTTTTAAAGTAATTATGAACCCAATAATAATGCATTTTTAGTTATTTAATCAAGAGCTTTAAAAATTATTAATAGCAAATTCTTCTTATAAAAATGGAGCTTTAAACACTGGCATTTAATTTTAGGGATAGCAATACCTGATCTAAGCCATTAGCGAGATCTTTTGTAAAGTCAAGCAGCTTGTGCCTTTCAGAGCAATTCCAGCTCGTCTTTGAGTTCATTACTCTCACACAAGCAAGAACAGCTTTATAAAATGATCTTTCTTAAAGTGAATTTAATATTTAGCTGCACACTGAAAATCTTGAGTAAGTTGAGTTAGATTAAAAAAAATCGGGCCCTGAAATCCCCGCGTAGAGCACATTTGCATGGAACCCTCTCAGAAGCCCCTTCAAATCCACGGGATCGTTTCCCTTCATCCCCAAAGCCTTCGGATCGGGTGTATAAATAGGAGAGGGCAGTTGCAGGGAAATTATTCACAGTGCCTGAGCTTGCCAGAGAGGAATCTGAGCAGTGACTGTGCATCACCCTGAATCTGTAATAATAGCACCTTTCCTGTCACTCTTTGTCCCTTCATTTTTAAACGTGATTGGGTCAGGAGCAGGCAATTTACATTTTTATATAATCTTTGCTCAGGTGATTCAGCCGCTCTGACGTTTGAGCATTTTGTGTGCAGCTCCGGGTTTCACCTCCCTCCCGGTGCATTTCCATATGCTGGGGGTCTGCCATCCTCGCAGCTGATACAGATCTATTTAGCTTCTCCCCCTTGCCATACCTGCAGCCTGTAGCAGGTTGTCAGGGAATGAATTTTCATTTTCTCCCCCGTGAGTCCATCACGTGGCTGTCACCAGAATTTGCTCTGTCTGAACTCCTCCATCCCCCTGATTTATGGCTGGTTGATGAGAGGTTGGAGGGCTCTCAGTGTAGCAATAATCTGCACCCTGGTCTGGCACCCATCTAAAGTTAGGATTTCCGATCTAAATATTTAGTCCCCATGGCACAGCAATCATTTACCAAATTATTAAATAACTTTTCGTCGGACCGAACACCTTTGGGATATTTTTCTAGGTCAATATTCATCAGGAGACCCCGAATGTAAAGGTTAAGTGCACATTTCCTCTGCCAAATAAGAATGAATTTCAAACCTGATTGATTCTGGTCATGGAAACCGTAAATACTTACTCCAAATGGTGGATAGGTTACTAAGTCCACTCATTTCCACATCTGATATCGATAATACTCTGCTTCCCCCTTATCAGCCCCTCTCATATTTCACCGGCGCGAGCGGCGCGTGGGGAGCTGGCCGAGCCTGTCGGGGCTGGCTGATGGCCCCTGCCTTCCCCCTCACCATTCTTCAGTGGTCCTTGAATCTTTCACCCCTGTCACTCCTCTTTCATCATTATCTGAGGTGATCGGTCAGCCCTGTGCCACCACCTGTCTCTTCGATCCGATGCCAACAGTGCTCCGGAAAACTGTCACTCCCGAGCTCCTTCCATTTATAGTGAGTCTCATTAACACCTCTCTTCCCTCTGGCCATGTGCCACTACAATTTAAGATGACTGTTGTTACTAAACACGCACAAAAAAATATGTTAAAATAGCGTTCAGAGCCTGATTTAAATCTATTAAAGCCTGACAATTTGGAGCTAAAATCTCCCTCAGTGTCTGTGTGCAGTTCAGGGGGTGCATGTATTTGATATTAATGCATTTATACCTGTATAAATATATATATATGCATGTATTCCCCCTCCCACGGCTTCCCAGGCACTGCACCTCGTCTGGGAACAAACGGCATTGCCGGCCCCCAGACACAAAGCCCGAGTAAAGAGGATTTATGCCGGGGACATAAAGGCGGCTGCGGGAAGGGAGAGAAGAGGTGGTGGAGCCACTTGGGTGATCCTGGCCAGACTCGGGTCTGGGCCAGTCCTGCCCCAGTGGTCCTGATGCCCCAAACACCCCTGCATTTCCCTGTCAGCATGGGACCATTCCTGTTCCAGAGGAAAACACACATGGATTTACCCCATGCCTTCATTTCTTTTACCTTGATTTTTCTGTCCACGAGAGAATAATGCCTTGGTAATAACTGCAGTCCCACAGACCACGAGCTCATCCAAGCTACCTTTACAATAAAATAATTTTAAGCTTTTAGGCACCCAAAAATGTTTTAATGATGAAATGATATGAGCAGTATCAGGTGTGTGGACAACCTGTGTCACGGGAGGGTTAGGTGGGATCTCAGGAAAAGGTTCTTCTCCCAGAGGGTGGTGGGCACTGACCAGGCTCCCCAGGGCAGTGGGCACGGCCCCAAGGCTGCCAGAGCTCCAGGAGGG
>JAWWTY010000158.1:34310300-34320667 GCA_035222235.1 Margarornis squamiger
AGCTGGAGGGGCTCAGCCTGGAGAAAAGGAGGCTCAGGGGGGACCTTCTGGCTCTGCAAGTCCCTGCCAGGAGGGGGAGCCACATGGATGTGGCACTTGGGGACATGGGTTAGTGGTGGCCTTGGCAGTGCTGGGGAATGGTTGAACTCCACTATCTTGGAGGGCTTTTCCAAGCTAAACAATTCTATATTTCTATGACACAACTACAGCCTTCTTTCAGGATGACCTGGTGCTTATCACTAAGCATCTGCATAAGCCTTGAGAAGGTCTGGGCCTGAAGACTTCAGAACTTGCAGATTTTTTCTGCTGATAAAATGACATTCAGGAAGCTAAAGTTCAGTGGGGTGGGTAGCAGGGGCTGTGCATTGTCACCTGCTCCATAGGCTGTTGGGCACCTGCGTTTGGTTTTGCACATCTAAACTACTCCAGTGCAATCAGCAACTTACATGCAAAATAACACTGGCACAGTTTTAGTGGTTCTTTTTGAAAATATACCCTACATGCTGCATGTTTTTTAGGAAAACTTCATTTTAAAATCAAGAAATGGGAAAGATTTTATAATATTTTGAGTCTCACTATCCTAAGAAGCTTAAACATGTATAGCACCTTCCCAATTTAGAAATAAACCATAACACTTTTCATTCGGTTGGATTCAACCAAGACCTCAGGTGTGATGACCCCAAACTCAGACAAAGCACAAGAACCTGAATTTAAAGCTAAAGCTAAATTTTGCTCCTGGTTCTTATTTTAATATTGAGCAATGTTTAAATATTGGACACCCAAGCTTCAGTCAGGCTTAAACCATGAGGAGCAGCTCTATGTACAGAATTCCTGAAGATTAAGCTCTCAGGGAGAGAAGGGCAAGGAACTCCAAAAGCAAGAAAAAAAACCCCTTTTATTCCTGTTTTTTTTCCCCCTGCAATTTAGAAACAGCACAATTTCATTTTTCATCTCTCTAAACCTACCAAACACTTCCATACAGACTGAGATCAGGAATGCCAACTCTGAGTGTGGAGAGAAGTGTTTCTGCCAAGTTACAGAAGGTGGAAAACAAACCCTGTAACAGAAGAACTCCGAGGAGGTGCTGCACGGATGGGGTTGCTGTAGCACCATCCTCCAGGCAGGCTCCTCATTTTTCCAAGCCACCTTCCCAATTTTCAGCTATTCCCTGCTTGTGCACAGTGTTTACCTTGAGAAGGTTGTATCTAGTGTTGGTGCCGTTGGATCTAACACCAAGCTCACTCTCTGTGTTCAGGGTAAGCCACTGAAATGAAGCATTTCCACCTCTTGCTATTCCCTGTGTCTCACAAAGCTCCCTCAGGCGTGGACTCAGGGGCCACCTGTGCCCACACACTGGGCAAAGCAAAGGGGGTGTGCCATGGAGGGAAAAGAGAGCTCGGCTCTCATAGCAGCTCTCAAGCAATTCCCATAAATTCCATCCACAGACCAATGTGCTCTTTTGTTCCTTCACGTGTCTCTCTGCAAACTGAAGCTCTGGCACTGCCAATGCCAGTTTTAGTGTCATCTACATATTTGCCAAGTGAAGCAGGTTGTGAAGTGGTTTGCATCATTCAAAACAATCTGACTGAGAAATTCAAAATGTGAACATCTAGAGACAGAGTTCATATTTTTCAAAATATTTTCTCCTTTTGGATCACTTGGCTACACCTAAAGCTTATGAATGCAAGCAAAAATGTTCAATTCTTTCATGTTTCAACTGCTGAAACAGGGCAGGGTTAGATCAGATGTGAGGAAGGAATTGCTGGCTGGGAGGGTGGGCAGGCTCTGGCACAGGTTGGGCAGAGAAGCTGTGGCTGCCCCTGGATCCCTGGGAGTGTCCAAGGCCAGGCTGGACGGGGCTTGGAGCACCCTGGGCTGGTGGAAGGTCTCCCTGCCCCTTGCACAGCCTTGCAGACCTTGTGGCACAGCATTAGTGATGTCTCCTCACAGCCCCCTCACTGAACTGAATGTTTAGCAAAATCTTTTGTCATATCAATGCTGGGAATTGTATTTCTGGCCCTGAAGTTTGTTTTCAACCTTACTGATCATGTAATCTTGTTCTATGACCTGGAACATGTCTGTCAACAGCTGTTTCTCAGTTTTACAGTGTCCAAGGTTGCAAAGTTACTGTCACGAGCTGGGGGACAACTCAGGCTTTATGGCTACCCCAGAGCATTAAAGAGCATTAGATATGTCTGTTTGTCAATCACCATTTATTTACTTTTGTGGTGTTAATAATCTAAACAAAGCAACTTGAGATTGCTTATCAGGCTCATGATATCTTACTGTCAAAACACAGGTGCTTTTCTCACTTCCCCCCACCCAGATCCATAAAGACTTGTTAGAACAAGAATTGCAAGGACATATTTTCAACAAGGAAGGAATAGCAACAGTCTTTGATGCTGGTAATTTAAATTATGCTTTTCTGTTGCACAGAGTTAATTTTTTAACCTAGTTTTCAGCTGGCTCCTGATTACATATGTCATATTTTAAGTGTCTCTCAATCCAGAATGAGGTTGAAATATCAATAAATCCAAAACCCCATCTAAAATCTGTCCTTATATAGGCTGTGGGGAGTATTTTAAAAAGAAAACAAAATCCTTATTTGCAGTCCCTAGGTAAATCATCAGCAGATGATCATCACATACCAAAAGGGAGTTGTTCTTAAACACAAATGAACGTGAGGAGGGATGGCATGGGGAGCAAATTCCAGCACTCCCAGGAGTGTTCCTGCTGCTGAGGGTTTCAGGACTAACCAAGGCTTAGGTGAAGGCACCTCCCTGCCTCTCCAGCCTCTTCACAGGTTTGGAACAAAAACAAAAGAAAAAGGTTATGTTTGGCTCAAAATCCTCTGCTGTCACAGGTCACTGGGTTTCATGTCTCTGGGCATGACAGGTCTGTGCAGTGCCTCTTCTTTAGCTCCCATACAGTGAGAATAATGAATCACCATTAATTTCTATCATTAAATGGGTTATGGAGACTTTTTTCCATAATTTCAGAGAAGTGGATATTCCAGCAAGCATTTATTTGATGCTCAGTGTAATAAAGTTTTAGGTTCAACCCTGCTATAAATGAGCATCATCAGTAGCAGTAAATAATAACAATATTTTCCTCATGGCAATATGATCCTACTTACCTTGACAAAAAATGCCTATGCCAACCGTGGCTCACCTGTGGACCATGGATTTATTGGGAGTGGGGTTGGGAAATTTCCACAGACCCTGGTACCTGGTGCAATTTGTGTTCACCACACCCAGAGCCAAAAAGCATTCATAAGTTTTTCCCTTTCCTTTTATATTCTCTCCAATGCAAATTTTTAAAAAAGCATATCCAGGGGCCAGATTTTTGCACTTTCCCACTGTCCACCTCAGTCTAAGTTTCCTTCTGTCTCCATCCAACAGTGCCTGCAGACCAGAATTCCCAGAGGAGTTTGGGGAGCCTCAGGATTGGGGAAAAAAGAAAAGACAATGCTGCAAACATGAGCTTTAATTGGAAATTCAGAAAACAGGAAACCACTAATGGCTCTATAATGATGGACATCCAAAGGTGTCCAAGGGTGCTGTGCACACTGGGACATTGGGACAGCAGCCCTTCTCTCTTCATTTGGTCTGTCTTGCATATTCCACCCAGATCCCAGCTCCAAACCCATTTGTTCATCCCTGTGATGGAGCCTCTGACCTGCTGATTTGTTTATTTTTGTTGTTGATTTGCCCATCTGCTGATGTTGGTTTTGTCATTTGTTTACTTCAAGTTAATGTTTCTTTGATTTTATTGCGGAGCACTATGAGGTCCTAAATGATATGGGCATGGATAAAAATAAATGATGGTTATTTATCATTATCATTATTGCACTTGGCCAGGCCTTTAGCTCGCTAAAGACACCACTGTCTTCAGGGGCCTCTGAGATTTTGCTCTTAATCTTGGGGGGATTTCTAATTTCTAGGATATATCCCTAATAATGAGCTGCCTAGGAGAACTGTGAGCTTCATTTTTCTGAGCATCTGATGAGACACATTAATGACGACAGGTAGTAACAACCCAACCCCTTAAATCTCAGCTTCCAACACAGCATTGGGCTATGTTTACCATTTTAATTATGAGTCTGAAAAACAAACAACAAATACACATGAAATCTGTGGAAGACTTGCAGAAATTCAAGCTGTCCCCAACCACAGTGGGTTAAAGAGGAGGGAATACGGTAAGTAAAGTACTTGCCTGGCACAGGGAAATGGAAGAAGGTTAACCAAGTTAATCTTCCCCTATTTCCTCCCCTCCTTGCTCAAAGCCTCCAGGCTGAACCATCATTAGGAACCATATAATTGACTCATCCACAGGATTTCCTTTTTGTGTTCTGAATTATGGCAGATTTTCCACATTCTTTTTTTTTCCTTTTTTTTTCTCTTTTTTTTTTTTTTTTTTTTTTTTAAATTTTAAAAATTTGAAGCATTTAAAAAGCAGGAATCCTTCCTCTACAGGTAGAAGGTTTGTCCTATTAGTGAAGAGGCATTTCTAATTCAGGACACCACATATTCCCCAGCACCATTAAAATCTGCTGATTAACCAATGGCCCAATGGATCTCCGTGTGCTATACAGCTGTCACATCAGATGTTTTCTCTGCCACAATTGGTGTGTAATTTTGCTGGGTTTAAGTGCAGAAGAGGGGAATTTCCTTGTGATGGTACAAATAATTCATCACGGGCTATGGCTCAAGATTGTTATGAGGGAAAGAAATATCTCACAGTTATACTGTAGTTCATCCTACACCTGACAAGAGAGTGTTTGGCACATATAGTGGAAGCTTGATAAAATGGTTTAAAATCAGACACCGAAAAAGAATTGCAAAAGAAATTCTTCTTCAAGAATCATTTTGTGCTGAATTATTTCTTTTTTACTTGAAAGCCCTGTTAATACACAGGAAGCATAGCAGGGCTGCTATTAAACGTGGGCAAAAAATCACTCATTTCATAGCGAGACACCTTCATTTTTTTGTTGTTTTGTTTCCCAAACTGATTTTAAGAGCAGAGAGAAGCGTGTCCTATAGCAAACAGTCTAAAACAAATGTTGGGAGCTTTGCTTCATTATGTGGTACATTGTAGTTTTATGCATGTACGCTGTGTGAACAAGAGGGTTAAAAGTTAAACAGTAGCCTAGGGCTAACACACTTGCAAGCTGAACAGGTACAAAATAGGCTTTTGTTGCTTTCAAACTATTACTGTATGTCTTTAGCAGGAAATAACAGAGCTGGCATCTGTGTGCAGAAATGGATTTCCTCCTGGTTCCAGGTAGTGTGGAACGGGGCTGGTTTAATGGCTGGAATGCCCATATGACCTTTAATCCAAAGTCATAAATTTGTCAGTGTCTGAAAGTGGCAGGATATCATCGCTAATGAGGCCAGTTTTTAGGACTTTGTATATCAAGAGTAGCATCGGGGAGGACGGTGGAAAGGAGCCTCACGTGGGCTTGGGGGGAAATCATTAAAGGGAAATAAAGGAGCGGCGTTACAATTTCACAGAAAGTAATGAAGAAACAGCCCAACCCGGCGAGCCCAGGTTGTTCTGCATTTCATAAAATGATAAATAACTCCTAGTCATGTTTATGGATAATGAATTACAATCCAGCTCCGTTTACCTTAGTAACATTTTACAGGGGTTGTATTTTACTCCCAACTACCAATTATGTCATCATCCTGGCATTTACCTGGACGTAATGATGCACAGCAAAGCCGTTCTTGTAACATAACTCACTGCTTAAAAGTGTTTGTAAAGCCAGACTGCAACCTATATACTCATAATGACTTGGAGATTGCTATTAAATTTTACAGATTAAAGTTTACTAAATCTTAAAGTCTTTGCGCCACTTCCAATATCTCTTATTAATCCTAAAGGGAAAGATGCTCAGCCATTGAAATGTCCAGAACTATGGGACCCTCCCTAAAAATGAACAGAAATGGCCCAAGCCAGGGGCAGGGAACTTATTAAACAAAGGCACACAACAAGATAACTAACCCTGCAACTTCAGTACATGAATTTTAATGGCTAATTTGACCCATCACAGGACATTTCATCCACAAGCATTGTTGGTTTTTGTGGAAAACAGGCTTGGAAGGGCATTGAGGTTTCTCAGTGCAGGTTTCATTTCTGCAGGACTCCAAAACCTCAGTCAGAAATATCTACTGTAACATTATCTTACATTTATTCAATTTAATTTCGGTTTGAGAAGGATAGCATATAGATCTTTTTATAAGCTTGTAAGGTCACCAAATTTAAATTAAAGTGACCTCTTTTAAAGCACATTACTAAAAGTACTATGTGGAGGGAAATTTAATATGAATGGTTAAAATGCATGGAATTCAGATTTTACTGTCAAACAGCTCAATTAAACAAATTGAATTTTTAAGCAACAAAAGGGAATTGAATCAAATTAGAAACAGAGTGGGATCTGAAATGTGGACATTTATGAGTGATAGTCACAGGGCCCTCCAGCAGTGAGTTTTCTTTATTTGTTGCCTCAGCAGTTAGAGGGGTTGGCAGGCTGCAACACAAAAGGATAAAAATGTTCACCATTGAAACACAGTTTTTGGCTCCCAATAAATCATCTGTCACTTCATCACAGCCCAGTAGATAATGAGCAATAAAGTTTTCACACTCAGGCAATGAGGAAGCAGACACAAGAAATACAGCTAAAGCTGCTGTCTCTCTGTTCTGTAAACGCAAGGTGCTTTGTGGAATAAATGACCTCTGGATTTCTGGAAAAGAATAATTCCAGCCTCGGTAAAATAAACCATTTGATGCACTAAAAAAAGCCAAATCTAATAACATTACTTAGTTCCTTTAATGAAAGAAATAATCACATTATATCTATGAGCTCCAGCCATCTATAACAGGAAGAGATTCCAGGGTATTACCTCCGAAGTTGTCTCTCTATTGCCAGCAAAGCACATTGCTGAAAATACAATAAAGCTGCACAATAATTTCGAGGGGGATTGTTTGCAGAGATTCGGGAGACATTTGTGTTTGGGACCCGATCCTGGGAGGTTTTCCCAGCCAGTGCAGGGATGGATGTCCAGCCCTTCCCTGGGGGCTTGCCACACCACAAAGGAGCTCTCAGGGTCTCCCAGCAGCACGATGCAACATCATCAGGCCAAATTAATTGCAAACATGTCTTGTCTTGACCCAGAAATCTAAAGTGTTAATTTTTTAGGCAGTGTTTTGCCTCACTCTGATGCCTCCTCACTGTTGTTTGGGTGAATATTTTGCAGTTGTTACTCCAGAACCCAGCAAAAACTGTTGATCTTTAGTTCAAAATTACTTCTTCTCATTGTTTTCAAAACTAAAGTTTCAACCCACTTCAGCTTGCTGATAATGCTGAGTATGTTCAGGATTTGAATTTCATATCAAAGGCATTTCAGCAAAGGTGTCTGGGATGGCCACGCACAAAGTCTAGTTCACATGCAAAAGGTATCACTCAAAAAGTGACAATGCAGCCCATAAACCACATAAAACATACATTGATTCATGTTTTAACTTTATATCAGCATTTGAAGGGACTTGAAGTAAAATAAGATCAGATATTCTTGTCATATGCAAATGGCAACTTAATATTTGCATAATATGTCAAGGTAGAAAAATGCAAATAAACTTTGGGAAAGTCTGTATTTTTGTCATTCTCTCACAGAGCTAATTAGCAACTTGAAAGGAAATTGAAAGCTTCTCTTTTCTGAACTCCATGTCAGCTAAAAAAGGAACCAAACTCTGCTCATTTCTAGACCATGCAAGATGAGCAATTAACGTCCCCCTTTTATTGAGCTGCTTACACTGATCCATAGCCATAAAGGCTGTTTTTCAGCTTCCCAAGCTGGATAAGGAGACACAGCCCTGCTGGAACAGAGGTCACACAAATTTAAATGGAAAAGGCCATATTCTGCTATTAAATGGGATAAATCCAAACAAGATTCCTTGAAATAAAGGAAAACTTGAATTTATCCCAGTGCAATTGAAGGCAGAACCAAAAATCAACACAGATGGATCTTTGCACGGAAAAATATGTGAAAAAGCCTTTTTAGGAGCTTCAAACCTGTCTTAGTTCATTACAGGGTCTTAATACTCCATGTGGAGGTTTACAGTGTGGTTTTTTATGATATTAAGGATGTATTATTTATACCGACTGCAGCCACGCCATGGAACACACGAGGAGAGTTTGTTTAGCAACAGAGTGAAAAAATATTTGCTACAGGGGCAGTGTGGCAATATTGCTTGTTAAGACATGCTATTTGTAAGCAAATTTATATGAAAAGTATGCAATGTCTAATACTAAACTACTCCAGCCCCAGACTGAAGGGTGATTTTACAAACGTCCTGCAGCACTCAATCATTCCTTCATTTTAATGTCTTTATTTTATGATTTTGTTGATGAAATACTACTTACCCAGTGCTCAAAATTCCTTTTAGGCTGCAGGCACTGGCTAGTTGACACGGCAAGCCATATTTTACAGCTATATATTTCAGCTTTCTCTGTCCAAGTTGGAGGACACAGTAGCCAAGATGGTTTTTCATAGTAGAAATATATTTTCATATTTATTTATTGATTTGACTAATGTATCTATTTTTCAATTCACATGCTTATGTTTCAATCCATTAAAGTGATTCATGGTCAAATAATATGTTATTGCAAGTACAAAGAGGAGATAAAACCACTGTACACTGGCTATAACACAAGAATAGAAATAATAAAAATCCATTGCATGATTAAATATAGTTTTTAATCCCCACATGATCATGAGTAAACTGATGTTTTTAATTATTTTTTTTTAAAATAAGTTAAGGTTTTTTTCTCAGCAAAATGCAATTACCGGTTAAATAAGTTCTTAGGAATAAATATCCTTACCCAAACTAAGTGCTCAACATAAAGCATCAAATTACTAGGAAAATAAAAATAAATAAAAAAAAATAAAAAAGGGAAAAGGCTTTTAATTAGTTAAAATGAGAACTAAATGGCAACTGCTAGAGGAATGTTGAGCCTGTCACCTCTGGGGCAGGGCTGGAGGAAGGCTTGGACTGGTGGTGGCCTGGAATTGCAGCTGGGATGGCTGGGGGCTGAGAGGGCTGAGAGGGATTCTGGCTCTTCCAACCACTGTGGGCACTCCTGGTGCCCAGGAACTACAACCAAGGTCAGATGTGGGGTCAGAGAATCATGGAATGCCAGACTGGTTTGGGTCAGAAAGGACCTTAAAGCCCATCCAGTCCCACCCCCTGCCATGGGCAGGGACCCCTCCCACCAGCCCAGGTTGCTCCAAGCCCCGTCCAGCCTGGCCTTGGACACTTCCAGGGTCGGGGCATCCACAACCTTTCTGGGCATCACCTTCAATGTGAACATGAATTTGTCATTCCTGGGTCAGGAGGACAAACCCTCACCCAGGACATGCCCTGCCCTTACCACCCACTGGAGAACTCTAAGCCCTTTGTACTCAGAAAGGATCATTTATTCATGAACCTTCACCTTCTCCAGAGCTGGAAAATGTCTTGCTTTTTTTTTTTTTTTCCCAAAGAAATGTTTTTTCAAAACAATGTCTTTTTTTCAATCCAATATCTGGGGTGAAGTTATCAGCACAACTAGTGGATTTCTCCCCCTGAATCCCTGAAAAGCATCATTTCTCCCAGATTAAGGCATCTGCATTGGTCTTGGGAGGGCCAGACAACACCAATATCACTCATGCCCATCTCTCATGTCCATGTCTTGCACAAATACTCACTTGTCTACAGAAAAATATTTGCAAGGATAAAGCAATGTGTGATTCTATGATTCCATGATATAAAATATGCAGCTGGATCCAGGATCTCTAGAATTTTATATGGAAATGAAGCCCAAGGCCTGGGCACTCACCATCAGGTTTCAGGCCTTCAAACTGTAGCAGACTCTGGCTGTCCCACCAGAAGGAACCCCCCAAAACTTTGTATTTGCAGAGGAAATTAAGAATTTTGGGTGTTCTGAGCCTGAGATGTCAGACAGGGGACTCTGTTGCTGAAAGGTGTTTGCTCAAGAGTTGCTCAAAATCCTCAGTTCCTAACTGGGAATTCCAAAAATTTATTAATTATATATCAATAATCACTTTTGGAAATAAAAATTTACAGATTACAGAAGGAAGGGGAAGGGGAAGGGGAAGGGGAAGGGGAAGGGGAGAAAAGGGAAGAAAAGGGAAGAAAAGGGAAGAAAAGAAAAGGGAAGAAAAGGGAGGAAAAGGGAAGAAAAGGGAAGAAAAGGGAAGAAAAGGGAAGAAAAGGGAAAGAAAAGAAAAAAAAGAGAAGAGAAGAGAAGAGAAGAGAAGAGAAGAGAAGAGAAGAGAAGAGAAGAGAAGAGAAGAGAAGAGAAG
>JAWWTY010000158.1:34320767-34333796 GCA_035222235.1 Margarornis squamiger
AAAAGAAAAGAAAAGAAAAGAAAAGAAAAGAAAAGAAAAGAAAAGAAAAGAAAAGAAAAGAAAAGAAAAGAAAAGGTAATTATTTCAATTCTGTTTTCTGCATTAAAAACAAAAGAAAAGCAAAAGCAAGTCATAAGTGTTTTATGGAGTAATTTGAAGGGAGTACAGAACAAGGTGATGCTAATGGTGAAGACAAAAAGGAGCAAAACCCCCAATAACCCTAAATATCAGTAAGTGGGGACTGAAACAAGCCTGAGAGAGAGAGAGCCGAGACAGATATAAAGGACAGCAAAGAGGCCCACAGAGGAGGGAGTTCAGAGCCCGTAATGAACCAGTGGGGTGACATCCTCATACACTCCAACCCTGGCGCACTTACTGCGAGCCCGTGACGGCTCAGTAATTATAGCTCAGCGCTGGGAAATGCCCCCACGCAGGAGCCCAGGGCACTGCAGCAATGGCTGGGGCCGTGGAGGGGGAGCCGGGGGCACACGGAGATCCGGAGGACAGCCCAGCACATCAAGGGGAACCCGCCGGAATTCCTACTGCCTCCCAGAGCCGGCTGAGCCACATCCTCTCATCTGTGCACCCCAACTCTGGGAGAGCAAAAAGGTAGTTTAAAGTCACCTTAGGTCCCCCTGGGAAGCCGGAGCACAGAAGGCTGTCAATGTGTTGAGGTAGAGCAGCTGAGAGGCTCTGGAGAGAGAGAGCTAAATGAATAGAAACTTGTTAAATGATGTGAGTTAATGAGAGCATTTTGGAATTAACCAGCTTCCATGACTTTAAATAAAACCCCAATGTCATTTTAAATTAGATTTTGTACATTTTTGAGACCACTATTTAGTTATTTATTTATTTCTTCGCAAGGTGCACTGGTGGAAAGATGGAAGCGTTAAAATTTAATGTTCTCAACCCACTAGTGGTGAAATATTGGTACTCCTCCTTCAAGGAATTCAGAAATAGGGGAGCAGTGACAACAGCTGAGAGATTAGCAAGGGATGGGAAGTCACCCCAATGTTCTTGGGGATGGGGAACTGAAATCCACAGCCAAGGAGGACATAGATGATGGAACCACCATCCTCTACATTGTCCCACTGGTCATTCCAGTCCTCATTCCAGCAATGGATGTGTGCCAGTGGATGGGCACACAATGGTTTTGGAGCCTTACACTGTGCCCTGTTCCAGTGCCATGTTGTCATCTGGGATGGGAATGACTGCTCTTGCCACGGGTTTGCCTTGATTGCTCACCACTTTCCTTGCCCTGCTTTATGGCCCTCGGGAGAGGTGAAAGGGCTGTAACTGTTAATTTTTAATGGTTATTATTAATGATATTTAGGCCAGCTTTTATTATTTTCAAAAAAAAAGGCCTCTCACAGCCAATATTTGGAGGATGAGGGAACATGTTTTGAAGAAAAGTCATGTCAGGTGCTTCCCAGCTGAGTCTGACTGATAAATTAACTCAGTTCTTGCATCATACTTGTGTTGTAAGCCAGAAGATTTCTAGATATGTATTAAAAGGTCATTTTTCTGCACCAATTTTATATTTTCAACAGCTGTGCCTTCCTCAAACCAGTTTAGAAGTAGGATGTTCCAGTGGGACAGGCACCAGGCTGGGACTGTGATGGCTAAGGTCCAAATTTCTTTACTTTAGATATGCTCATGGAGAGCTTCAGATCCAATCACTTCTGAAATACTAATGCAATTCCACTTCAAAATCTAAATTTATTTTTTCCTGCTTTATTTGTATTGTACTGCCTTGCTGGTTCAAACTGGGGGTGTTGGCACTGCCAGACCCAGAAGACCAGTGTTAAATTAAAGGCTATGATGGTGCCCCTGGCACCACAGCAGCAGGTGATATAAAAATATTTCACTCAAATAGAATCCCAGAATCCCACACTGGTTTGGGTTGGAAGGAACCTTTAAGACCATCTTATTCCACTCCCTGCCATGGGTAGGTACACCTTCCAGAGACCAGATTGCTTAAAGCCCCAAATATAATTAAGTTTTCCCAGTGTGACCATTAGCTGTCCACCTACAACACTTCCCAGTCTACAGAATCACTGTTTTAGGAAAGAAAATCCCTGTGATGGCGGCAGGAGGTGTCCAGCTATGCAAGCAAGGCAATCATCATGTAAGAATCCCACCAAGGATGAGATGCAGCCCCCACAGGTGGGCAAGGAGAGTCCTCTAAGGCATTTCTAGGTCATAATTAGCTTTGTGATGCATAAACACCCACCAAAAGCTCATACAAGCTTGTAGGACCCAAAACCCTGCTCTGGGAAAGAACACAGTATCTTAAATAAAGAGTTACCAGATCTTGGGTGTTAATGTTGGACAGGACAGCAAGAACGTGGGATTTATGCAGCTGAGAATGGGGAAAGAAGCTGCAAACTGGTCACAGAATGGAAGAAGAAATGGGAAAGGAGGATGGGATGGGGGACAGGACAAGCCCCACATGTCCTGTGCTCACTGCAGGCTGGTCCCACCCCACCAACCCCACAGACCCTCAGTAAACTTAGCACCAAGTCCCAATTTAAACTCTCACGGAGCTTTTATATGATAATTACAGTTATTATAACTGGCCCATGAAATAAACACCTCTCCCAATTATGCAAAAGGCACGAGGTCCTTAAGAGACAGAAATCTCACAACAAGATTGACTTTCCCATAACAACATAGAGGGAGAGAGGTGCAAGATGAATAACAATAATATCATGGTACATATAATGTATGTTTTAATTAGCTAAAGGTAATCAAATGAGGTTTGTCACGATTATATTAAGGTCAGGTCTCCACATGGTTTCATCAACAACATATTAAGACAAGGGAGGTGATGCCAAATTGGGGTTTAAACCTAATCAACATAATTAAACAAAGCAAGAACATGTGTTTAGAGCTACACCCATTTTACTGATCTCTCTATTTTAATTACTCTTGTAGAGTAAATATTAGGCCTAAAATAACTCTTAATTAAATTTTTCCCATACAAACAGAAAACACAATCTTCTTTCAATTTACTATTTTTGTCAAATGGATGAACAATATCCATTCTTTTGCAGTAGAAACCCTTTCAAAAGTGTGCTCAAATTATGCTAAACAGCCTAATACATTCCAATGTATTGACATACTGACTTCAAATGTGTGGGAAACGGGAAACTACACTGGCCTAAAAAAGTCATGGGAAACCATAAAAACAAACTAAGCATAATTTAAACTGATTGGATGCTTCCTTGTAAGAAGTTCTTCGTTTCTAAATACAAAATGTGGACATTGAAATGCGGTCAAGTTATGACTTAAATTAGAAAAACATGTTTTCTTAGGTTTCTATCTTGCAATATTTGGCACGACTCAGACACTGGGGAAAGAGTTATGTCAGTAACATTTTCAAGAGAGCCGAAGTGGCTTTGCCTGGCCTAATGTTGAAATGGGATTTAGGCAGCCAGAAATCCAAAGGACAGGAGTTTGTAAGGGCTTAAAACTGCTCAAAGCTGCCTAAAAAAGTTATATAGGCATTTTAAAAAATTCATTTAAATGTTTTTTAAATTCTGATGTGAAGGACATGACATCCCATCCATGTCTACTAGAAGGTTGGACTTGATGATCTTGGAGGTCTTTACCAACCTTAATGGTTCTGTGATCCTGTGAGTCTACTCTGCACAAAAGGCCATAGATATTTTTATAAGTACCAATCTTTGGAATAAACCTAATATCCACTCAGGTGAACTGTTTCACCCCAGTGCAAGGCTGATACCTCTGGTGGGATTTCTTCTCATTCAGTTGTATAAGTAAAAGCAGAATCAGGTCTGTAAACAGAAGCTGTAGCTGAGCATTACAAACCGGAGGCCTGTGGGTCCTCCTGGAATTTGGGATTAGTGGAAAGGCTGCCATTTCCTGAAGCACTTGAAACTTGTTTCACAATCGTAGAATCCCAGAATGGTTTGGGTTGGAAGGGACCTCAAAGCCCATCCAGTGCCACCCCCTGCCATGGGCAGGGACACCTTCCACCAGCCCAGGTTGCTCCAAGCCCCGTCCAACCTGGCCTTGGACACTCCCAGGGATCCAGGGGCAGCCACAGCTTCTCTGGGCAGCCTGTGCCAGGGCCTGCCCACCCTCCCTGCCAGCAATTCCTTCCCAATATCCCATGTAACCCTGCCCTCTTGCCCTGTCTCTCCAGGCCCTTATCCAAAATCCCTCTCCAACTCTTTTGAAGCCCCTTTTGGTACTGAAAAGCCACAATAAGGTCTCCTCTAAGCCTTCTCTTCTCCAGGATGAACAATCCCAATTGTTCATTTCCTCATGTCATCATTTCCTCATGTCAGAGCTGCTCCAGCCCTCTGGCCATCTCTGTGGCTCCTCTGGACTTGCTCCAATAGCTCCATGTCTTCCCTGTGCTGAGTCCAGAGCTGGGGGCAGCTCTTCAGGTGGGCTCTGAGCAGAGCAGAGGGGCAGAATCCCCCCACCCTGACCTGCTGCCCACACTGTGGGATGAGCCCAGGACACGGTTGTTTTGGGGGCTGTCAGCACACATCTCCAGCTCACCGTCCAGCCTTTCAGCCCCCAGCATCCCCAAGCCCTGGGCAGTGCTGCTCTCCATCCATTTAGAAAGGCTAGAGCTGGAAATCAAATTTTGGCTTAAAAAGGAGCATAACTAAAACACACACAGCGTGGAGATTTTTTTTTCCTGATCCTGATCTCCAATATAGCACAGCAAGAGTTAAAAATGTGAGAGCAAAAGGTTCTTAAAGGCTCCTGTAACTCAGGGAGCTCAGCCCCAATGAGCCCTTCCGAGGCTCTGCTGGCAGCGCCGGCGTGCAAAGGACCCCAAATGAGGTAAGAAGTCTTCCACTCCATCATGAAGAATTGTTCTCCAGAGTATCTACCAGTGGGGAAATGCTTAAAACACTTACCATATGTGGCTAAGAAGGGTCTAATTTGTCCATTTGGAAATTTTGCCTCTTTTGAAAGGATAGTTAATTTCACGTAATTTATTTCTTAGATGAAGCTTTCTTTGGAGTGGTTAATATATCACCCTTGGTTGCCTGAACAATTAGAAATTGTCACCAAAGAAAAATGTCGCAGTTCATGTAAATAACTATTTACCTAAAGGAAATGGGAATCCACAAGAGTCAGCATACTTTAATGAGCCATGACAATAGGAAAGAAAAAAAAAACAAAAACAGCCAATGGTACAGTGCGTCTGCTAAAGCTGACATTGCTTATGGTAAATATTGGCCAAAACAACTCTTATTTGTTGGGTTTTTTCATGTCAGAAATAATGCAGCTTGAAATTTTCAACAGGCAACCTGAGTCCAGACCATTTGTTATTTCTAATGGCCTAATTGTTCTCCTGGCAGAAATAAAAAATTAGGGCACTTATGTCATTTACCTAAATTTCTAATTAATGCAATGGTAATAGAGAAACTGGAGCAGAAGAAAGAAAAAAAAAAAAGTAAGTTGGGTGAAAAATGTTTCTCTTGGCCTTTCTACAATTTGTCTTTGTTAACTTTCCTCCAATCTTTCCCTCTTAAACAGCAGGTAGAGTGATCTCTGCAGAGATGTTCTGGAGTTTTCCAAATGGACAGAAATATTCTGGGCATTGAAAAATATGATTCCTTCCACCTGAACCATTGAACAGATGCAATAAAAGCACCAACTGCAGCACAATGTCCTTTATGTTGCCTCAAAGGAATGTGCCATTAAAATGATGTTAGAAATATTCTTCAAAAGCAGCTAAAAAATCTGCACTTGAGGCTGCAATTCCATCTCGAAGTTTTCCACTGTTCCTGTGTCCTGAAGTCCTGGTGTCCAACACATCCTGTGAAGCAAATCACGGCTGGAATGTGCCCTCATTAGGATGCAGAGAAATGCATCAAAATGCATAAACACACCTTAGAAATGCCTCTAAAAGTGTCTGGGAATCACTTTGTCCTGCAGCACTGGCAAGTGTCCACCACCTCCTGGATATTTATGGTTGGAGTGACATGGAGGAGGCTCTGTTTATGCCCAGCATCGAGATATTTACACTCACTTCTTTGAAGTGATGTCACATGTTGATCTTGACACCAGTAATGCCACTAAAACATTGTTTATTAGCACACACAAAAGCTCAAAGTTGGGGAAATTTTAAAGGACCCCCAGAGAGTGTTTTTCCCGTGAGGTCTCCAGGAAATAAGAGATGCAGATGAGCTCCCATTTCTCAGCCAAGCTTAGACCCACCTGTGCTTGTACCTAAAAATGAAGTGATGGGTTTGCTGGTTGCTTTACAAGACTTTTCCAGTGGAAGAGATACTCAAGTAGAGCTGTAATTAAACTGTAAGTAAAGTGCAAATAAACATACACAAGAGTAGTAGTAAATTATTTTAATTTTTCTCTTAATGTCTGAGGGCCTTCCCCAAAAGACCAAATGGAAATGAAGAGAAGGGATATTAGGAAGAAGGTCTGAGATTTAAACCTCCACCAAATGTGAGCTCAGAATCACAGATAAATATCTAAGGTGAAGGTTCCTTGCAGTGGATCAAAATACTCCACTCTTTCTGACCACATCTTGATCTGGGCACCCACACCCCAAACATTCCCAGCAAGTTTCCCCCTGATTTTTTGCTGTTTAAAAGCAATTTTTGCTTTAAAATTATGTGAAACTCTTACTCATCCAGTACCTGGAGCATCCTGGAGTACCAAGGAGTGACCTTAATGCTCTCATTAGAATATAGCCACGATATTTCAAGAGTTAACAGCAAATACTGATCCAGGGAACCTCTATTTTCTGCCATCCCCAAGGCATGATCCCACCTGGGGTCTGCAGGAGGGATCCCCCCACTGCCTGGGGCAGGGCTGGGAGCAGCCCCCCAGCACGGTGCCCCAGGGGTTCCCCCTTTCCCAGGCAGGAATGTGAACCCCCTCCCCAGCTCCGCTTTCCCACCTGGGCCTTCCCACTCCCTCGGCAGCCTGGGAGCTGGTTTGGCAGGAGAGGTCTAAACACAGGGCTTACAATAGCACCGGGAGCTGGCAGGAGCCGAACTCCAGCAGCACCGGCAAGTCCTGCTAAAATAAACATGTTACAGGCAAAGGTCATGATGCCTGTTAATATAAAGACTGCGTGGTGGATAATGCATTCAAATGCCAGAGTGAGAGAGGGAGATAATATGATCCATTTGCCAGATTCCTCCTTTTAGTTGTAACATGAAGCCATTCTGGGCTGGAATGACCCAGAGATGATAATGAAGCGGATGATGATGCCATTGCCTGTGATAATGGTGTGACAGGGAGAATACCCTGGAAAACTGCACGAGCTGATAAGTGTAAAGGTATAAACAAACCCAAACAATATGGACTTATAGACATTAGCACGGAACAAAAGAGAGGAGGGGGAGCAAAGCCAACCGATCAACATTAAAAAAATAAAAGACTTTGCAAGGGTGACTTTTGAAGCGATTTTTGGTATCGCAGCTCCCAAACCTGAAACAACAGACGGCCAAGTGTCTCCTACTGGGGGGGGACCCAGCTCTCCGTGCCCGGGAACAGTTTGTAGCAAACAGCCCTCGATATGAAAATGTATTTAATGCAATTAATAATTTAAGAAGTGAGAGCATGTGCTCTCGGAGAGTTAAATGCTTGTCAGAGTGATAGATGCACGCTTCACCACCAATACATTTCGTACCAAGAGCAGAGGGATTTTGCAAACTTGTGTTGACCTTGGGTTGCGGTGGAGAGGAGGCAGATTGCGAAGGCAGGCCCGGCTACGGCGGGAGAGAGCGTCAGCTCTCAATTTACAGCCCTTTCCCCAATTAAAGGACTGTAAAAACATTAAAATTAATGCAGTCTTAACTCCAGAGCAGGCTCTACTTTCTTAATTAGTGCATAATTATTCAGTTTTTGATATCCTGGAAAATTATCACATGGAAATTATTTTAGGCACAGTAACAATAGCAAAAATCTCTCTACCCCCCAACTCGATTAACATGTGGAAGTAATTAACACTTTATTACAGTGAAAATACTATTACTGCTAATGTTTAATGACTTTTGCCATTGCATCATAAGCAGGAAATTTAGAACACTACAGAGCAATGGTCTGCTATAAATACAGCCCAAAGATTATAAACCAGAGTCAGATGATTCGCACTAACAGCGTTTAAGACAGGGATATGACATACAATCCGTTTCCAAAATGTCACATGCAGGAAATATAATTTTCTTGATAAAGTCCACTCTGTACAGCCAAGCAGGCAGTGCAATAACGTTGGATGAGTTCGGTGTAGGCAGCAGCGCTCGAGTCCTTGTAAAAGCCTGTTGTTAATCAAATTGAAACATAAAACCCCAAGCATAAAGTTATTTTCTCATAACAGTTTAATAGAAATTTCCAATCAAACAAAGGCCAAAAAGTGTTATTACAACATGAAGTTCCTTGTATAAACAACTTAAAATGAAGTAGGGGAAAGTTTCATGGGATTTATGGATTTCTTTATTTTCGCTATTTCGAGTAAATGTCTACTGTAGATCTCCTATAAATGTCTTGAGAAATTATGCACCAGCTTCAGATGATTCACACCAACAGCAATTAAGGTGCTGAGCCCACAGAAGTGTCGAAGAGGTCAGTGCTCAGGAAATATCATTTCATTCCAGCCTGTGTGATGGAGCCAAACATGCCGGAGACAAAAGGAGCCCAGAAGGGATGGGGACAGCTCTGCCTCGAGCTGGGCTTCTCCATGCTGTGACAAGGGTGCAGCAGATGGGTAGAACCAGGGTGGTGTTTGGTGAAATGTTTCACTATCAGAATGTAAATAGAGAATTGTGTTTAATATTCAGCACAGCCCTATGGAAATTCCCAAACAAACAAGGGCATGAAGCAACTGCAAGGCAAACGCTCTATAAAAAGAAAACCAAAACAAATATAGAAGGAAACAAATGGAAAACAAGGCTGACCCCAGTGAACCTGCATAAAGTCACACTTTGCTTATTTGCTACTGTTTATGCTGCTGGGCTGAGAATTAATGAAGCTGAGCACTAATCGCGATTCAACCCATGGAATTATTTTAAATTTTAATATTCTATGTGCATAGCTCATTGGGCTTTCCCCTTTTAAATACTTGTCTTTAAAACACGTTCATTGATCTGGACCCATTCCACTGGCCAGCTAATACAGTTCATAAATTAAGGACCTCTTGTTTTAGAAACATCCCCTTGATCCGTGGGCCGTGGATATGGAGAGGAAGAATTTGGCACTGGGATGCTGAATATAAATTGCTGTTTTGGAAGGGACTCTCACCAGCCCATGTCTGGAGCCAGCAGGCAGGAAGAATTCACCTGAAGTGGACACAGCTATTCGCTCCAGGATTAACTTGTTGCAGTTGCAAATGAATCATGAAACCAGCCTTGGCAAACCTGAGCCTGGACCCGCCGTGGAACTGAAATAATGTATGTGAAAAACCTGAACTGGATTACGAGGCCATCTGGAATGCATTCACCCTCTGCATTAGGAGTAGCAGTTTCCTTGACAGAGGTTGTGAAATATTAGAATTCCTAATGGAAGAAATATGGCAGTGCAAAATGACACAAAAATCACACAACCTCATTCCCTGACACGGAACAGTGAAAATGCGAATCTTTCTCTCAAGGGTGCTCTATCAATCCTTTGCAAACAAGGCACTTCAGCAGGCAGAGGAGGGGCTGACAGGGGTTAACCCTTCCCCACCACCTCCATGCAGGGCCACAGCCAGCTTCCCTCATTGGGGAGGCCAAAAATGGGAAAGGAGGATGAAAATGGTAAGTTCCCGTGGGAAACCCTTCCCAGTGCAGTGGGTACCTCCAGCATGGGCAAGCCAAGGAGCTGGGCACCCGGGGACTGCCTTCTGCCACTCCCACACCCCGCTGGGGTGATGGTGAGATGCCTCTGATCCCCCTCCCTCAGCAATGCCACCTCTGGGTGATGCCAAAGGCAGGGAGCAGCCCATAGACAGCAACAACCAAACCCCACTGGGGACATCTGCAACCAAGAGCAGAAACTGTTGCAATATTCCCCTCAAAATGTCTTATTTTTGAACATCTCTGGTGCAAAGTCAGCCAAGACTTCAGAAGACTTGCCCCACAGTTTGCTGCACTAACATTTCTGCCGTTTTGCCATTTATTTACACTCAAATGATGAACGTTTTCCTGGTCATAAGGATTTACCAGCAAAAAGTCTCAGGCTGGAACCCTCCCAAAATATTTACTGGCACAGTTTGCCACACCCACCTAGGAACAGCTCCACATTCTGCATGTTTTACTCTTAAAATCACACTTTCTTCCCAGGTCAGCCACCCTCTACCACAGCAAAGGGGTGTCTCCTGGGTTATTGAAGTACCAGAAACCTCGTAGCACATGGAAGATGATACATTAATTACTCATTGTTTAATAACAAACTTTGTTATTTTGCGCTAAGGAGTGAAAAAGGCAGCACAGTTTCTCAGATTTTGTGAGTCAGATAGGAAATGATATAATATAACATTAAACAGTAAAAAGTAGTCACAGATAATACCCTGAACAAAGTCATTTGGCCACCTTGTTCAGCATCATTCAAAGAGAGGGGCTTATTTTAACTCCAGACACAGAAAACTAGATAAATGCAAAGCTGCCACTTTCACTGCTGCTTTCTAGAGATGCTAACAAGGCAAAGAAAACCACACTGGGGCTCTTCTCAGGTGTGCAGATTCAGGACAGCTTTGGCCAGGAGTGCAGGGGTGACATGGGAGGTGGCACAGGGATCACCACCACTGGCATGTTTGAGGGCATCCACCAAGTCCTTGTTTGATGGGATTCATCCAACAGATTGATTGGGTGGATTACACTGGTGTGTTCCCAAGCAGAGGTGTTTAGACCTGCAGGTCCCCTCACTGGATGGATGGATGGATGCATGCATGCATATGTGACCTAAATTTTCCCTCTTTCAATTTGTACCCATTATTCCATGTCCTGCCACCACAGTTCCTGACACAGAGTCCCTCTGTGACATCCCTGGAGTCCCGTTTATGCACTGGAAGGTGCTGTGAGGTGTCCCCAAACCTGTTCTCCAGGCTGAGCAGCCCCAGGTTCCTCAGCCTGCCTTTGCTGGGGAGGTGCTCCACTCTTAGAAGCACCTAACTGATTTAGGAACCCCCAACAATTCTGGTTTCAAGTGCTTTTTCAAATCCCATCCCTTGTCTCCCTCGTTGTCATTTATAAGGCACACAAAGCTACTGTTTATTGCTAGTTCCCTGCAGAAAAGGGAATAACTCCAAGATAGATTTTCTGTTTAGGAAATAGATCTGGGTTGAATTATTCAAAAAGGCTAACAATATCCAGCCCCAGAAAACTAAGGAAAGGCATAGAAGACTCCAGAGCTAAGGGGCTTTTACACAGCAGCCAATTGTTATGACTCCTTTTAATTAAATACAAATGAATTAATTGATATGAAGTACTGCTAGGCAATTATTTTGCTGACATTTTGTCTCTTTTGAGACACACTTGTTTACTGCATCTCTCAGCTGCCAAATTTTACCACCATTCTGCACTATTTTAAACATATATTTAAAGACTTAAAGCTAAGTTTGTACTGTCAGAAACTTTTACATTAATTTCATATTTTGTGTTAATGGTACTCACATTAGACCCAATAGTATTTACATTTTTTAATCCATCTCCCGTCCCTAGGCCATCATTGTACATGAGATATTGCATCTTAATGAATTTTTCTGGTTAAAGATTTTTAAATAAATGAATAAATAAATAAGTAATGAAACACTGATTTTTATCTCACTGTACACAAATTTACTGGTTGATTATTTTTTTTTTCTTTCTGGTTTGCAGTGAAATATTTTCATCATTTTCCAAAGATATGCATGAAAGTACAAAAATGATGGTTGGCTTCAGAACAAACCTGCAGCAGCAGCCAGCAGTATATTAGCCTTTATATAGGAGGTAAAACTGGAGGGTTATCTGGAAAACCATAACTGGCCAAAACAATTTTACGTCCTCTGGTTATTTTGGGGAATTGCTGGGCTTGAGTTACTTCGTGACACATCCCCCAGCACGAGTGTGATCCACTTTTTTAAGTCAGCAACATGTCCCCCAGTGGTTCAAATGTGCAGGATGAGATCACAAGTGACTTGGACCCTTTAGACAGAAGAAAAACATTTCAAGAAAGCATCCATAGGACTTTTAAACTGCTTTTGGTGTGTCATGGGCTCTGCTCTGTGCTAGTGAGCAGCTCCTGGAAGCAGCAAGTCCTGGGAAAACTGCTGGCTGTGAAGGATGTTGTGGACATCCAGGACTCCAGGAAACCCCAAAGTTGAGCCTCTGCCTGTCAGGTCAGTAATAATGTCAGCTGGCAAGTTGTGGACCTGCCTATCTCTGTGATACTTTTCTGTTGGGTGCATTAAAATAAATAGCAGGCTGGAGAGTAATTAATTTACCATTGGTGAGCTGAATTAGCCTAGTGGAGCACAGAGAGCCTTCAGAGACAGACAACAGGAACCTGCACATGCACGTTTCAAGCCTAAAGAAGTAAAAAGTACCAACACAATACAAGGATTTCGATATCAGTTCCCTTGAAGCCACTCTGTATGTGTTGCACTCTGGGCTGAGTGCAGACAGAGCAATTCCTTCCTCTACTGCTAAAAACATGAGTCAGGTGGGCAGATAGGGTCTTTTATCCCAATATGGTTTTCTGCCCCCAACACAGCACCGTTAAAATCAGTAGGATGTGCTGAAGACCTCCATATATCATACAGAAAATGAGTCTGCAGCACTGCAGCAATTATGCAAGCAAAAGAAATGCATATTTTGCTGGTTTTTTAATCGTAGCTGTGGTATTCCCATCCCTTACCATTAAAAAGTCATGGACTAGATTCTCTAAATCACAGAATCCCAGAACATGCTGAGTTGGAAGGGACCCACAAGGACCATCCTGTCCAACGCTCAGCCCTGCCCAGGACCATCCCCAGGAGTCCCCCCCTGTGCCCCAGAGCATCATCCAAACCCTCCTGGAGCTCTGGCAGCCTTGGGGCTGTGCCCACTGCCC
>JAWWTY010000158.1:34345307-34360226 GCA_035222235.1 Margarornis squamiger
CCAAGGCTGCCAGAGCTCCAGGAGGGTTTGGATGATGCTCTGGGGCACAGGGGGTGACTCTTGGGGATGGTCCTGTGGAGGGCCAGGGGTTGGACAGGATGGTCCTTGTGGGTCCCTTCTAATTGAGCATATCCTGGGATTATGTGAACCTGATGGTTTTGCATCCCAAATGCCACCCATGAGCCGTGCAGTGCCAAGACCCCCGTTCTGGGCTCCAGCCCTGGCCAAGCTCCTCATTTCCACAGCAGGGACAGGAAGGAGGGTTAACACCGAAGCCTTGGCAGAGGGAATTATTGCCAGGCGCTGGTCGGCAGGGGATGCTCCTGCACCAACCAGCTCGTTGCTGTCTGGGAGAGGGGGCAGCTGGGGCACAGCCCCCAGGGTCCCGGCCCCCCGCGCCCAGCCCGCTGCCCAGCCTTGGTGTCGGCAGGAGGGCACAGCAGGCTGCTCCGGGCATCCCGCTCCTACAAACTGCTTGGCCAGGCTTATAAAAGGGCTAATCCGTGTTCACAAGGCACGGGCTTTGTTCCTTCTCCTGAGCCATCATTAACTATTAATCGAGGGTGGGTTTCTTCAAAGATCTGCTCCATTTGTTGTTTGTTCTTGAAAAACAGGAGCCCGTTCAGGAGGTATGGGAGTGCCAGAAAGGCACTGGTATTTGTAAACATCAGAATGGTCATATTAAAAGACTAAATGTGCTTAAAAACAAAAGACCAAACATTAAGGGGAGAGGGAAGGTATGGATTTTTTTATATTGAGCTCACCAGAAAGCTGCAGGAGAACTTCATGATTTGTTACGAGAGCAGCACTGGAAAAACTGGGGAAGCCTTAAATTCCACCTGTCTGATTAATGTCAAGGTTACATTCGATCTACATTGGTAGCACACATGAATTTCATGTCCCCAGACCTTGCAGGAGCTGATGTAACAGGAGCCATTATTTATTGGTGATAATGGCCACCAGCCAAGGTAAAACTTGGCACGATACATTAACAGCACTGCATTGTCCTGGGAAAACGAGGCCATTAATGCAGGTCACCTGCACTACAGAGAGCACACCAGATTCAGGTGGAAGCCATCAAAAACTTCTTATTAAACTGGAAATAAGCAGAATTCAAACCTTGCTGCATCAATTAAGAGAAAATACTCGCAGGTCTTCTGTGGCCTGCCATTCCCAGCACCCTCTCAGGGCAATTTCACCTAGACCACACTTGCCTTCAGTTTTTGCAAGATTCTTTCTGTGTCTTCTGCAGAACGGTGATCCTTGGTTTGGCTGGTTTGGGAATGGGAGATGTTTAGTAGATTTTAGAGAAAGATCTTCTGGTCATATGTTGCTTCTTTATGAGCCACGGAATTGAAAATATTTGCTCACAAATCTCCTTCACTGTGAATGACATTATTGAAGGGCATCACTTCAGAATATTAATGGGGTGACTCCAAAACCAAGGGCAGGATTTTGCCCAACAGATGCAAACCAACTGCTGGAACCTCATTTCCATGAAGAAACCGTAGCTCCCAATACCACCACGAATGGAGTATCATCGCCACCACCCCAAAGAGGGCTGCTCTGTGCACGAGCATCGCACAGGGCACTGTGTGCTCCTCAGGCCAAAACTGGGGGAAATTCCTATTTATACTCTGTCAGAGTCTGTGCACCCAAAGGGTGAGATGGGTTTCCCTGCTCCAAAGAGGCGGTGGTTCTCACCACCCTACTGGGCTATTTATTTGTTTTTTAAGAAGAGTGGAGTGCCTGTGGATACTTTTTAACTTCAGGCACTGGAAGACTTCATTTATTACAGGATACCTTATTACTTGACTTTCCTAAACTCTCTTTTCCTTCTGTTGTTTCAATCTATCTTATATCACCACTCAAGCTTGACAATGATAAAAAATAAAGGTGTTTTCTTTTGTCATGTAGAAAATGTGATTCATTCGTTGTCTTTAACAGGCCTTCAGACCACCAGACATATGTTCAATGTTTGGCAGCCATAAAAAAACCCCAACAACAGCAGCTAAACAAATATATATATTTGTAAGGATTATAAATCAGCACAAGTTATTCTGGCACTACTTTATATAAGACATTAGTGGGAGTATATTTGAAATATTGTGTGCAATTCTGGTCACTATATTACAGGCAGGACATTGTGGAGATTGAAAAGGTGCAGTGGAGGGCAACCAAAATGATTCAGGATTTGGGAGATATGAATGATGAAGACAAATTAGCAGAATTCAGGCTGTGTTACTTAAGGACTTGGTTCTGAGGGGCTCCAGGGGGGTTCCTGCCTGGGCACCTCTCCGAGGATGGTCCACCAGGCCTGGAAGCAGAGAGGGAACCCCCCAGGACAGCGGGAGAGCCGGAGCTTCTCGCACAGCTACGGCTCAATGAGAAATAAGTGGACTCGCAGCTACAAGTTGCGGGAGCAGTAAATAATTCAGGAGCATGAAAAAACTGACAGGGAGGAAATTATCCATCCATTCATGTACTGAATTTAAGATTAGAGGAGCTAAAAAATGCCGCACATAAAGTAGTGCTAAAAGCAAAATATTGCCTTTCAGGAAGGAAAGCGTATTTTTTGTAACTTTTTCCCTAAGATGGGGAAAATGAAAGGCTCCTTTTTGCACCTGCAGAAAAAAACGACTTCTGCTGCAGGAAAAGAAAAAAAAAAAAAAAACACAAGAAACTAAGCTGTATACAAGAGTGGAGGGGGATGTGAAGGTGAAAGGGTAAATTCTGTTCATTGCAAGACATGCTGCTGACCTGGCGGCCGTCGGCACAACCGCGCCACAGGGACACCGTGCCAGGGCTGCACGGGTGACCCAGCAAAGAAAACTTCTCCTGGAGAGAAAAACACTCAGAAGCAATCCCTTGTTCTCAGCTAACTGAAGGAAGGGCAGTAAATCCCAGAATCAGACACACTCCATATATCTTTTCCCCTCCTTTTGTTCTGGAGCTCAGATAGATGTCCGAGCAGCAAGAACTCAGTTCAACAACACAGAGAAGGGAAAATGTTAACACAGAAATATCTCTAGCTTTAGTTATTTACAAGAGAAAAATTTTCCACATTTAATTCTAAGTAAGTTCAAGCCACCTGCTCAGGCATAAGGGCCTGAGAACGTAACAGTTTAAGGGAAAGTGCAGGGGGATGGAATTTTTCTAAAATACTTTTATTCCATTTTTATTTAAAGAAAATAAGGAATGAAAAATATGCATGAGCATAAAATCATAGAATCCCAGATGGTTTTGTTTGAAGGGGACTCAAAGATCATCTCATTCCATGGCTCCTGCCAGGGGCAGGGACACCTTCCATGGTAGCTTGAGCCAGGTTGCTCCAAGCCCCGTCCAACCTGGCCTTAGACACTTCCAGGGATCCAGGGGCAGCCACAGCTTCTCTGCCCAACCTGTGCCAGGGCCTGCCCACCCTCACAAGGAAGAATTTCTCCCCAATATCCCACCTATTCCTGCCCTCTGGCAGTAGGAAGCCATTCTCTGTGTCCTGTCCCTCCATCCCTTGTCCCCAGTCCCTCTCCAGCTCTCCTGGAGCCCCTTTAGGCACTCCAAGAGGCTCTCAGGTCTCCCTGGAGCCTCCTCTTATCCAGGTGAACCCTTTCCTTGATGCCAGGGTGGGTGATGTCCCTCATGAGGATCAGGGTCTGAGAATGTGAGGCTGCTCCTGTCTGTGGAGTGTCTCATCCCATTATCCTGCCTGGACAGCCTGTAGCAGAACCCACTATAACATCACCTGTCCCTGCCCTCCCTTTAGCTCTGCCCTGAGCTCTCAGGCTGGAAAAGCACTCCAGGCTCTCCTGAATTAAGCACATTTTTGGGCTGTTTCTGACACCTGCCAGAGTACAAAGTGGTTCAATCTGCCCTACTTGGGGCAATCTCAGCATCCTACTTGGGGAGTCTGATTTCGCTGAGGCTCAATCAGTCCTGTGACTGATGTTCAGCAGAGGCTTAAGACATTCAAATATAATATCTGACTTCTGAGGGGATAAGTATTCCACGTCTCACTCCTGTGCACTATTCAAAATGCAGAGAGGAGAGTTCTGTGTGCTGGGAAATGGGAGCAGGAGCCTGAGAAAAAGCAAATGACTTGAAGGAGATGGGAGTGTGACCTCGGCGTTGGCCAGTTCAGGTAATTTTCACCCTCCAGCAGGACTGTGCCATGTCAGAGGCCAAATTACAACCCATCTGGTCAGTGAGACTTGAAGCTCAGGAGATTTTGTGAAGAACAGAAAGCTACAAGAGCTCTATATATCTGTCAAGGGCTAAATTACGTTATGGATGAGAATGGACTTCAGTTTGGGACAGTTCAGAGATCTTTAAGTGATATTTTCCTACCTGGGCAACACCTGCTCAGCTGCAGTTCTTTGGAGAAAACTAGAGCTACAATTTTGAAGGCAAACAAATCCCATTTTTAAATACCACTTTATTTCCTACTATTTTTTCATGTAAGACAAGTTAAATCCATCATCCCAGCCACAGTCACTGAAGAACTTTGCATGTAAGACATCATTTATTTTCTTTAAGGGGGATTTTTCAGGAAGATGTATAAGGAATATTCATACCGACATTAACAGGAGCCAATACCTTAAAGCATAGCTAGAAAGCAGGCCCAGAAATTCCTGAAGTATTTAATAGACCCCAGGGATAGATGATCCTACTGGGATAAAAATGTTTCCTTCTCAAAACCTGAACCATTCTCAGCAAGAAGCTCCATGGGATTTTTTTTTTTCTCCTCCAAGAACTTTCATCCTATAGCTCATGTTCCTCTATACCTGTAAAGAACACAAGGAAATAGTCCATGATATAGTAAATGACCACTCAAGGGACCTTCCAGCCTGCTGGAAGCCCATTTAGGAGAAACAAAATGTTGCTACATCAGCCTTTGGCAGTTGTACACTTCCAATTTTCATCAGGAAGCTCTTTTGACTTTGCTTTCCCTCTTCCAGGACACAATTACGTAGGCAGAATTACTATGTATGCCATGGGTGAGACCCTTGAATAGTTTAAACAAACCCAGCACAATGTAAAAGCAAATCAGTAATCTCATGTGATATTTAAAAGCTAAACTGTATTTAGGTAATGCTATTTAACTCATGTAATATGACAAATATATTTGAAGAGTATATTTATACTGTAACTCCATTGATTTCCACAACAGGGATGAATTAGACTTGCCTCTCTTAAGCAAATAAAATAAACATTGTACTCAATCTTTAACTTTCAAGCTAAGCATGTTCCAGCTCCAACATTCCTGTTGCCAGCACGGCCAAATAGATTTATTCTCTGATGTCATTTTTCTCGTGTCATTTTGGAATTTGATTGCAGCATATTTAAAATGTTGGTTGCAATCATAACAAAGTGCAGCATTTAAAATGCATTCAACACACACATTGTCCTTGTGGAGAACAGTTATTTGTCTCTGTCCTCTGAGGAAGAACATGGGATGATGAGCAAAACCTGCCGTAATAAAGAAGAATGATGTGTAAAACCCCACTGAAAGACTGGCTCTTTATTTCTTAAATTAAATATGTTTGGGTGTGTTAAATATCTTATCGGATACAGTCGGAACAAAACTGTTAGACAAATAAAGTCGTGCTTGCTATTCCATCCAACAAACTGAACAAATACAGGAAAACCTTCCCATATGAATAATTGATAAAGGATTAAAACTGTTAAAAGCATATATTTTCCATGCACCAAGGGTACTTGTCTAATAGGTTTCCACTGTGATAAGCAAAGTACATCTCCTGCTTCATAATTTCGAGATAGTTTTCAATATTAGGCAAAGATTTTTTAAGTTTTTTTACTATTAGTTTTTTAATTTTTTTACTATTAGTTTTTTTCAGCCACCATGACAGCATCCACCATTCTGCTAGGAGGAAAAACAGAGTGGGGAATAAGCCATGGCTTTAGGGAAGGGTGGCAAAGTTGGAAAGGGAAACCACCCACTGAGGGACAGACACTGAGGGAGCACTGGAACATTGCAAATCAGGCACCACAGCTCTTGATAAAGTAAAAAAGTTGCACATTTTCTGCTAAAACATTCATAAGACGTTACCAGCTGGTCCAAATTAATAAAAAGAAAATAAGTTTGTGAAGAAAATACATAGAATCACAGAATTGTTTAGGTTGGAAAAGCCCTCAGAGACCACCAAGTCCAACATTTCCCCAGGACTGCCAAGGCCACCACTGACCATGTCCCCAAGTGCCACATCCACAGGGCTTTTAAACCCCTCCAGGGATGGGGATCCACCCCTGGCCTGGGCAGCCTGTGCAGGGGATGGACAACCCTTTCCATGGAGAAATTTTCCCTAATATCCAACGTAATCCTCCCCTGATATTGAGGTCATGAGACAGCAGAACACAGCTGATTGTAGCTTCACTTCCTTACTGGAATTGTACACAGGAAATACTCCCCCGGCCCCACACTCCACTGGATTTTATTCCACTATATCCAAAATTACTATCTTTGTAGTAAAGCTTGTTTTTATTCTTTCGATACCAAAACAGAAGTGGTTGTGTTGGTCTCATAAGGCAAAAATAGATATTTTCCCATAACCATGTTGAGATACTGATATAAAACAGCACTTCTGTCCCCAGCAGAAAATCCTGGAGTGCCTGCTATTATTGGCAAGATACTGCTCTGAATTTTGGTTTCATAGTTAACAATAAAGGTCACAATGGTGACGCTGCCTTATTTAGTGGGTCCCAACAGTGAGTGTGAATTTGGGTGATCTGACAATGGGAGGACAAGCAGAGAACAGTGATTTCACTGAGCAGCCCTTCAGCTGTCCCAGGGCTAAAACAGCTCTTGGGGTCACCATCCCTGCAGGCCATTCCTAAGACACTGCTTTCTCCACAACCACTTCACTCTTCAGATAAACACCCAGGCAGAGGCAGCACAGTTAATGACACCAGATTTGTTTCAAGAGCCCAGAGAAACCAAATTTTTCCCCCAGACTGCCATTAGCTCTGTAAAACAAGAACTCAGATGAACTGGAAATGTGCAGAGCATTTTGGAAGGCAAGTTAACAGGAGTGTGTGGTGATCCTTCATCCAGCTTACAGTGTCCAGGAAAACTGCCTTGGTTTCAAATTCACAGAGAAAACCGCTTGTGAGCCAATATTTTCTCTCTAAAAATGGGGTCATGAAGATTTTTGTGGAGCTTTGGAGTAGTGAACCCTTGAAGGGAAGTGTATCCTGCATCTGGGAGGAGCTGGGCTCTCGGGCACTGGAGTAAGAGAGACCTGCCCTTGGTCTGTAGATTCCAAATTGGGAAGCAAGAGCAAGTGCAGCCCAAAGGATTATAACTGCAGTGGCAAAGTACATATGGGGAAGCCTGTGGAAAGCCCAGCATTAAGACAGAGCTGAGGATCCAGGCAATTAAGATTGGGCTCGATGATCTTGGAGGTCTTTTCCAACCGTAATGATTCTATAATGATTCTGATTCTGCCAAGCATTAGACGTCATCTGGCTCTGCTTTGGTAAATCCTTCCAAGTCCCTCCTTCTTACCCACACCAAGGGAGGTTCCACTGCCTCAACCAGGATGGACACAGGCTCCAAGCCCTCATCTGCTGGGAGCACCCCAAGATTTTGGGAATAAATAAAGTGTGCAATATCCCTTTAAGAATCCTAACTTGCCTTCCAGGGTAAAAAAATAAATAAAAAAAAAAAATAAATACAAGAAGTAACACAGGAGCCCTCAACTCAGGATCTGTTTGTTGTGCACAACTCATCCCACACTCCTAAAAGAGAGCTAATTTTTTTAGCATCCTTTGCTTTCAAAGCAACCAACTAAATGCAGAAAAGTGGGGCCTCCCCAAGGGACTGCCTCCTCCCTGTGATGCACATCGCCTGCAGCAAACATGCAAGTAGGACAGAAACAGAACTTGAAAATACTCAGCCCTACAGACGAGCCCATGAAAGACAAAGAGAGGTGCTTATTCCTCCTGCCAAACCCGGCTCCTCGACACCTCCCACGGCTGGGGGGGCTCCCCAGCACCCCTGTCTTAGTGGCAACAGCAAATAATTTGTAAATAGGGCTCCAAAGAGATGTGCAAGGCCATTAATATGGATGCATCAAACGCGAATGACCTTAAGCATTGTGTATTTCAAATGCCACGGAGAAGTGAGACGCCACACGTGTTACAGAGTGGGGGGCTTTCTGTGCTGCCCACCCGAGTTTCTTGTGGCAGGGTTGGTCTGTCTGCAACAACACAGCTCATTTCCTCCCCAGCCTTAAATTACATAACCACTTGCTACAAGGAACACTTCTGAAAAGATGGGGGAAAGAGAAAAAAGGAGTAAAAAAAAAAAAAAAAAGAAAATAAAAAGCCCTGGTACAAAATATATGCAGAATTTGTTTTCCAATGAAGGGCTAATAGGGCTACCTCTTAAGTCTGGATATGTAAAAAATTGCCCTTTTCACAGCTGATAAAATACAAATTAATCCTTAGAGGATTTAATATGTGCCTATTTATTACTTTCAAGTATGAAAGTAGTGCTGCAATTAATATAGCCTGCACTCCTGTATGCGCTGCTCTGTGGCATTGTCTTTGAAACAAGAAATATATGCAAAGCTTTTATATACAGATATGTAGAGAAACACACACACACACACACAAAATTAATACATTTCTCCTTAAAATCTGCAAAAGCAGGTGTGATGGTGTGTCTTTTCAAAGGCTGAGCACCCAGAGTGTCTCTGTTGTTCCACTCCTGCTGCCTGAGTCAACGTGAACTCCAAAGCTTTAAATTAAGGTGTCTTACGGGGATGAGAGAAATTTATTTGTTTGCAACTGGAACTTGGCTTTATTCTAAGAAGTGTAAACATTTTAAAAATTAAAGAAACATTTTTCTCTCTCTTCACAGATTAATGTTTATTTAACCTCCAATCTCTTTTCTTATTTTTTTTTTTTTTTTTAAGCACTGTTACATTTATTCCCTCATCTTTCCAAAATTAACTCTTGGAGTGCCAGCTCCACATTGCCAGTCAAAGCACTTGTGCCTGTCTTCAGACAGCAGAGTTGTCATTCGAGAAATTTCTGACTCAATTTGCAGAAAAAAATATTCTTTACTTGCCTACTCCTATGCACATATATTTATTTTTTTCCATCTGTTTAGCATATATTGGCCAGGTGACAAGTTTCTAGCACTTTGCACACCTTAAACATCTGCTGACTTTGAAGTTAAAGTGAAAGGGATCCATATTCTAATATTTTTGAAAGCAGTATTCAAAAATTGCTATTGCTCTTGTAGATACATAAGATAAAGGGGGTTTGGGGTGTGTGTCTCTCTCATATATATATAAATATATATGTGTGTACATATATAGATTTAAATAATAATAATAACCTGCAGGTCATTCATTTATCTGCCGTGGCTTCAAAAATTTTGTGATGGAAACGGAGAAATGAAAATGATTCCATTTTTATCCTCCAGTAATGAATCCCCCAAATTACCATAAGCCTTGTTCTTGAAGTTCAGGGTAATGAGTCCGATTTTATTCATATTTTTGGAAGGGTCGAATATGTGTTTGATAGTCTCCCTTTGTTTATTCATCTCCAAAGTCTATATAATTTCCTGTGTGGTCGGATGTTTATTTACAGTCTCTCCAGCAGTATTTATTTAGGGTAAAAGACCACCTTGGCAGGAGTGGAGGAGAGCAGCTCTCCTGCATTACGCTGCCTCTTCCGTCCCATCTCAGCCCATGGAGCTCTTTTGACAGACAGCATGAAAAAAAATCTGCATAAGGAAAAGTAACTGACAGCTGGGGTCAGACTCTCTCTGTTTAATGACACTGCCAGTTACACATTTTGAATTGTTTAAATATGAGTCTACAGCTTCAACGATCATCATCTCACTGGTTCCACTTTTCATACCCAACAGCCAGGAAAGTGACACGTAATTACACACTTACTGATGGTATCGCCGGGGCCGATAATTAAAACTGCCACGGGAGGATTGCTATTGCTAGTCTACAGCTGGGATGTTGTCAAGAGGTAGAAACTCCAGCAGCTTTTAACGCTCTCTTCTTACAGGTGGACCACGGTGACGGAATGGAAAGGCCTCAGCACATCATTCACAATGTCTCGCACAAATGAAGAAAATCTATTAACAGTCCAATAAGTGAAACACAAACACACTGACCCGAGGGTTAAACTGTCGGGGTGGACGCTCCACTCGACAATGCTCAGCATTGTTCTTTTCTGGTTTTTTTTTTCCCTTTTCGGATGTGTTTACAGGAAAAAAAAAAAAAAAGGCATGGCAGGAATATTTTGCCACCTTTGGTAGCACAAAGGGATGTTGGGCGGGCGGCACCGGTGTGGGAACGAGCCGTGTTTGCTTCCGATGAGCTCATGGGTGCCCATGACTAACTGGGGCTCAGGGACAAGGAACCAACAAGCTGCCAGAGATAACCAGTTGAGGAAACACAGAAAGGTCTCATTTTGCACGGCAGGTTTTGTCCAATAACTCGTGCTTGGGGCGTTGCACCAGAGACTCGTGTCCTGCCTTGGCTAAAACAGAGCAGGGGAATTCTGAGCTGGCGACACAGAGCTGGAGGAATCAGCACAGCCAAGGTAACGGAGCACCCAAATTTGTGCTTTGCCATTGGTTAGGTGTTTGAGTATTGATTAACTACCCCCAGTCTTTTGGAACAGTAAAATCTGAGCCAAGGATGAAGGAATTAGTATCTGCATAGTGTCTGGTAGTTGTGTTGTTTCAGATTTTCCCAGTGCACTGATGAAGCTCCGTGGAAGCAACGCTGGAGAGCAAAGCCAGGTGACTGGGTGACCTTGGAGTCTGGGAACGACTGCCAGCACCAAACCCACGGGCAGGCTGCTCTTGTCAGTCCCCCCTCATGGACAGTCGGGATTCACTGCCATCTCGGCTCGGAGCCATCCTGGCCTGAGACAAGGTGTGTTCTGGCACAAGAGCAGCTCCACGTTTGCAGGTTTGATCCCCAGCCACCAAACTCAACCATCTCCTGGGCTTCAGCTGGGCTGTGGCCAAGGCAGCCTCATCTTCAGGCTTCCCACTCAGCCCCTCCCTGCCTTCAGAGGAGATGTGTGCTATCAGCTGCCATCCACAGGCAGCTCCGTCGTGCTCCCACAGCCCCAAGAACTCTCCCGGCACGCTGAACGTGCTCTTTGCTCCTGCCCATGGGCAGTGTCCCCTTTCTGACTGCATGAAATGTCCCCAGCACATGTTGGAAGCAATAACAAGGACACAAATCCTCCGGCAGCCTTAGAATGCCTCTCAGAGTTGGCCCTGGTGAATTTATAGATGCAGAGAAAGCCTGGGCGAGTGAGGCCGCGAGCCCCAAGGATGAACACTCAAGAACCAGAGCCAGGCAGGGAAGAATCACAGAATCATTTAGGCTGGAAAAGGCCTTCAAGATCATCAAATCCACCCTGTGCCCGATGCCCACCTTGTCCCCCAGCCCAGAGCACTGAGTGCCGCAGCCAGTTCTGCCTTGGGCACCTCCAGGGCTGGGCACTCCAACCCTCTCTGGGCAGCCCCTGCCAAGGCCTGACCACCCTTTCCAGGGAGAAATCCCTCCTGATGTCCAACCTGACCCTCTTCTGGAGCAGCTGAAGGCCATTTCCTCTTGTCCTGTTCCTCATTCCCTGGGAGCAGAGCCCGACACCCCCTGGGTCCCCCCTCCTGTCAGGGAGCTGCAGAGAGACAGAAGGTCCCCCTTCCCCAGAGTCCAAAATGAAGAACTTTCAACTGCTGGTTTGCCTTAAAAGAATAAATTAGAGTGAGAATCACAACCACCCACCCAACACCAAAGCACCCAACCAATCAACCAACCAGCCAGCCATTGCTGTTGCGTTTACATATATTAGGCTACTCAATATTTATTAAATCTGATCTCTCTGTGTCTCAAGTGGGCTTTAAAATTTCAGTTTCAATTCCTTCTTCTTTCCATCTCTACAACCATTTCTGGACAGAAATGTCACATATTCATACTCCAACATGCTGCATAACAAAAAGGGAAAAACCCCAAACTTCTGCTTCGGAATTGCTGCTGCAAAATTACCCATTTTTTCTTTTTTTTTCTGACACTCCTGAAGATCTTCTCCTCCTTCCAATGTGCATCTAACTGATATACCTTGACTCCTCCTATGCTCAAGCATTTTCAAGACTGTTCCACTGCCTGTACCTATAAAATCTGGTTGTCTTTTGCCGTTGAACTATCTAATTCTTAAGTAAAGTACTCAAGCTTTGTAAGACTTTGGAAATTCAGGTCTTAAAAAACTATTTAATTTCCCTGAGCTGATTTATTTTTTAAGCATCCGCTTTGTATATTTAATTTTGGGAACTTATAAAATATTTCTGCTGAAACCTTTGCTGGGAATTTCAAGGTTTCAGCCCACTTTGGGTATTTTGAAAAATTAGATTAGTAAAGAACCTTGAACAATTTAAGTGCTATAAAACATATTTAATTAGAAATTATGACAAAACTAAGCACACAGTTCTGTGTGATTTGAATATTTGCCAGTGAACTAGTCACAAAAGTCCAGCTGGTATTAAGTAACATGAATGTTGAGTGGTGCAAAGTACTGAAATCAACAGCAATATTTTTTCTAGATGTTTTCCCTCAGTTTCTGAGTTTCAATTTCTTTCTTAGTGACCAGTAACCTACTATTATCAAGTCCTAAAATCATTTGAAGGAATAAATATTACCCTTCTTCATCGAAGGCTCACGTCTAAGATAAATTAAACAAAAATATAATTATAAATAATACCTGTTAAAGATTTTGCAATTACACGAACAACCAGACAAGCAATGGTCAGATCATGTGCATTGCAATACACTCATATGTTTACTTACAACACTCCTTTTTATTTTAAAAACATTAGCACGTGAAACTCTATCCCACTGAGCTGAAATGAGGATTTATGACCGACTTAAGCAGCGGCATCATTTCACTCTGCAGCACCTTTGCTAACACAAGAAAGTTGCACTTTCCTGATACAAAAGTCCTCAGGATTTTTTTTTGGTTGGTTGGTTGGTTGGTTTCATTTTTTTTCTTTTTTGTTTGGTTGGGTTTTGTTTGGGTTTTTTTGTTTGTTTGTTTTAAACTCTCTCAAATGATTAGAATCAGTCTTTGATAACTAACCTGTGCTGGCAGTGGATAAATGTTATTCTGCAGAACGAAGGAGGCAGATTTCCCACTCTACAAGGACAGGGAGGCACCTGGATTCTTTCACACGTGTAGGTAACCTGTGCAGTGTTGGAATGTGGATCCTGGACACATTCAGGAATCACTGAAACTCACATAGACCCACCAAGTGCATCCTCACCTGGTCCATATAAAATCATCAAAATATGGTTTCATAGAATCCCAGACTGGTGTGGGCTGGAATGGACCTCAAAGCCCATCCAGTCCCACCCCTTGCCATGGCCAGGGACACCTTCCACCAGCCCAGATTGCTCCAGACTGGCCTTGGACACTTTCAGGGATGGGGCAGCCACAGCTCCTCTGCCCAACCCGTGCCAGGGCCTGCCCACCCGCACAGGGAAGAATTCCTTCCCAATATCCCATCTAACCCTGCCCTCTGTTGATTTAAAGCCATTCCTTTTGACCTATCCCTCCAGGCCCAAAATCAACCTGGAATTTAAAAGAAGGAGGATTTGGTCTCCGGGAATGCCAGGCTGCTTGCACTGCATATGGAAAAATATCATCAGCTGAGATCTTTCCATGCCAGAAGAGTCAGAGAATAAAAAGATGGTTGCTCTGGATGGCACCATTAGCACATCTGGAAGAGGTAAAATTGAGCACCATCACCCCTGTTCTTCACCATTTCCTCTTCACAGACTGTATCTAAAAAATGACACCGAGAAAACAGCTGAGATTGAGTTTTCCAGTCTGAAATACACATAATTCACACTAGAATGGAGAATGACAGTGGTGATTCATTCCGTGTAAGGTACCCCTGTAGGTGCCAGCAGATCTGGAGAGCTGGCACTGAGCAGGCACGTCCAGGGACAGGCACAGCCACTCCTCAAGCTGTGGAGCAGCATCCAGGAAGGCAGGGAAGAGCCTAAATCACTGCAGCAGCAACAGGGAGAGGGGGAGGGAGCTGAGGGAAGAGGGAGGAAGAGAAATCAGCTGCAGGCAGTGTCCATGATAATTAATGATAAACTATTCAACAAGATTGAAAAATACCATCAAGATTTTTAATTGCAAATGTTAAGAGGGTGTAAGCAAAACTATTCCAAACTGGTATTTTACAATACCCTTGACCAGTGAAGACTAAAGACTAATGGAAATGCAATTGCTGGAAACAAATTAGAGCAGACACAGAGGGAAAAAATAGTCTTGGAAGAAAGAGAAAGACATAAAAAGGAAACTCTGTGCCAGAGAGAACATCGTGCTCCAGTCACAGATGGGAAACAAATCATGGATCAGATTAATCTCTGAACCCACGCAAGGTCAGTAGAAGAACTGAGGACAGGCAGCCATTCATGCTCTGGTTTTGGGGGGAATGTCAAAACAGAGCAAAGTCACTCAGGAACTGCCTCTGGCAGCTGCCCTGACCTCTGCAGCAGCAGAACACACCGTGCTGCACATCAGCATCCACAGAGCTCCTGGGGCACAACCTCCAGCACCAAACCTGGTCCCAAAGGTCACAAAATTGGGACTCTTCTGTATGGAAAGGCCAGGCCTTCACCAGGTGCAAACCAACTTGGTGCTGTTGGATGGTGCTCCCTTGGAGCAGTGCCATTTATATATCTGATAATATTTGTTTAAAGATAATACAGAATTCACTCTTGAGTCCTGAAGAGGAGACTGAGGGGAAACCTCACTGCAGGGTCAACTTCCTGGGGAGGGGCAGAGGAGGGGCAGGCACTGATCTCTGCTCTGGGGGGACCAGGGACAGCACCCAGGGAATGG
>JAWWTY010000158.1:34360795-34373295 GCA_035222235.1 Margarornis squamiger
GTGGGCACAGCCCCAAGGCTGCCAGAGCTCCAGGAGGGTTTGGATGATGCTCTGGGGCACAGGGGGTGACTCTTGGGCATGGTCCCAGGCAGGGCTGAGGGTCGGACTTGATGGTCCTTGTGGATCCTTTCCAACTCAGCATGTTCTGTAACTCTGTGAAGGATAACCATTTCCTGCTCACTGCACGAGCGTGGGACCGAGCTGGGGCTGCCTGGGGGTAGATCCACAGCCAAGAGGAGCTGCATGTCACCCTGACGTGGGTCTTGGTGCTTCCCACTGATGCTAAAATCCACCAGAACAAACCATGGCTGTCAGGGCAGCAGAGAAAATGTGTCCTGGCAGAATTCACAGCTGGGTTTGGCAGACACCCATCGAAGACCAGTCCCAGGAACACAATCCAACATGTGCCTGTAAATGTATTGATCAGGGTGCAAGTCCAAGGCTGTTTGGTGGGTATCTCAAGGATTAGGGAGCACCTGCCCATTTATGAAGGTTTGGTTCTGAACCCATGCAAGTGAAAGCCAGCTGCTTAAAACTCAGTACAGTTTCTGCTTCCTTAATATAACAATTATTCTCTGGCTTGTCCACGGAGCTCAGTGGATGAGCAATAATAAACACACGCTCACCCTTCAGTCCATAAATATCGGCTTCTTTCCAATCCCTGGCTTAGGGGTGCACCTCAAAAAGAGCAGGTAATTTTGCTTTGCTGTCATCTGTATCATATCCACCATGTGCCAAACGTTGCAGAAGCATGAGAGGATATTTTATTAGCTGATAAGCTGGACTGCTATTCACTGTGGAAGAAGATTATCAAACAAATTACACTGAGAACCAATAATAGGGGAAAGGTTAATGATTTCTGTAAGCCACCGAATTCACCCGCCCCTGTAGTTTACTAAGAAAATTAGGGTTTCTCCATGCTGAGCTTTTGGGAACACTTTACCCATATTTCAACCCTTCTTTCCTCAGAGATCCTTGACATCACTGCTTTCTTGCTGGAGAATTTACATTAAGGACAATTATAAAACAAAAAATATACCACCATTCAGGAAAATATACAACTTCTTATCACAGGGATGTGGATGTTCTTCTTGCCAGTCTACAGACATGGAGATTAAATTTCAGAGAGAGATTTATTTTGTGCTATTGTCCTGTTATTCACCAGAGGATTGTGCAATGCAAGTAATCTGATCAGAATAATGCATAGGGACATATTTCAGAAAACCAATAATTGTGGTAACGTTGAGCTCTGCTAGGTGCCAAAATAAAGTCCAAAATCACTCTCCCTCTTTTCCACAATTCCTTAATCATGGCATCATAATGTGCTGCTCTGTTGTCCATTAAAGCCACAAGCTTGAAGTAATCAATGCTGGACATTTGGAGATTTATTGTAATTTTAGATCTACAGCACTTTTGCCGGCTGAAAAGCAAAATTATAGTTTATAGGTGTGCCATATCTTACATTTTACAGCTTTTACTTCTTTAAGCCGGCTTGGTGCAGGCTTTTCTTCTTGGCTTGAGGTTTTTTTTTCCTTTCCACCTGAGTGCTGCAGGCTTTTTTATGATGTTAGGAAGCAGTTAAGGCAAACAACAGAAAAAATTACTAAAACTGACTGTATTTAAATTCTGTTTACTTCCTTAACCTTTTGACTTACCTATACAAAAAGTAATCTTTCATAAACAAGTCCCAAACAAAATCATTGCCTATTTTACTTTCCTTAAACCCTTGTGGAATAAGCAGAAATTGTAACAAGATCCTTTCGACCGTTTTTTATTCTGCTCATATTTGCAATGATTTTATAACTGATGCTTGCTTTGCCTCTCCACATTATCACAATCAGGGCATCCTGGGATTAAAAACCATTTAGGGCCCAACTCTTAAAGAAACTCCCCACACAGCAGTATAATGAACACTGTTCCTTTTTATTGTTGCTGGGTTTATTGATATGCCAAAGACGCTGCAAAGCTCAGTTCTCACTCTAAAAACAAAGGAGTGACCCACTTCCCAGCATGGCTCTGGCACAGACACAGCACAAAGGGTTTGGGGAAGGTAACCCTGAGACCCCACGTGGCCAACATGCCATTAAAGTGGGCCTGGGTCAAATGTTTCACGTGTCTCAAGACAAATGTTCTTGAGTTTTCTTTCATTTTTAAGACTGTGCTAGCAGAAATTATCAGAAAGTCATGGAAGTGTTGGGTTGAAATGGATCTTTAGAGGTTATCAAGTCCAACCCCTCTGTGATGAGCAGGGACATCTTCCAACAGAACATGTTGCTCAGGTTGCTTGAATTAACTCATCATTCCCTAATCAATTGTTTGAGGGGCAAAGCAATTAACCAACATCCTTAGGAATCTATCTGCATCCTGAATCCAGGATGACTGGTGCCATCCCCCTGCTTCTGCTCCAGCCCAGATGTTGCCAGATGTGGTGCCTCAACTCACCACTGAGAAACCATCCAACTTCAGCGAATCACTTCTCTATGCCCTAAACTTTAAGAGATTCTAAAACACTGACAAAGGGTTTTCTGAACAATGGTGGATTCACCAGGTGCTTGCACAGGACAGATTTTATCATGTGCTTAGATATTTCTATGACCTGGAGTCCAAAATGCTGCTCACACAAGCAGATGGTCTGAAACTTGTGGTTATGGACACGCCAAGGCCAGCTCATCATGAGGCATGGCAAGGATTAATCCAGTATTTTAGCTAATATCGTGTAAACATGCAGGTCCTCACTTCCAGCAGCACCTTTCAGCCAAGTGCAGCTCAAATCCATATGAATGAGGAGTCCTTACCCGCTACTGAAATATTAGAATTCATGTGAAATACAGCTCTGCTGGCACAGAAAATAAATATGTGAGTCCCTGTTAGGAAACAGAGTGCAGAAAATATGTTTGATTAATGTATTTAAGGCATGTGAATTATAGCTTGGCCCCACTGAAATGTGACCAGACACTTTGAAACTGCTGCTGATCCTGTTTGAGAGCACAAACATTTTACATATCCTGGGAAAGGCAGACACTCCAACAGCAAAGTCACTGTGGAAACATGTTACCCACTGACCAACAGATGCCATTCCCTGCAGCAACCCCTGTTTCTGCGGAAGATCCCACTTTTATAACCCACCTGGCAAAAGGGTCGTTGAGTTTTCATGGAGGGAAGAGGTCTCAGCTCAAGAGACAGATCTCCCAAGCCAACAGGAACAAGACTAAAACCTCTGTAATTGGAGAACCTACAAAGAAAAATTCCTGAGTAATTGCCTGTGCAAGCAGAGAAATGGGAATGCTGAGTGTTACAAAACAAGAGTGTCACAGAATTACAGAATCATTAAGGTTGGAGAAGACCTTCAAGGCCATTGAGTCCAACCTGATCACCCACTGTGTCACTGAGTACCACATCCAGTCATTCCTTGAACACTTCTAGGCATGGGGACTCCACCACCTCCCTGGGCAGCCCCTTCCAATGCCTGACCACCCATTCTGTGAACCAATTCCTCCTGATGTGCAACCTTAAGCTCCCCTGACACAGCCTGAGGCCATTTCTTCTTGTCCTGTCACTGGTTACCTGTGAGAAGAGGTACAACCTCCTGTCAGGTAGAGCAGCTCCAGCTAACAACTAATACACACAAAATAGATGTAAAAGCCTCCAAAACCAAAGCCATGAGGTCTTTTGTATTTCCAGAGTGACCCACAGGCTCTGATCTCCCAGTGTTGCAGGGAAGGGGAATGTGGCCATTGATTTCAATGAGTGCAGGATCAAGACCGTAATGCTTATAGCAGCCATCCACAGCAGTGTAAACCTATTTGTAACAGAACCTAAGGGCACATTTCATGTATGGTCGGGAGGAAAACCCACTCACAATGGAGGGCAGGAGTGTTCATGGAGAATTTATACTACAAAAGAAAAAGGAAAAACTTTCCTCTATGCCTCTATGTGAATTCATCAATTTAACTTACACTTAAATGGAAAATCGCTATACAGAGACCATAAAAACGTATTATGTTACCAATTGAATGGTTTACACTGCTGGCAAGCTCAGGGAAAACATACCTTTTCACTATCACCAGCCTGAGTGAACCACATTATGAGGGATCCCATATATATCTTTAACTTTTGTACATGGCAATTCTCTTCGCATGTGCTCTCCTTACCTTAAATCAAGTGAGTGATGCGAAGAGGGATGAGCAGGGGGCGAGAAAGAAAAAGGAGATGTAAAGAAAAAGAAAAGCGGAGAAGGAAAATAAAGAGAAAATAAAGTTAGGGATGAGGAAGAGACAGAAATGGAAAACAGAGCAAGAAAAGGGCAAGGTGTTTCTCAGGAGTCCAGGATAACAAATGCATCTCAATAAAGGCGAGCTGCTCTAAAAGGAAAACAATTCACACATCCTGCCTTCCTGACGTATATTCTAGTTCCACATGCCAGGAGGCAGAAGGGCAAGAAGACACTGGAAAACAGGGAAAACAAGACATGGTGCTGGGCAGTACCTTGGCCTAGCCAAGTATTCTCTGCAATAAATCCATTGCTTAGTGCTAAAAGATAGTGTTTTATGCCCATCTCCAGTCTCTGGATGCCACAGACAACAGAGGGTGGTGCTGGGGCCTCTCCTCTGGGCCAGAGCACAGTCAAGGCTGCATGAAGGGACACTCAAGAGTCCTCTCATTCTGCTGCTTCCCCGTAGGTTTGTGGTGAGGCAAACACAGAGCTGTCACACATGGAGAGCTTGAAGGGCAAGGCATGGGAGCCAGATGTGGCACCTACGGCTGTACCACCATGCTGTAGCTCTGACAGTCTCACAGCAGCTTTTCCACTCCCAGAACTGCAGATATAAATGTATATAAATAATTTTTGGGTAGTGAGGCCCTGGCACAGGGTGCCCAGAGAAGCTGTGGCTGCCTCTGGATCCCTGGAAGTGTCCAAGGCCAGGTTGGACGGGGCTTGGAGCAACCTGGGCTAGTGGGAGATGTCCCTGTCCGTGGCAGGGGGTGGAATGAGATGGGCTTTAAGGTCCCTTCCAACCCAAAGCCTTCCATGATTGCATGATTTTATGTGTAAATGTACCTGTAGGAAGGAAGGGGATCCTGAAAATTGAAGTTTCTTAAATTATTTTGCACTATTTTGCCATTTTTTTTAAGTCAGTCTGCCACATCCCAAAGCACAGCAGTGGGACACACTCATGTGCAGTGTGGGAACAACCCTGCACATGCCTCACCCTGATCCATTCCTCTGTCCCACCTTGGTCAGTGGATCCCAGCAGAAACAGGCACCCCTTCGATGTCCCACTAATTCAGATTCCTACTAAACCTACTCAGAATGCAAGTGATGGTGACAGGACCTCAGAACAGAGGAGACTTTCTCCATCCCTGTCCTCTCCCTGACCAGTCAGTGGGTCTGGCCCCTCCAAAGTGCCAGATTTCAGTCCCCTCTAAGATATTTCACAGCACAGAAGTGCCAAGGGAGGAATGAAACTCTCCCCCTTAGCACTGAGTTCCCCACCTGGGAGCCCATGGGGGCAGCTGAGAAGGGCGGGGGGTCGTTTGGAGGTTCTCTCCAACTCAGCATCCCCTCCCTCTCCTTCCTCTCCCATTACTGTGCAAAAATCCATCAATGCAAAGAACAAACATTCCTCCAGCCTAAGAACAGGAAGAAAATTAAGTGTAGGAGATTTGGAAAGTATCGATATTTCTGTTCTAAATCCTTTGTGGAAAGTTTGATAGTCTTTACTCACGAACAACCCAAAAATTACTTTATTTTTTATTTCTCTGCTTTCCCTCACACGGTGGTTCAGTGACTATTGAACAGCTCTATCACAGAGATTCCTGATGTTAATCAGGACCACACAGTCACATTAGACAGAAGTTTTTGTCAGAACTATCCTAAGGAATATAAATTAACAGTGGAGATTGTTCTGGACTGCTGACTGCAGTGTTGGTTACTTTGTGTTAAGAAAACAGCACTGTGCAAATCCCAGGAGCTCTGAGAATGATGACAGGAGTGATCAAAGGAGGGCTGGAAATCTATTTATTAATGAAATATAAAGAGATTGGTAGACAACAATTATACCTTAGAAGGAAGCCCATAAGAGAAGATGTGATGCAGTATAAAAAATACTGATCAGCACAGATGAGCCAGATCAAGAGCTTCAGACTCAAAGCACACAATCAATTAAATGCTCACAAATCCAAAGCAGATGAAAAGAGATTTTGCGTTGCCCAACCTGAAACTCAGACAAATGAACATTGCTGGGATCTGCAGCGCAGCAATATTCCAGGATGGGTATTTATGTACCGTAAAGGAGAAGAATCACTAATTCCAGACTCTGGAAGGGGCATTACACTGCAATCTTTTGGCCTCGAGCCCATCGCCAACACTGTAACCAGAAGAGGATTTAAAGAGAAGCTAATTCCCCAAATCCATTGCTTTGTATGCCAGGGGTGGCCCTGCAGGACACGGAGCAGTGGGTGAGGAGAGCAAGGCGAGGAGCAGCAGGTCCCTGATGAAGTGTCTCGCAGACACATTTACTGTGCGGGCGCAGCTCCGCATTTTATGAAACCCTTGCTGCCCCACAACGACGTGCTAAAATCACATTGGAAAGAAGAAGCATTAATTGTGTTGGGAGCCTGTGCTGTTAATTGTGCCCCCCTGCTCTCCCTGCCCACAGGAACCACGCCGGTGTAAGGCAGTGTGGTGGCACCGGGACCCGGCACTCGTCAGGTCCCGTTCGGCTCCGGCCGCCTGGAGAAGAGCCACATAAAAATGCTGTTAAAATAAACTTTGGTAGACAGAGACCCGGTGTAAACCAAGTGTAAACTCTGAGTGGATTTTTACTACAGACCCATAAACCTCAGAAAATAAAAGTTTGTAGAGGAAACCAAGAGAGACATTTATCACGGGGACAGTGGGTGCTCCCAGGGTTTGCAGGTACTGACTCTGCCCTGCAAATCTCGCCTTCTTTGCCAAAGCTGGGCCTGGAAATGACATTCCTGAGCCTTCCTTACTGCCTCCTCTATCACAAAATTATTTCAGTGCTGGCACCCTTCCAGTCCCAGGCCGCAGCCAGCAAGGCAATTCCTTCCTTCCACTTCTTTTTTTCACATCCCTCAGGAAAACTTCACGGGAAAGACAAAGCTTTTGTTGGTTGTGGCACATCAAGATCCCAAAACTGCTCCTAATTGTAACATTTGTAATTATTTCTAGCTTTTAATTTTTATAATGACTCGACATGGTTCTGTTGACCAGAGGGAAAATTTTAATCCCAAATGTGCCCAAGTGTCAGAATTGCCATTACACTTCAGGGAAAAAAAAAAAAAAAGGCTTTTAAGAAGTCATGAAGTTTACTTATTGAAAATTAGAAATGAATATTTATTGTCAGATTTCCATGGGAGATTGAAACCTGTTATTTAACAGTGGCTGGAAGTGTAAATTATTCAAATGTTTACATTTGAATGCTGCTGTACTCTAATGATTCCATTTGCTGCAGTGCATTAGTGGTGAGATAATGAAAAGCTCCATCACAGGGTTAAGCAAACATCCAGTCACAACTGTCCATGGCAGTGGAAGAGGCTCAGGTAGGGCAGCCCCACACCCATTGTGGCCTTCCAGAACTTGAAGGGAGCCTAAAAGAGAGCTGGAAAGAGATTTTACAAGGGCCTGAAGTGCCAGGACAAGGGGAATGCCCTCCCATTGCCAGAGGGCAGGGTTAGATGGGATACTGGGAAGGAATTGTTCCCTGGGAGGGTGGGCAGCCCCTGGCACAGGTTGGGAAGAGAAGCTCTGGCTGCTCCTGGATCACTGTAAGTGTCCAAGGCCAGGTTTGCAAATTTTCAGCACATAAATAAAATTTTCAGATTTTTATTTACACATTAAAAAAATATAAATTTATATTTTATTATATTTTTTATAAAAAGAAAGTTTATTGATAAACAACAGAAGGTGTGTCTGCCACTGTTGTTCTGGACACCTCTCTCTCTATGGAGTTTATTCTGTCTTTTATGAGCAAAAGCCTTGAGAGATCCTTGAGAAATCCCTACTCAGAAATCCCTTGCTTCAGCCAGCAGAGCAGGATTAAAAGGCAACATCAAACCCCGGGAAAAGCTTGAGGCCACCCCATGGCTTGTATCAATTCCCATCCCATTCCCAAGCCAGGGCACAGGGAAGGACGCCCAGCACAGCCCAGAGAGGAGCAGTTGGTCTGGCTTGGGATAAGGGCAATATTTTCTGCCTTAACTGAGATTTTCCTGAACTTCAGCCGTTGCATTACATGGTTAATTCTTCCCCCTCTCCAGGGTTTTCATGGGATATCCTGTTCATGCATCCAGAGCTTTGTGTACAGGTGACGGGAGTCTCTTGTATTTAAAGGAAAAACACAAACACACACACTCGAGGAGAAAAATGTTTTTTAAATGGTTAAGACAATTTTTTCTACCTCATAAAGAACCAAAAAGAGGCAAAGGCCCAATTTTCCCACCATTACAGCCTCAATTCCAGCCCTCACCTGTGTCACTCCCGTTCTGCACAGTCCAAAGCTCTGCAGCTGCCCCTGGATTTTCTGCCAGTATAATTTTTTTAAATACACAAATATTATACTCCAGGGCATGTTTTCCTGGGCCAACAATACATGCCTCACTTTTATTGTGAGGCACAAGCCCTTCGGTTTCATGTCTTTTGACCTCCCAAGAAATGTATTAATGACCCTATAAAGCTCTCTCTGGCACGTATTCATATTAATACAATATACTCCTTTGTTTTTATATTACATAGTAAAAAGGGGGAGAGCAGGAAAAAAAGACAGTGGTTTCAATATCCTTCCACCACAAAACACAGTTCAATGGGAAAAAAAACCCCGACAGTGATCTGAAGAGGGATGGCTGACATCATTTAAGCTCGATTTTAGCCTGGCTTATTTCTTTTCCTACTTATTTCTCGGTTGCCTTCAGTTAGGGCTCTGCTCAATCCAGTAACAAAGTCCAGCTGCTGATTTTGGGAGCCACCAGCAGCAAGCCACAAATTCCCCTCCTGCCCACTGAAGGAACCAGCTCCTTCTGCAGCAGCATCCTGGGTCAGCCATGGTGAGGGGGCCAGCGAGGGGTTTGAAAGAACAGCTAAGTTTGAAATAGCAACTTCCCCTCCCTCCACTTTGGTCTCACTCCCAGGTGCCTCGTTCTATAAGTTGCTCTCACCCTGGAGCTGGGGAATGGCAAGACAGCTCCAAAGGATTAGGGAGAGGGAAAGGAAAGGATTTGAGCCCACACAAGCCCAGCTCAACACAGTGCATGCCTTAAAAAAATAAACAAATTACAACAGCAACAACAACAAAAATGGGGGAAACAACTTCTGCAGCCATTTTCTCTAACTGTTTTTTTCTCTAAAACAATTAAAATTAATTTACTAGAGGCTGAGTTAGATACTTGAGCTACTCCCTGAGCACACTGGGAGCAAGTTCTGCTGTAACTGGTTTGTTTGCTCCCTGCACACACGTTGGCAAACAATGCTGGAGATGAACAGTTTGCTCCGTATCCATGGGCATCTTCCAGTGCTCCAATTCTGCTTTTGGATGCAGTGGCTGTATTCAAATCCCTGTCAAACCCTGGGATCTCATATTGCCCTGCCATTAGCAGTCTCTCCTTGGTACAGTAGATAGAAACATGCATCATCCCTCACAGGTGGCACAACAGGCTCAGCTATGAGGAAAGCCAGTGATGATTTAGGTCTGACTGATACAGGCAGAGTATGTTTTAATAACCTTCCAATTAAAGCAAATACTTGATAAAAAATCAACTTACAAGCTCCAAATGAGCACAGCAAAGGCCATCCCAGACTTCTGAGTAGACCACAGAGCTCTGAAACCACAAAACAACCAGAGTAATTATTGTTTTACCACTTATAAGACAAAAAAGCCCTAATTTTGACCATGATGTCCTCAGCTCTACTGAGAAAATCAGACAGGTTCTTCCCATACAAGGGAAAGGAGGACAAATCTGGCCTTCTCCCTGTTTAACTCTGGGAATTTTTTCTTCTGCTTTGAAAGGAAAACCATCACAGTTCATAAAGTGTGGCCTTTTTGTTCAGGCAGGACTTTTTTCCTTCTAAGACTTCCAAAAAACCACTACAAAAGTTAATAGAAGTGAATTACCCAACAGCTCTTTGAAAAGGAAATCTCTGAGCTGATCTCCAAATTTTGATAAGGTGGAGAAAGTGTCACCCACAAAATAATAGAAAACACTCCACAAACCCCATTCACACAACAGAGATAGAAAGTTTTCCAGCTGTTTTAACTTCCTAGCAGCATGTTAGCTTGTGTTTATTTTGATATTTAAGGCGGAATAGATGGGAATATTCATAATTAATAATGAGTAAACCAAGAGTTTAGTCTTTTTATTAATTTTTAAATTTAGAAAATTATTAAAAAACATGAAGCTGAAGTTATTTGGCAAGAGCCTTGCAAGGCACATAAATAAATCTCTTTCAGCAAATCTCCAAGGGTTTTAGGCAAAACTTTGTGAATGCCAAGGAGGAAATCTAAAAACAATTTCTGGCTGGGTAGCTGAGCCAAAAAATGGACATCATGTCCAAAATACAATATGAAATATTATTTCTTGTGCTGAAGGATGATGTGATGCATGTTTTCAGCTCACGACTGTCCAAGGAGCTCTCCAGTGAACTGGTGTCATTAAGATTTTAACCCCTAACACCACCTTAGGGCTTTCATTACAGTTCTGTGGAGGGATCACAGAGCACAAGGTACACTGGGTTGGGTTCTTTGGTTTGGGTGAGCAAAATGTTTTGTCAGAACTTTTCCAGCCGTTTTTAATAGAGGTCATTATGTGGGAAGGTCTAGAGGATTCACCAGTGGCCTGGTTTATGTAGACTTCTCCACAGAGGATATCAACTCACTCCATTGGGATCCTACTGAAATCTTTAAATTCCCTTCTTTAGTATGAATGTGTCAAATTTCAGGGCAAGCTGAGAAAGAAGCACAAAACCCAGCCCTGTTCTCTGTGGAGAACATCCCACAGAGCATTGGAAATGGGAGTGGGTTTGGTGACAATCATGGACAATCTGCACAACCTGGTCTACTCGAAGGTGTCCCTGCCCATGGCAGGAGGCTGGAATAAGATGATCTTCCAATCCAAAACAATGTGTTTGTTCCAGTAGAGAAATGCTTTGTGGGCTTTATAGCAAATGTAGCACCAAAGGTTGTTAGAAAATCCATGAGAGAAAATTCTCCTAAGTAGAGTGCATTTTTTAAACTCTGCATTTATCATGGAAAGGGTTGTCAGGAATTGGAGCAAGGAAGTGGTTGAGTCACCATTGCTAGAAGAGTTCAAAACACACGTGGATGTGGCACTTGAGGACATGGTTAGTGATGAACATGGTGGTGGTGCTGGTTGGATCTTAACAATCCTACAATCCTAATTTTTAGCAAAGACTTTCTCTGTTTTCTGTTTTGTTTTTTTTTGTTTTGTTTTGTTTTTCAGTTGATGACAACTTTTAGTTACAAATAAACCAGAGCTGAATTTCTAACATGCTGCTCTTTCAATTTCCACTCTGCTCCTGCAGTGCCCTTCCCTTCAGCCCATTTATCCCCAGTATCAGCACCCGGGGGAATGAGGTGGGAAGCAGCTGGGGCCAGGTGGAACACAAGGCAAGGGAATTGCCAGGGTAGTATCTAAGAATCATCCTCTACACGATTTTCACAGGTACCTGATCCAAAAAGCATCCACTGAGTGAGCACAAAACCAGCAAATACTTTATGGAATGTCTGTACTTGTGCTGCAATTTCCCCTGATGCAGAAGAGCAGTGATTTCCTGCACACAAATATGAAAACTAATATATTTTACAGACCCCCAACTCTTGCCATTCTCCTTGCACAATAAACTATAGTCATGAAGGGACAGACTTGCAGGAATCACACACAGACCGTCTGTGAGTATTGGTTGTCTGCACTATCTACCCCTGCAATTAAATTTGCATCTTCAAACAAAACATCAGCAGAATTGACAGATTCTTTGTTTAAATAAGGTTTGCTCCAGCTTTGAGATTTCTAACTATTGTTATCGACAATACAGATGAAGGTTTATGGAAAGTGGATATATTAATTCCTTCCTTCCCCTGATTAAAAACATTGTACAGCTCACTGAAAATCGGAGAGTTGAGGGTTTTAAATTCCTGTAGACACCAACTCCCAGCACACTGTTCTTTTATGCATCACGTCACTTCCCAGTTGCCTTTTACCAAAAATGAATATAACAAAATCATATACACCAGCTAAAAATGCAGCTTTAAATATTCCTTCATCACAGCTGCTTTTCAAGTGAGTGATTCTTGGGGAAGAAAAACTGTCGGTGTATTTTTTAAAAGGGCACACATTTGTATTGCCCAGGCTGGATTAAAAAGCCTTGCAAATGTTCCTCTGCTGACAATAAAAAGTTAAGAACCTTTCTGAGCTTTTGCTCTCAGCTTCCCACCTTGAGATTATCTCAAACTTTACTCTCTCATCAT
>JAWWTY010000158.1:34378295-34383270 GCA_035222235.1 Margarornis squamiger
GGTTTTTTAAAAGAATTTCTCTATTGGAATTACAGGCAAAACAACCAAAGCTCAACTTTCTGTAGCATCTTCAGGATGTGGTTTGCTAAGGACCAAGTTCTCAAGTCCCTGGTTAGGGAGGGTTTGTCTGTCAGTGAGGGTTCTCACCATTCCCAGCAGAGGAAGGATTTATCCCTCAGATCTGGACTGGGCAAAACCACCTCGTGTGGAGGGAGGAGAAGTGACCAGACCTGGTGTAAAGCCCAGAGTGTCCCTGGAGGGACCACAAGAGGCTCTGGCCTTGAGGAACGTGTGATGGCACCCAGGTCAGAAACAGGGCATGGGTGGTGCTCATCTTGGAGGTCTTTTCCAACCTTTATGATTTCATGATTAACAACCTCTCAGAAAAGTGCACAGTGACACCTGGCAAAAGAGGAATGGAGGAGGGAACAGAAAAATTAAACCCCATTTAAATGCACTTCCACCCACCACGGAGCCACTTCCCACAGCCCAGGGTCCAGGGGCATTTGCACTTCTACCAAACACTCTCATAAAGTTGTGAGGGTTCATTTTAAAACACCTGTTTGCAAAAAGAAATATGTGCTTTCAAGCTGCTGTGCAGTACAAGGCAGCTGTGAAAAGTCTGGAGAGAAGGGAGTTCTCTGGTGTGGTTTAATATTGTGTCCAAAGATGCCTGAACAGGTTTCTCTCTCCCCCTCCCAACCTCACTTGGGAACAAAAGCTCCTCTTTATGCAAAATGTGTATGTATATAAAACTCTTAGATACAGTATTAACATATTTAAATTATCATAAAAATAAATGGTGCACCAAAACCTTCCCCGGCTTTTTTTTTTTTTCTTTCTTCCCCTTAAAAAATAGTTATGGATATTATTCTCAGAGAAACGCCTTATGTGTGGGCATGCTAAGAATTCATGATTTCATTGCACAGCAGAGAATATGTGAGTTTTATGTGTGATTCACAAAGAAAATTAGGTGTGAAAGTGGGATAAGTACTGGGATGTACAGTAGATATCTACCTCCAAGGCAAGATTTACATACAGATATTTGTATTGTGTTATGGAACCTACTTATTGTAACCATAAAAATTATTTGTACATCGATTTCCATGGAGCCAAATTTTAAATACGTAAAAGGTAGTTAATTCTTCCAAATGAGTTTTTAAAAAAATGCCAAGGGGACAAGATGCTGCAGAGACCATAGAAACAGCCTCAGCACATGAGGCAGCAAATGGGAACCAGAAATTTACAGCAAATGGGATCCAGAAATCTCCATTAAGAGCACTACAATGCGTAGAATCAATGTAATCAGCCATCACTGCCTGAAAAAAATGTGTTTTACATATTGCTATCCAATTTCTAGAAATGATTTTGCTGTAAGAGAAAGGAGAAAGCAGAGAATAGCAAAATGAGATGAAATGCTCAAAGCTCAATTGTTGCACGTTTTTATCCATATCTTTTAACAGGGTGAGAAATTCAGTGCAAGTGATTCAAATTTAGACACATGAAGGAGAATGGGATCTGCAAAATCTTAACTGGAATAGCATTCAATATCAATACAATTCCAGTGAAATAAAGGGTTCTGTCTTCCCTTGCCACCTTCTCCCAGTTTTGTCCCATATTGATAATTATTAGCACTCACCCTGGGTTCTCCCGCCCAACCTGACACCCCTGGCCAGCAAATCATTTTTAATGGAGAGCAAAGGAGGGAAACTGAGGGCTGGCTGGATTAACTATTTTGCCCAAGGTCACAGGCAGGTCGATTTATGGAAAGGAACAGAAATTACACTCAGGCTCCCTCACTTGAACAACAGTGTCAAACCTCAGCAGATGTGTGGCACAGCTGGAATGGCAGTGACCCCAGCTGATGCACCCCAAAGCCCTACCAGCAGCCCTGCCCTCCTCTGGAGTCAGGATTGAGGATTCCTCAGGAATCATGAGGGATACCTGGCTCGGAGTCAAGCCCATAAACACACACACTCACCTCACCAAGGTCCAAGCCACTCCACCAACACCAGTTCTCAGCAAAGCCCTTGTCAGACATAAGAAATATTTAACTCCTATTGGGCTCTCAGCTGGGCTGAAATCTCCAGGTTTGGAATTGGCACGTGTAGGGATGAGGCAGAGAAACATCTCGGCTCCAGCCTGAGGTATCCCGAAAGACCTCAGCTGGAAGATGGCAGAAACCTGAAATCTCTGAAGCAGAAGCAGGATTTGTCCTTAAACCCAGCAGAAAATCCTGCCTCACCTGAGCACTGACACCCTCAGCCTCCCTGTGGAGGTTTGGGTTGGCTCCACATTCCCACAGCCTGCCTGTGAAAGCTGGGAATTGAGTCTTTGATGGACACAAGTGGCCAGGATCACCCTGACAAAGAACAGATGATTTGTCCCTCAAATCTCCCTCCCATCACTGATTTCTTCCCCTATTACACACTCTAGCCATGGACCCTCTGCCACCAGGAGCTGGGTGCTGGAGGAAGATGCCGTGTGCTGGGGCTCTGCTGTGACCATCACTTGAGCCAGGGCTGACAATCCCCCTCTTAGCAAGGCAGATTTTAGGAGAAACCAGCAGGGTTTGTACAAATGATGGTTATTGTTGTTGATACAGGCATGGTATTCTCTTACTCCCACTCAATGGTACAGATTAATAACATAATTCAGGCACCAGGTATCAATTTCTGACAGTCTTGCACCTGTAATATCTATTCCCCCTACAGAAAGCATCTGACTACTCAAGTTTGTAAAAAGACACTCACAAACATTAGCAAAACCCTTGGCTAGCTGCTCCCTCACAGGAATTTTTACCTATTGACATTACCACTATTCTGTATGTGGGTTTTGTTCGTGGGGTTTTTTAAGTGTAACAAATATCTCTACCTTTTTACGTATAGTTTTATCAGGAAACCTAATAAAAAGCCAGTAAAGAAGCAAAGTTAGCTATTAGATAACAGTTCTTGCTGCCAAAAGCCATAATCTGACACAGATTGAGCCTGGTACAGTAGTCAATTAATGGCTCAGTGCTCATACAATAATGACCTACTAACCTGACGGTGTGTTGCTCTCACATTTTGCTGTCCCCTGGGATGCCACTGTCACTGTGTTATCTATTGCCTGCTTCCCTATCAAAGAAAATAAGCAGAGCTGAAATGTATGTACGCATCAAGCTCTGTAGTTCATTGCACACCAACCCCAGCAACTGGAGGAACAATAGATTTATAAGTTTATCCTACATTAAACCAAACATGCCTGACTGCACTGTAAATTACTAAATAATAAACCAGGTGGTGTAAGATCCTGACTTGGACAGAATATAAAAATCTATCAACCTGTAAAATACAATAACCATAAACGTGCTCTGTAGCTGATGGCTCAGGTAAACCATCCACCTCCAGCCACAGAGGTTTTGCTGGAGTAAATTGCAACAAAAGGTTTACTAAATTTAGGTCTGGAGCACTTTTTCATTTTAGGCAACCCCATCAATAGGAGAAATATAATTGAGCTAAAACCAGTGGCAAATGTGTTTGTTTTGTTTACATTTCTTTGTCTCTAATGGAGCTATTTCATGGTAATGTGCTGTGTTTCCCAGCATATTGCCACGGGCATTTAGTCTGATCTCTAAAGAGAAGATGAACTACTGCATAAGGGCATCTTTCTTCAGGATTCAAACTTCACATTCAAATTAGCTTGAAGTAGTAAGGGAGGTGCAAAATGCAGAAAGCTGAAAGGTCAGGGCACTTGCTTCCTCAGAATGGACTAAATCTCGCTTTAAAACAAACCCACAGCAGTTGTGTTAGTGCAATAAAATACTTTGCATGCTGTCGTGCACACCATTAGCCCTACCCCGAATTATATCTGAGATTTTTAATAAGTCCTACCTTTGCCACCAAAATTAATTGCCATGAACTGAAGAAAACATTCTATAAAGATGCTCAAAAACGATTCAATAAATCACAGCTCCAAAATCTACAATGATAACTAATTCCATTTCCGGAGCTTTTCAATAAGCCAAGCAGGTTAAATTTATATGATTTACAAACAGTGTTTACATTCATAGAGGGACAACTAATTGCTGCACGGCTTGACATCGTTACAGGGAAGTGCTGGGGGATGCAGACAGTTTAATTAGGGGTGGCTTTAAGTTCACAGTACCACTGGTATCACAGTGCCTTACTAATGTGCTTGTATAGGATGATCATACACACCACTGCATTTTTCCTTTCTGTACTCTTTGTCTTTACAACAGAAAATAAAGTATTTTTTGCACACAGGCAGCTGACACAGTATATATCTCCCTCTCGATTTTATTCACTTGCTTTGCAGAGCATAAAGAAATGTTTCTTAACCTAACAAAGTGCATATTCAATTGCAGATGCATGTACCTCGCTGCTACGTGAGCAAAACACTTACAAATCATGTTCCCAGCTTCTCCCAAATTCTCCCACTCGATGCAAAGGACCATAAACTCCCCTGAAGTTGCTGGGGACTCAGCACCCCATAAACAGAGCTCATCATTTACCTGGCTTGGATGTGAACACACACCCTCAACACACACCCCACAACCCTAGTGGGGTTTGAGCTTGTTCCCCCACCTTTTCCTTGGAGGAAAAATGGAAACTGCTTTGCAGGGAGTGTTTGAACTTCAGCAAGGCAGGTACTCATGGGAACTTCTTCGGCCTCTCCAGTAAAGATCTACCCTTTCCCACCATCACCCAGTAAAGCACCACCCAAACCCATAAGGACACCTTGATAAATGAGGGGGCTGGGAATCACCAGCTGTAAGCCCAACAGGGGGAAGTGCTGGATTCTACTGCTGGGATGGGACAACCCCGGATATAGGGATAGACTGGGAATGAGATGCTGGACAGCAGTGCCAGGGGGTGCTGGTGGGTGGCCAGTTGGCGACGAGTCAGCAGTGCCTGGAGCCAGGAGGGACATCCCTGTCCTGGGGGGCAGCAGGGCAGGGAGGGGATTGTCCCGC
>JAWWTY010000158.1:34405400-34432774 GCA_035222235.1 Margarornis squamiger
CTTCTCTTCTCTTCTCTTCTCTTCTCTTCTCTTCTCTTCTCTTCTCTTCTCTTCTCTTCTCTTCTCTTCTCTTCCCTTCTCTTCTCTTCCTTTCCTTTTCCCTTTTTCAAATTCTGCTCTCAACACAGCAAAGAAATCAACAACTCTTTCCATAAAAATGGCATAAGTCCAGATTGACATTTTATGATGACTCAGAGTCTGATCCAAGGACAATATATTACTTTCCAAATCTTTCTTCAAGTCATAGAGAAAGTAGTGATATGATGTTAAAGACTAAATAAATAAATAAATGGAATGGTATTACAGAAGAGCAATTATTCATCTCAGTGTATCAAATTTGGCTCTGTTAAATGGCTCCTGAATCTTAGCTAACTGTTTTATAAATATTTAAACAGCTTCACTGCTAGCTATCCATTTCACCTGCTTTGTTTTTCTTCTGCTGATCTTCCAGAAATAGCGATGGAATAACCAGTTCAATCAGCTCAGGGTAACAGAGTGGCAGAGCCGTCACTGCATGGTGACAGATGGAACCCAGAGTATTAATCAGGGCCAGCAGAGCATCAGCTGATATGATCAGACCCATCTTCAGCCATTCTGGTGTTCAACCTGCTCCTTGACAGCTTTTCTCTTCTGAAAGTTCTCAGAAAGTCCACTGAACGTCCATGTGAAAATTGGAAATCAGCAAACTGAGGGAATCCCAAGGGGTATTGCATATCCTTCAAAAAAAAGTCCAAAATCTGCAATGTATTCAACCTGGTAACAAAATTCTGTTACTAAATCCTTTGGCATGCAAAGGATTTGAGTAGACAAGTAATGTATGAAAGCATAATGTCTGGGGATCAGCTTTCCTTGGTGACCACTATGTCAGGAATGTTTAACACCTTTCACTGTAAAACTCCTTCATTGTGATCTTTATTTTCAGAAACTCAAAGGGCAGAGAGGTGTTTATGTCCCATTTCTTCACCCAGCTCTTGGAGCACCCCTTTGCCCAGATGGCAGACTGGGAGCCCGACCCTGGATGAGTGGCCAGGCCCCAGCAGAGCCTCCAGCTGCTCTCCCTCCTCAGCCAGATCCTCCCTGTCTCCTGTGCTTGTTCACCTCCACCAGGTGAACAAGCAAAAGAAAGCCAAGTGCCAACTCAAGCTTTGAGTGCCAATAATGCCAAGTTGGAGGGTTTGATCCCTGTATTTGCCATTCACTTATGGGTTGGACTTGATGATCCTTGTGGGTCCCTTCCCACTCAGAGTATTCTGTGATTCTGTGAGTTCAAACCCTGATAACATAACGTGGCTTCTACAGAATGCAATTTCTCAGCATTTTTTCCTTTCCTAAATTAGGATGCACACAAGCAGTCCCATACCCTTATTGAGATGCCAAAGAAGTCGAGCCTTTACAAGCAATTCTAAATTCATGGACCTGTGGAAAAGCACATCATACTGTCTGGCACCTGGTGTGACTCTCGGGGGTATCCTGTGCAGGGCCAGAGCTGGACTCCATGATCCTTGTGGGTCTCTCAGCTCAGGATATTCCGTGATTCCGTGATTCTGTGATGGTGGGTTTGACGCAAGCAGCGAATAAAGGAATTTGGCCCCCTGGAAGTGATTTCCAGAGGAGCCCAGCTCTGTCAGGCTGTTGTTGCCCCCCTGGCATTGCAGGGAGCCGATGGCACGTGTTGCACAGCAGGAAGGGGCAGAGCAGCCGGGACACACGGGCAGGAGCCAGAGCAGCCCTGCAGATCTGCTTTTCCCACCCAAATGCAAAGCAGAGCTCTGAGTGCTCCAGAGGTCTGCTCTCTGGTGAGGTTCAACATTAAGATGTGACAAGCTCCTTATATACAAGAGGATAAATGATATGCAAAGTCCATACTCTTTGTTCTGACAAGTGTCCAGAGGGAAAATTCTTGAGATAAAGCTGTAGCTTTCTAAGGCACCGGGGTAGGGTGGGCAGAATGAAGATTTTATCAAAGAAGTTGAGCATTGAAACACTAAAAAACACCACACTGCTCTCTCTCTGCACCTTTCCACCCCCATCAGTGTCCTGTCCTTACCTCCCACTTAGCCATTTGACATCACCCCAGCCCATGGGGAAGGTTTTTTCCTTTTTTTTGATTTCATAGCTAAACATATATAGAAAGAGATCATCACATAAAAAGTCCTTTTTTTTCCCTCTGAGGAAAAACTCAAGGACCGGTGTTAAACCTGCCTGGCCCTGGGCTCACCTGAAAAGAACATTCTGGGTTTCTGAGTGATTGGTGCTGGGACAGACACCTCTCTGAAACCCCCTCATGAGACACAGAGTGTGACTGGACACCCACCTTTACTCTTCATTTCAAGCAAGACAGGACAGAGAGGGACAAAATAACAGACAAATTCAGAAAAATGGCTAAATAAACACCAGAGATGTCCATCTGGATGTGCAGGCTTGTGTATGTCCCAAGGCCCATCCAGAAAAGAAACTGTTTTAACACCACAACACCTTAATATGTATATTTTTATATATATATATATATATATATATAGCCTTGGCCCAGCAACGATAAGTCTGAAGAATCTTTTCCACCCATTCTGAGAAGGTTGCAGGTCCCCACTGCCCAACTCTGGTGGACTTAGGAGACATCAAAAGGAGGCACTTACATTATTGAAACAAATTTGGGAATTTTTGTGGCTGCCCCATCCCTGGAAGTGTCCAAGGCCAGGTTGGACGGGGCTTGGAGCAACCTGGGCCAGGGGAAGGTGTCCCTGCCCATGGCAGGGGAAGGGACTGGATGGGCATTGAGGTCCTTCCAGTCCAAACCACTCTGTAATTCTACGATTCTATGACTTCTTAATTAAACCCAGCAATCTATAAGACTTTTGTTGCATTTGGAATGAAAGATTTTCGTAGCAGGGAACAGATAAATCCAGATGTAAAAGAAAAACTGTTGATTAAGAGCTCAGCGTGGTTCTTATGTAAATACGATGTAAACATTAAAATTCACCCTTAACTCTGTTTACCTCCAAAGTGTAGAGCTCATCAATTATTAGGCATTGTTTTAATGCACACAGTATGCCCCCATAATATGGCAATAAGTCCCAAAGACTTATGTAAAATATCTCTTTTTTAATCATGTCTAGTTTCATAGACAAAAGTAATCACTAAAAAGCCAGTGGCTACAAAAACTGCAAACAAAATGAACCTTTAAAAGCTAATGACTTAAGGGTGATTTTACAGACATATAAAGTATGTTAGGGGCTTACACTATTTGTCATTAACACATATTTTGAAAGCTCGGCTAATATAATGTGACACAAAATTAGTCAAACACAATTCATGCAATATTGTTTAATTTTACTCCTCATTTAACTTGGTTTTAAGCAAAATCATTATGTCACATGATAACGTTCACTTGAACAAGAAATATTTTATAATGGTGTCTGCGTTTGGAAATGAGTTATTAGGAGCTACATGCTGAACACATTCTTAACTATGAAAACTATAAAGCTAATAGCTTCATCATATTTTGACAACATCTACATACTTTATGCATTATTTACAAGAAAGATATAAAATGAAACTACTGAATATCTTGCCCCATACTTCACAGTCATAGTTAACTGGTTAAAAATATACCACATTTATCTTCCGCCGCCTTTGGATTTGCATAGGGATATTTGCATACCGTGTTGCAATGTGCTCTTAATGTAAAATTTAACCTTTGTACTTTCCCTCTGATGTGGAAGGTATACTCATTAAGTTAAAAATAATGGTAAAAATAAGTCTGCTGGTGATATACTTTCCATGAATGATTCCCTTGAGTGGTGAGGAAAGGTAAAATGTGGGTGGGAAAATGTTTAATTGAATTAACTCCTCATTTCCTATATTTTTATTCCAAATTTCACCAGCAGAGCAATTGGAGTGGTATTTGTCAACCACTCAAGTTCCACCTTCAGCACTGAGGTTCAGTGCCCTTCATCCCACGTGGGAAGATGCATTTCTAGGTGCAGGTGGAGATCTAAAACACAGAATCACAGAATATCCTGAGCTGGAAGGGACCCACAAGGACCATCCTGCACAGACACCCCAACAATCCCACCCTGTCCCTGTCCTGTTGTCCCAACCCTCCTGGAGCTCTGGCAGCCTTGGGGCTGTGCCCACTGCCCTGGGGAGCCTGGTCAGTGCCCACCACCCTCTGGGGGAAGAGCCTTTCCCTGAGATCCCACCTAACCCTGCTCTGACATCTTTTAATTGCACACCCAATTGCTGAGTTTTGGAACTCCAACAGGACCTCGTGGCAGGGAAAGGATTTGCTGTGGTTGAACCTTCAGAAAGAGTTTATACCTCTCAAATTTGCTCTAGTTTTCTGCAACCCAGAAGCCCATAATACCACTTCTTTCACCTCCAAACATGACTGCTTCTAAATAACTCCGAAAAGAAATGTAACTCCTAAAAGAAACACCCCTATTTTCGGCCTCTTCTTGTTTAGGTGATGTTTGAAAATTAAGAAATCCCCTTTTTGTACAAAAGACATATAAATACCATGGACCAGAAGAGCATTTGATCCACCAGAGCTTTGTTCCATGCTCAGAAAACACGGATGAACCCACTGAATGCCACAACGGCCCTTTGGCCACGTAACAGCTCCCCAGCAATTAACTGCAGCACCTGCTATTTTCCCTTCCAAAAGATTCTTGTGAGCACCTCCCTGCAATGCCACTTCTGCCACTGGCTGCTGGCTCCTTCTCTGTTCCCAAAAACAAGCCCTTTGTGTGAAGAAATTCCTCATGACTTGCTTGCACGCGGTAATTAGGCGGGTGTTTTTTCCCTTTTTAGGGCAGATCCGGCGTTGGTGTTTTCTCTGTGCTGACCCACCGCCGACCTCCGCTGTTGACCTCAGAGGACTACTTTCTCTTTTGGTAAGAGATAATTCAGCCTCCCCGGTGTGCCTCCTGGGCACAGTCAAAATTATGTGTGGTGATTCTGCAGCGTGGACGACTGTCTGCCATGGGCTGAGCTAATGCTGCGACGTGCAATTAATTCAGGACCTCGGGATGGCCCCGAACAGCCCCCACCCTCTCCCCACGGAGCCCTCACCTCCAATAAACACGAGCAGGAGTGTTTGGAGGATATGTAAATGCATTAATTTTTGACAAATTAGTGCCCAGGACCCGCCATGGGCTCTGCCAGCACACACCGGGCAGGATGCTCTGCCGCCACCGCCAGCAGGGCTGGAGAGCCCCAGAAAGTTTTGAATAAACATCAGTAGGGTAAATTTCCAGCAAAGAGCGAGGGAGGGGATTCAGGATTGGAGTTTTACTTATTTACTGCCTCGTCTGGGCCTGGCGGTGATGGCTCCTGTACAGATCCTCAGCGAGGTAAATAAAAGCCCAAGCCCCCACGACTGGCTGTTATTGCAGCAGCGAGCGGAGGTGTGCAGAGCAGGAAATAACTCTCCCAGGGATAAATTACATGTGATGAGGGCCAAAAGAATACAGCTCCTATTTCAGGAAGTCTTCCAGGCAAAAGCAGAGATTTGGCAGTTTTAGCGTTCCTTTCAAGACAATACACGTACACCAAAAACATTACTCTTCACAGAGTACCCCAGAGGCCTTTCCAATCATCTGGATGCTCGCAGTTATTCCATTCCCTCAAATTCAACACAGATCTTCTTTATTAATTTTAATTTGTCATCAATAACCTGACAGGCTCTCTTTCGGCAAGAAATACTGTATTAACTGTTTCACTCACTGTGGCAGCTATTAAAAATGTGATAATGATTAGCAGTAATGAGGTCAAATAGAATAATGTGAGTATAAGTTGCTACCAGCGAAATATATAACACAAGAGGATTTATTATGTTCACTTGCTGAAATGTAATTTAAAAACAGGATATTACCACCTGCTATGCTGGCTCATAGGGTTATCCAGATCATTTAAGCATTTCCTGCTAATATGTTTATTTGCTTCTGGCAGATATTACCACTACTGTATTTCAAATAACTACACTTAAAACAAAGTTAATTGTTCCTATCTCCTTAATATAAATATGATTATGTAAAGGGATGATTAGATGACTTGCTGGTAAACAGAATTATTTGAGCATCAGTATCAGTCAGGATAAAAACGAGGCAATAACACGGAGAGTTGCGGGCAATAAATCAGGGCTGGAAAAAGCAGATCAGCAGAGAAGAAACTTTTTGTGAGTGCTAAGGGGTGGTGGGAAGGGCTGCAGAGTTTAAATATCAGGGCAGCTTAAGTGAAGCATTTAAAGTTTATCAATACAAGATGTGATAGATAAAATCATTACCCTGTACTCTCTTAAAAAAGATTTTGGATTTTTACTCCCTTTGATTACTTTTCCATTTGTTGATCCAAATAGATTAATCCTCAGTTTGCATTGGAGCAACACAGAGCAATACAATAAGGACCTGGAGGACAGTGGATCTACAGAAGCTTTTTCAGATTGGGAAGATGAGGGTTTAATATAACAAAAAACAAAAACAAACAAACCCCAAACAAAAACAAAAGCCCATTGTCATCTATTCAGCTTTAATTTTGAGGAAAGATTACAGAGCTAGGCCAAATTCTGCCTCTGCTTACACAACTTTAAATCCCCTGAACTAAGCCAGAAGTCAACCTTAAACCTGTGTGATGTAAAACATGACTTAACCTTCGGCTCCAAGTCTCCAGTGCCTTGGGAGGATGAACTGAAGTCCTGCCAGGGGAAGGAGACAGCAAGAGGATTACCTTTGTCAGGATATAAGTGATTCCCATGTGGTTCTCCCAGCTAATTCTTCCATGAGTGGGAAGCAGGGACATGATTTTTGGAAACTATTAGTCAGCAGTTTGACACTAAGCTTTCATTGTCTTTCTGGCTGTTCAATAAAATTTGTTGTTTAAATCATAAAATAGGGACAAAGGAGCGAAAGTGACATGAAGGTGCTGTACAGGAACGGGCTGGAGCTGTGCCAGGGCAGGGTCAGGGGGGATCTCAGGGAAAGGCTCTTCCCCCAGAGGGTGGTGGGCACTGACCAGGCTCCCCAGGGCAGTGGGCACGGCCCCAAGGCTGCCAGAGCTCCAGGAGGGTTTGGATGATCCTCTCAGGGACAGGAGGGGATTTTGGGGGTGTCTGTGCAGGGCCAGGATTTGGACTGGGTGGTCCTTGTGGGTCCTTCCAACTGAGGATATTCTGTGATTCTATAAGATGAGACGATGTCACAAGTCAAGGCAAAATAATAGTCACAAATAGACATTTTAGAATATGCATTTATACTTATTTATCTTATTTAAGCAGGTTTTTTAATCTACCGTGTTTTTCATGTTATCTTACACGCACCTGTTGAACAAATCCATATATAAAGTGGGATTTCCTGAGATTTACATAACCTTTACTTTATAAAAAGCTGGCTTCAATGAATAGTGTTTTATTCCTGGCAAAGGAAGAGAAGGCTGCATTTTGAAAGCAACTATGAATGTGAAGCTCTGAGTTGTGATTAATTATAAGGTCCACCTGCACCTTTCCAACCACCTCTACAAGTGTCACTCTTCGTCTTCATTGAATAAACAAGACATGTAAAGATTACAAAGAGACATTCTACTTTTATGCTGATAACGTGGCACTGTGTTATGTGCAAAAGAGGTAGAATAGGAATATTGGGAAGTTCCTCCCACTGCATGGGAGCTTTGTGTGACTTTTTCAGCATCTTCCTTGCAACAGCAGAAATGGAAGAATGAAGGTCCTGAGCTCCAGTGACCCTGAGAGCACTGGAAGCCAAAGAAATTGTCATTTCTGTTTCTGGCAGGATCTTTTCCATGCAATGACAAACCAAAGTTGCCCCAGGATGTGATTTCTGCCCTGTGACTAATGCAGGAGGTGAGGCTCAGCCCATCCACTGGCATCCACTGCTAATTACTGGCTGGAGTAATTGGGCTCTGGAAGACTTTCCTGGTATAAAGTCAGTGTGGAGGGATTTGCACTGAGCTTGCCCTGAGTTTGGTTTTGCACTTCTCAGGAAAAGAAAGCAAGGGGGGAAACCAAAATAAATAAAAAAATTGAAAAGAGTGAGAGGAAGGGAGATGGCTCAGGGCTGTTCCAAAGTCGAGTGATTGATGGCATGGCACAGGGAAGGGCAGAGGGACAAATCAGGTGGTGACTGCTCAGCACCCCTCGTGCCATATGTCGGGAGGGCAATTCCAGGGATGCTGCTTTCTGCTGGCAAGCCCAATCTCTGCTGCTGTGCCACGGAGAGAGGCCTTCAGGGGCTCCTGCCCTCCCTCTCTGTGCCCAGGTACCCGCCAGCCCCGCGCGATGTTCCCCCACCGCCGCCTTTACATATCAGCTAAATTTGAATTGATGAGAGGTACAGTGTTTGTAATCCCACATCAAGCGGCGCCTGTGTCTGGCATTTATTTGTGCTATTGCTTTGGCAGCTTCTTCCAGAGCCTCCTCTCATCTGACATGTCAGGTCTACAATCAAAGAGGAATAGTGAATTCACTTTTACAGTTAGGCAAGCTGAATGCTATTACCCGTGTATTTGTCACCAACCTGCAGATCCCAGCCTCTAATCTGCCATCTGGATGGATGCTACAAAGTTAAGAGCCAGGGACATGCATTTCTCAGTAACTACCTGCTGTCAGCTATTATTTTAAGGATCCTGTGATTTTCTTTTATTTTGACTAGAAAAAACAAGGCAGCTGCAGTAATAAAAAGGCATATCAACTAGTCACTTCCTGGCAGATTTGTCACTGGTGTGGATACAGTAGTGGTATTTTTTGTTAGCAAATGTATACAGTGGAATATAGTATTGTAAATCTGGAGTGCGTTCTTCACAAAGGAAAAAAAATATTCCTTTTTAGAACCTTGTATACCAGTCAACAAAATAAAAAATGAAAACAGATTTGCTTTCACCTTATTGTGCACATGTATTATATTTTTCTTTTACAATATTGTCCATTGTGTGCAACAGACTTTGTAAAAACCCTGTTTGGGCTTAAAAATTGCCATTGTCCTCCAATTGTGGCAACTGCATCCTCAGTTACTGCCCGAGTCCCGGGCTGTAAATATTTGCTGAGAAGAATCAGAGGTTTTATGTTTGGAGAATCTGGAGAATAAGATTAACTTTTCAATTAACAATTGAACAATTAACAATTTTCAAATTAATTTATTATAGCAAAGCTTTGAAAAAACACGGGCGAGAAATGCAGTGATGGAAAAGTATCCTGGACCAAATTAATCCCCTGTGTGACTCTATTTCAGTCAACATACTTATATCAGGATAAAATTATAATTAATTGTTATTAATACGAGCATGAAGCAACCGATGAGAATAGTCTAAGAGTGAAAAAAATATATACCCAGTTCAGGTCCCGTGGTTCTACATGAGAACAAATTGTTCTACTTTCAAGCTGCCATTTATCATCATTTTAGATGATAAAGTGATTGTTTTGCTTTTGCATTTCATTTGTTAGAAGTTCTTTGATGAAGATCCTGCTGCTTGCAATTCTCAGCCTGTGCCTGGATTAAATAAGGACTTTTTGCATGACATATTTAGGATGTGGGAACCAAATTCTGGGGTTCTGGAGTGCCCACGGATGGTGGGACATCACCACACGGCTGCAGACACGTGTAAGGTCAGCACCCCATGCTCAGATAATCCATTGAAGCCCCATTTTATTTCCTATTTTGATTTTCCCTGAAACATTTTTTTCATTTGGTGATTATTAATTTCCCAAGACTCCCACCTAAGGCAGGACAGGGATGTGGAAAGGGGATGCTCAGGACCCTCACTTATTGTTTCTGTGATCTCCAGTGAGCTGGTGGTGGGTTCAGGATCACCCTCTGTGTTGACTAAGGCCAGTTTTCACTCCCTGCTGCTCTTTTTTCCTGAGGAGAGGCTTTTTGAAGAGCTCAAGTGGAGGAACTGATCTCTCCCTTACGGCTGATGAGTTCTCACCAATGATCAGAGAGTGCTGCCTACTTTGGGATTTGATTTTGGTAAACATGCACAATTTAAATGTTTATGCAAAACATCCAGTCTCTGAGATGGTTATGACAGCTACAAAAAAAGTGGACAAATTGTTGATGGTTGAGGAGCCATCAGAGTGTACAGCATTTAATGAATTAAATTTTAATAGTCCTTTCAGACAATTTTCAGACAATCTGAGCCATCCAGCTCAGATCTCAGTCAGCACTGAGCATTTCCTCATGGCTCTGCTTTTGCCCTCTTTATCCTCTCCTATTTCACTTGCTCTGTGTAGTGTTCAGTTAGACAGCAGGGGGTGGAGGGCTGGTGCCAAACCTGAGTCATCCTGAGCAACTCCTGGAACCTGGGACACAAAGGAAAATAACTGAGCCCAGAACTACTAACTGAGCCCAGAACTAACAACTGAGCCTAGAACTAATAACTGAGCCCAGAACTATCAACTAAGTCCAGAACTAATCATTGCTGGGAGAATTCATGTGTTTTTTAAAGGCTGAAATGGGAATATTGAAAGAGTTTGTATGAGATTCCTTGTGCATACATTTTCATGCCATATTATCAAGGAAAATAATTGGAATATATTAAATGCAGCCAGGTTGCTCAGAGCTCCATCCAGCCTGGCCTTGGGCACTTCCAGGGATGGGGCAGCCACAGCTTCTCTGGGCAACCTGTGCCAGGGCCTGCCCACCCTCACAGGGAAGAAGTTTTTTTCCTAATATCCCACCTAAACCTATTCTCTGTCAGTTTGGATCCATTCCCCCTTCTGTCACATCATGTTCTCTGGTTGGAGGACCAACTTCCCCACTGCTAACAGAGCCCAGGCAGATTGGACAGGCAAATGTCAGCTCAAAATATCTAATCAGGTTATTCCCACATCACCATCCTACATCTCACCCATCTCTGTGGGTGCTACAGGAGCAGCTATACCTTGGCACCAATAAAATTAAAAGCCACATTTCTTTCTCTTATGCTCATACAAGTCACAAGTGACTCTCCAACTATATTTCAGCAACTAAATGAAAAATAAGGTTTAAACTGAATTCTGATAGCAATAGGATTAGAGCTGAAACACCGGGAGAACTATGTAAACATCCCTGGGAGTATCTGTAAATCCGAGTGCTCCGTAAGTCAATCTTCACTCGAAGGAGCTCAGCTCACTTGCAGTGAAGATGAACTCGGCCTTGAAGCCTTGTCAGGCACACAAGTCTGAGCTTGGGGGATTTGTGTCCATGCAACTGAAGCCAAATGTTGGGCTCCCAGCTCTCAGCATTCTTGGAATGTGTGGGCTCAAAGACTTTCAAAAGGTCTTTCAACAGCAAGTGTCTGTCCTATAAAAGTGGCATTTTCCCCACTTTGCCTAAACAGTTTTCATTGAGAGAAAAAAAAAAAAAAAATTAAAAGTTTTGGAAAAGCCTACACTGCTCCTAATTTGTAGGATTTTGGGGTATTTTTCAGAAAAGTATGGAATCAAAACATCTAAACCAAGGTTTATTTATATTATATTATATTATATTATATTATATTATATTATATTATATTATATTATATTATATTATATTATTACAACTTTAAAATATTTATTTTTAATGTTTTCTTTGACTACCTAGAGAGCAGAGCAGTTGAAGGCTTCTTGCTCCACATAAATAAGACATGGAGCACAAGCCAGGCAGCTCTTTGCTGAAAATCTCATGTCTGAGCAGAGAGATTCTGGTAAAACATTTCAGTCAGCAAAGCTCTTGCTGAGTGCTTTCACCTCAGTGATATTTAGCTGTAAACAAGAGGATGCATCATTTTGTGGGAGAAGATTATGGTTTATGGTTGGACTTGATGACCTTGAAGGTCTTTCCAGCCTTACTGATTGAATGCCCTGCTGGATTCACGTTTCTGTTGTGGTCCATCCAGCCTGAGGAGAGAACGATGGGCAGCACTGACTGCCAAACCAGTGTGGTGTTTACAGAGAGGTCCAGCAGCAGGCTCTGTACTGCCAGGAGTGTTTTCCAAACGGCCATGGGTTTATTCCAGGCAGGAGGAGAGCAAGCTGCATTCTTTCCTTAGCCTTTTCAGAGCTGTCAGAAGATCATCCCATTGCAGAGGGGGCGTGAGGGTTCAACCCCACATGGGAAATCAATCTTCGATATGAAAGAAAACACAGAATTAGCTGGTATGAAATTCCACTAACAGATTAAAGGACTCTCTCCAACCTTTTAAGGTTATTTATTAGTAATTTATTAATACAGTTAGAACAAAAACGACTGTTGTTTTCAGAATTCATTTCTCAGGCTGCAGCCTCACACCAGATGACACTCGGGCGCTGGCTCTTTGGGAATACACATCAAACCCTGGTTCATAATTTATGTAATGACATATACTTGGACACTGATTAGCTACCTTATCAGCCCTGTAATAAAGGAAGCATAACCCCTAGTTTATCATTCATTTATCTGAAGTCATTTTGAATAATATCACAAGATTGTAATGTAATCATTATGCTGTACAGCATGTGTGGGCCAGTCCCCTACACTGGCAGTGTCAGAGGACTGTCATAGTTCATACTACTTAATTTGCTCACTTCTTACACATTTATGAAATTGGAGTCAACAGTCTGGTGGAGCAGGAATATTCCGGGCAAGGGACTCACACAAATTGTTAACAGGGTGTTCCTTGGGAGGGTGAGGAAGCACCAGACAAGCTGAAAATGGGGTTTGTGGTGGAATTGAATGGGTGCTCAAGGAGCAGGTTGAACTTCCCTTGATGTGCTCCATCCAAAGCACCTGCTGGCTTTGTTGATGTTTTCTCTGTGCATGAGGAACAAGCTTCCCTTCAGACATTTTAAAAGCCCTCAGCAAGACTAAGGGGTTTCTGTGTTGCTTGCAAAGCTGGAAGGGTTCCTGAAAAACCATGGAGCTCACAGTGAGGTCTGCAGGCTGAATAAACACCAGTGCCCTGCTGGCTCTGGGGAGAGCAGAAGGCAAAGGGTGCACAAGGAGATGCTGCAAACTCAGACACAGCCTCGTCCTTCTTCCCTGGGCTGCTTGTGGGCTTATAACCAACTTTCACTACATTTTACATTTTTATTCTGGAGTGTGAGTTTTTGGAAATGGTGTTGATTGAGAGAAAAGGGTTCTAGACTTCACGGGCCAGGAGAAAACTTTGGAAACATGGGCTCATAGAGTCTGATAGAATTGGAAAAGATATCTGTATTTATATATACTAATATAGTTTTATGCTGCTCTCATGGAATTCAGTGCCCAGATTTCCACTTTGTGAGTGTCTGAGGTGCACGAGTGTAGGATTGCAGCAAAACCCAGCCAGTCTCACCCAGAACACGGGGCAGAACTGAAACACCAGCAAAGAGGGCTCAGCACCTGCTCCCCACCCAGCCCTGCTGGGCCACCACCTACATTTATGTTCTCCCAAACCTTAATCTTATGGATGTGGCCAGGTTAACTCCAGGTTAGCCAGCTGGGCTGGAGGATTTGGGGGCTGTCACTGTGGGGGCCGGGGCAGGCAGAGCAGCCCCAGCACTGCCCAGCCCCACAGCCCTGAGAGATGAGAGGGGCTGATGGATGGAAGGGCTGGTGACAGCCTGCACTGAGATAATGATTGCTGGGCAGCAGGAGCCATTAGGGTGTCACGGAAAAACCCCAAGATTAATGAACAGCACGAGCTGGATAAGTAATGAAAAAAAGGGAAGGGGTGGAAAGAGTAGGATAATGTTTATTTTAAGATAGTTAATCAAAAGAAGCAAATAATTAAAGCTGCAGTTCTTTTCTGGCATCAGCTTAATGAAATTATAAGTGCAAAAAATAAAGCAGATCTAAAGCACAGAGCTGAGTATCAGTGTCCCAGTGGGGAGAGGGGAAGGACCCCTCCAGACAGCCCCAGCAGAGCAATGGGATAGATGACGTGAGCATCTTTTCCTTCTGTGATTGCCGAGCAGATCCACATTCCAAGCTTCATCCCTCACATATAAATAATCATTTCACGAATAGAGATTAAATGTTTACTGTAAAAACAATTAAATTTGTTTCTAGCCCTTTTTAATGCAAGACAGTAAAAGCAGCTGATTTAATCATCAATCTTGCATTCAGCATTTATTGACTAGAAATGCAATTCTAGTTACAATTTTATTTCTATTAGAATAAAAATATATTCCACAGATTTTGCCAGGGAAACTCATCAGTAAATTTTGGCATTTCAGTTCAAAGTTGATGTAAAAAGAAATGATACTCAGCAAGTTATCCCTGAATAGAGAGGAGGGGATGGGTCAGTGGGGGAGCAGGGAATGGCCAGGGCCTTGCAGGGCCACTCCAGGCTGTAATTCCTGCAGGGATCACACAGGGAACACTGGCTTTGTTAGTATCAGATGCCTGATGAAGATCAAATGATATTAAATGACCGTGATTGCATCAAACCTTGGCTGAAGCAGATGATGCAAAAAAATAAAAGGAGTGTGTGAATCCCTGCACAGCTGGAGCAGCGACGGAACCGCAGGAAAAAGGGGAATCAACCTGACCCAGGGATCGCCAGCCGAGAACCACACAGTGCATGAAACAAGCCAGGCCCCTCTGAAAGACTGCACATTTAAATATGTATGAAACTCAGGAAATTCAGCTTTGTTAAAAAGAAAAACAAAGTTTTCATATTGCAGGAAACAATTTGTGCTTAACACGGATTTTACTGCGCTCTGGAAATAACTAATGTGTCAAATAAAAATGAGCACAGGACAAAGGCATAACATGTGCAAAGATGTCATTTAAAACACTGTAAAAGCCCCCATTGCCACCATTTACAAATGAAACAGACCTAACTTAGGATGGAATCGAGGGGGCTTTTCAAATTCAAAGCAGAAAGGGAAACCAAAATTGGGATAAAAATACTCCTTCCTCATTTGTGCAATGGTTTACACCATTTTACATTCTTGCTTCTTAAAATAAGGAAGTCATTGGCAATTCTTGCTATGAAACGAGTCAACAATATCTGGTGCCACTTCTGTCCCTTTTGGTGCCACAAATACAAATGTTATAGACAGTGAAGTTTTCCACAACCTGCACCCAATGTGAGTGTTTAACTGGACACTTATTCCCTCAAGATATAAAAATAAAGCAGAAAAACTTGGTTTGGATGGTTAAAAAATTCAAAGGCCTGTTCCAACGCAGGTAAATAAATCAGAAATATTTTGAATATTTCTGTATGGGACTTTTCCTGATATCACTCCTGAAGCACTTCAACAACAAACCCCTTTTACTGTGGATATTTGCAAAAAGCCATTTGTCAAGCATTAGTCCATGGCCACATTTGCTGCATTGCAAAATAAATAATGTAATCTGGGATGTAACTGCAGAAAGATGCAGAATTTATAAGATGTGATCTAGGCAAGGAACAGATATTAGACCACATAGTTCCAACATTTGTTTCCAAAGGGCTTTGAAAATGTTGTCAATACTGTCTTCTTGAGAGATGCAAGTGCTCCCAAGTACATCTTCCTGCAAATTGTGCCTCCACCACCTTTCCCAATCAAATGCAGGTAAAATTTGAGGAACGTGATGGAACTCCCAATACAAATTATGTCACGTGTCCCACCTGCACATAAATAGCGAATTGTGGTATTACCCAGCCTTGGATGGAGAGCTCTGGGAAGAAATTCCTGATGTGTTCAGGTGCTTACATCACCACTAGCTTGTGCCCAGCCTGGAGCAGAATTTTCCCCTCCTTTTTCCTCCCCAGTATTCCAGAATCACCTTTACAAAAGGATCGGTGCCTCCCAATCCTCCCCTGAGCATCCTCCCTCCCTGGGCTCTGGCTGCTTCTCCTCTCCCCCGTGTATTCTACCTGCTTTCAAATTCAAACTGAATTTTTATTTCTGATTGTCACAGGGGTTCAGCACCTCTGTTTTCAAGTGGAATATAAAACAGATGGGAAATAATTATGACCCAGCGTTCTTTCTCAGGGCTGAAGGCTCCTTTCTGGCACCTATTATTCTAATTTTGCTCCCTTTTCAAGTCATTTTTTAATTTCAGATTATTCTGTTCTTTCTGAAGCTGTGACAAATGGGGTGGGGGAAATATGCTTGAAGTTTCTCCAGGACCTATTCCTGTGCATGTGGCACAGGGAGGGGAAGGAAGTGGGTATCTGCTTTAGTAATGGAACCATATCTAACAGAACAGGTAACAAGATGGTACTAAAAGCACTGAGAAAACTCTTAGAACCACAGAATCCCAGACTGGTTTGGGTGGGAAGGGACCTCAAAGCCCACCCAGTGCCACCCCCTGCCATGGACAGGGACACCTTCCACCAGCCCAGGTTGCTCCAAGCCCCATCCAACCTGACCTGGGACACTCCCAGGGATGGGGCAGCCACAGCTTCTCTGGGCAACAACAGCTCAAAGAGCCTGTGCTTACTCTTTTCCCAGTTTCAGCTTCACCCCTAAACCCTGGAATCTGGGAAGGGCAGCCAAATGGTGGTGGTTGTGGGGAGAAACCTGTAAGTTCCAGCCTGGCTGAGGAAAACACTTGGTTTTCCAGACATAGGGAAGTGTAAATCACAACTGTTAAAAACATAGACTTTGCCTGCAATTAATCTCTCCAGGAATGCTGTCAGGATTTTAATTACCATGAAGTCAGATCTTCTCTTATGAAGCATTCCAGCTGTACTGTGTTTTGCTAAGAGGAACACTCTTCAGCTCCTGCTAAATACAAAATGCACCAATTGTAGCAAATCTTCCAGCAATTTCCCCAAGTTTTAGTTGCAACTTGTCAGGTGCCCTCCTCCCTTCCTCGTGTTCCCTCTCCCAGCTGGGGTGCTCCCACCTTTGCCTCCCTGAGCCTTTGGGGACCTGCTGATGCTGAGATGGCTCCATCCCAGCACGGACAGGGAATGAAGGTGGGATGGACCTGGGCTCCTGAGCTCCACTCACCCTCCCTGGGCAGGCTGGGCACCATCAGCCACACATGGATCCTCAGAGATCCATCTTTGATGCTGGGCTAGTGGAAGGTGTCCCTGCCCAAGGCAGGGGGTGGCACTGGATGGTCTTTAAGGTCCATCTCAACCCAAACCATTCTGTGATTTTATGATTCTATAATTCAAGGAGGAATGACAATGAAACTTATCTAAATTATTCCATTTCCCCTTTATGAATCCATTCTCCTCCATTGCAGAGCAATTCCTTTAACTGGGACCCTTCAAACGATGTGCTCAACCAACCATTCCCACCCAGCCCTCTGCAAAAACTATCAATAAAATATGCAGAACCAGGACCACCACCTGAGTGTCCTGTTGATACACCACCACAACTTCCATAAATCCATCAACCTATGGGAACCACAATCATGGATGTTTGCCTTGGGCTGACCACGGCACGCGCCTTCCTCAGGGAGAGGGATCCTTCCTCATCTTCCCAAGCCTCGTGCTCTGAAAAGGAAACTGAGCAATGTAAGGCCCTGGTTTTTTTTATTTTTCCTTTATTTTATGGATCTGATCCAAAGCTCCCGAAAGCACAGGGAGTGAGTTCTTGTGGCACGTCAGCGACAGGCGGGATCTGAAACAAAACTCTTGCTTATGTGTAGAGATTAAAGTGCTGTGGAACCAGGAGAAAATGTCCCTTTCATTTCAGTATTGATTAGTCTTTATTGAACACACACACTTCTGCTAACTCTGCCTTTGCTGAGTTTGGTTTGTTTTTACTTCTTTCATGATTCCAAGTACCTTTGACGATAATTTTCCCTTTGCTGAACTCAATCAGCTATTGATAAAATCCAAACCGAGATGCTGAGTCCTTAAAAAGAACCCGTGTTTTTTCTATTCTTTAAAAAGTACTACTGCCCGTCTTTGCTGTGAACCATCTGTTACACGTCTAATTAAAATATATTTGTAATGAGCTTATTAGTGCACAGAATATGTCCTGAACAGGATGCCAGTCAAGAACCGATTGTTTGGGGAGAGAAGATGCCTTAAACTCCTATTAGTTTAACAAAGCCCCGCACCGGTGTTTTCAGCCTGTATAAAAGCAAATTCCGAGAGGGCAGGAATTCACACACTTTTTGTAATAATTTCCTCTTCAAATATGTTGCTGTTCCTTTCTAATATAGAGTCAGATGGCCTCTTATAATTGCAGTATCAAATCTTTGCCTCAGTTTTCAACTGCAGGTGATTTCAAATGATTAAAGATGCACAACAGGGAATAAACAAAAATGCTTACATGCAATTATTTTTAATTAGTATTTGGCTATAAAGTGTGTGCCTTCATAAAAAAGTCTGTTATTCACATAAACATCTGTTACCATACACACAAGGAAACACACTGTAAGTCTGTCATCACATCACCAAAACAGAATATACTAAGGAAGGCTGGACAGGAAAGCCAACACTTTGAGTTTTTAAACAAAAGATATAAGCATAACTGCCAAAACAGACACTGCACCACACCTTTCAATTAGCGCACTGCACAATCAAAGGAAGAGCTATTACCAATGGAATTATACTTGAAAATGTTAAAATAGATGGAATTATTCTTTGAAAACAATGGAATCTGTAAGCACAAGACGATTTCAAACTCTTTACTAATTTTGCACCAGCGAACATAATCAAAACGCTTCCTGTTTGCACAGTATCTCTGGGTACTCTTCTGACAACTTTTTTAAATCTTATTTTTGTTCATTATTTAAGCCCTCTCAAAAAAAAAAAAAATCAAAAACCCCCAACCCTCTGTGGCACGAGCACATAAATAAACCTGCAATGTTCAGTCCTGGCCTCATTTTGCAGAGCCCGACTCAGGGACGCTGACATATTTTAAGTAAGAACGCGACAAACAGCGAAGTAAGAGAGATATACAGAGCGATATAAATTAATACCGCCATAATTGATAGGTGGAGATAAGGTTGCTCTGCGGAATACTGAGAATAAAATGAAGAGGAGGTGTGAGAGTACCTTGCACATGAATTACTGAATCGGTGGGAATTGCTGAGCTCTGCTGTGAGGAAGCTCTTGGAAACACCTCCAGCAACCAAACTTAACACCTTAGTTCCACCAGCAGGGAAACCCACAGCATTAACCACCCAGTTCAAACAGCACAGCTCAGTTTGCATGAAAATAAAATCAATTGTTTAATTAAAACGCACACGTGGCGCTATCTGCCAGTTCCACCTCGGTGTTATCTACGGTCTGATCCGGGGAGGGAAAAATCACTGCACCTCAGTTGTGGCCCTGCTGGGACCAATAACTAATCATTACAGCAGAGGCAACCTGGGGGTGCTGCTCGTGGGAAACAGGGCTGGAGATGCCACTGGTGCTCCTGACCCAGCACCCTGACCCATTAATTGTGAGCACAAATCTTTCTGCACATCCTGGGAGAGCTCCTGTGTCTTAAAATCCTTCCTTCACGAGCTGTTAATGAAGGTCCTCTGGGCCCAGCCTCCTCCTCAAACCAGCACATCTCGGCCCAGAGAGAAGTCAAAAGTACCCTCAGAGTTTCTAATGGCAAAGATGACCCTCTGCTAGGAAGCAGATCCAAATCTTTTCCAGCTCCCTTTGATTTACAAGCCTTCTCTTGCACATCAGCATTTCATATATCTTCCCAAGTGTCAGAAATATGAAAGTCATACATTACACGCAAAGAATGGCCCAGTTCATTACTATCATTTTATTTATTTAACAAATACGGTATTTAATCAGAAGGAACTGACAGCTACAATTGTTTATTGCAATCATACCACACAGCCATAAACAAACATTGCACATTAAGTACAAGGTAGAAGGATCACTGGAAACATCCCGTATAAAAAATTCGTCCGAAGAATTCCTCACTAACGGACAGTGTTTGTAAATCTATTGACAAAGAGCTCCAAAAACATGGAGCAGTAAATAAAACACGTGAGAGCAGACAAGGTAGGTTTGGCTTTCAGACAAGCAAATGAATTTCTGGGTTGACTCCAGAACAGAACAACGCCACTTGCAGTGGGCGTGGGACTGGGACAGTAACATATCACACCCTCCCTCGTAAATAACCACAGCCCCAGGGAAGCCTCATCTGCCTTTTAGTGGCCAACAATTTTCCAACCATCACATGGAAATCAGCACTTCTCTGTTCACATCCGTTACACGGGGTGGACACCTCACACCCAGCCCTCACCAACTCCACCTGCTGCAGTGGGGTCCTGTCCCCAGAGGAGCTGGACCATGTCACAGCCTACAGTCCTCAACTTTTCCTTCCTTTCCTTCTCCTTTAATTCTGTTCTCAGCTCTGTGCATCCTGACTTACTTGCAAAAAGCAAAGAAAATGTATCTCCATTTCAAAAGCTCCAGATCTCACGCCCCCTCCTGCTTTCTGCAAGCAGAAGTTGGGTTCGTTTTAAGACACCTCAGCTTCCCCAACTTCAGTGAGAGTTTTGCAAGAGTTAGTGGAGCAGGAGTGTGTCTCAATAACTGTGACAGATGGCTGGGCCTGAGAGAAGAAAGAACTATTTTCCTCCTGAAATTTGCTGCAGTGCCGTGGCTGGGAAATGCTTCCCTTTGCCACATAGGACTCCCCAGGATGAGAATAAAGTCAGCATTTCTCTTTATTTCTCTTCTCGTTCACTCTTCCCTCTGGTTTAAAAGCCCCTCTCATCCAGCTTGGACTGTTAACATTGAGGGAAGAAGCTTTAACTCTTCATCCCTTAAAACAAGGCAAACTCAGAAGGAAAAGGCAAACAGGTCAGCCCTGGCAGTGCCTGGCCAGGGGATCTGCAGGATCTGTGCCAGGCAACACCACCTGGGGATGGGACCCTGGCAGGGACGCTCTGCCAGCTGCCCCTAGACATGGACATCTTCCCCACCCACTGCCCCTCTCCGAGCACTGGAATTATTTCTGAACATGCAGGTCTTTGTTATAATCAGCGTTACATGAACGAGGCAGGAGGTGAAGGGTCCTGCCCCAAAGCCCCCCAGGTCCTCTGACACCCAACACACAACTAATGGTTCCTCAAAAAAGGGCTAGTTCTATGTCTACTGCATATGCCTGAAAATTAAACTGCAAAAGAATTGGAAAAGAATGAAGAAAACCCAGGTGAAATGGCTAGTTCAGCTCCACATGACTATCCCACTTCCACAGGAGAGCCAGACCCCGAGTTCCATTTCCAAATTCCAGGAAACTCAGCATGGAAGTTTTGGAAGGGGAAAGATTTCATTGTAAGAGCAACCCAGGAGATTAAAGGTGAGGCAAGTTTCTGGACCCATCAGATAACTGAGGCTGGCAGGAACCCTAGAGGTCCTCCCATCCAACCTGCTGCTCACAGCAGGGCTGACTGCACAGCTGGACCTGGATCCAGACAATTCTCAGGTCCAGGGGTGGAAACCCAACACATTCCTTCACATCCGAGCAATCCCAGGCCCCACAAGATTCCGAATCCTGCCTCTACTGATGGTGTGGTGTCAGCACAGACCCTGCCCTGTCCAACCACAGGGAATGGGAACAGAGCCGCAATCATGTCCCTTCCACAAATTATTGTCTTGGACCTGGAAACACCTGCCAGGGAAGGATGCAGATCAGGGATAGACTAAACCATGCCCATAGTGTTCAACATGTCAGAGATGGAGAGCTGCAGGTGCTTCAGGAATCACAAAACAAAGGGCCCACAAGGTGTTGGACAACTTCAGGCTCCTGCCACCGACCAGAGACAGAGACAGAGACACCTCCAAGGTTTGCATCCAAACAATGCTCTCCTGGGATAAACCAAGCAGACAAAGAATCACCACCCCATCATGAAATCCCTGAAAGAAAGGCATTAAGTATGTTAAAGTTCAGTGAAAGATAAATTATTACAGAAGGTGAAGGAACTTCGTGTTCAGGCAGGACTCTCTTTGGAGCACATCAAATACAGACCCTGTTGCAAACCCTCCATTCACCAACCTCAGAGTATCCTGGGACAGCAAGTATGTCCCAATGTGGAATATTTCATCTGTGTGGCCACAGACCTGAAATCCCTTAACATGCGAACAACTGTGTGGATGTGGCTCCAGATATTTCAGCTTCCAGAGGCATAAATACCAAAAGGAAAGTGTCAAATCTCTGCTATTATATATTATGTGCTAAATAAAGGCTATTTGTGTGGCTTAATTGTGAAGTTTTGCTTTTTTTTTTTTTTTTTTCAAAAGAAGATGAAGGCAGTGACAAAAATATTAAAGATATCCAAGAAAGTAAAACCTCCAGCGTGTTCTGCTTGTACAAAGGGAATTGTACCTTTAAAAGATGGTCTCGGTGCAGTCAGTAGGAACTCGATGAATGAACTCCTTCAAAAGCATTTCTAAGTACTAATTAATGCAAGTCCTGGAGATAAACAAAGCAGGGAGGAGCAATTGTTCCTGCAACAATGTGAGGACTTCAAATGAGTATCTCATCTTTGAAGGAGGAATTTTACTTCTTCACTTTATAAATTAACCCATCTCCAGAAGCCTATTATTCCTCTAACATACAACTTAAAAACAGGATGTATTTGGGACTTTCCCATTGAGGGAAACATGAAATACTGTGACAACACTTGGTGTGTCGTACCGTGCCAAAAACATCTCGTGTATCTTTGTGAAGTTTAACTCAGAGCCAGCTGATTCCTTGAGGCTCTCAAATGCCACTGCAACAACACTATCCAATTTCCATGACCACAGAGAAAAATTCCAACTGCAAAGCAGCCTTACAGCCCAGAAGGGAACTACATGGAATCCAAGTTTATGTATTTGTTGTGCTTTAACATAAATCTCATGATTACAAAGCTATTAGCTGATGGCTTGGGAAGGGGGGGGCTTTATCAACCACTCTGTTAGTTAAATACATACCTTGGTTTTATTTTAAACTTTATATAAATATTTACATCAGGTGGTAGGAAATCATGGAATCACAGAATCCCAGGATGGTGTGGTTTGGAGGGAACCTTAAAGATCATCCCATTTCACCCCCCCATACACCTTCCACTATCCCAGGTTGCTCCAAGCCCAGCCAGTCTGGCCTTGAACATTCCAGGGATGGGAATGCAAGTGCTCAAAAGCAGTGCAGACACTGGGGAAAGGATAATAAGAGCACACATTTATTTTCTTTGGGAATGCTTTGAAAGACAGTCAATTTCTGGAGGAATCACTTGGAAACACAGCAAATATCCTCCTGGAAAAAGAAGGAACATCGACAGTTGCTGTCCAGGCCACTGGTAGTACTGCAGAAACTGCATCACATGACAGCTGCTTTCCTTTTTCCCTGTTATTTTAACTAGTCAGAGCAACAAATGTCCTGGTTGCAGAACTCTCTGAGTCTTTGGAACATCAGAGCTTTCATGTTTTCCTTAGAACTGGGGGAATCTCAAAGAATGACACTTTCTGTTCCCATTTTTCTGACTCTGCCTTTCCCAGAACCAGGTAAAACATCCAGTACATTTTGTAGCCAGCAGGAGATGGAGGATTTCTTCCTTTTCCAGCTGTCACATCAGTATCTCTAAGCACAGTTTTATTTAAATGTTTCAGCCAGAAGACACATCAAGCTAATTTTTTTCCTGCAGCCTGCATCTCCAAGTCCCCCAGTTTCCCATTTCCTTCAGCTGGCTGGGATCCACCAGGAGATGACATCCCACCACTGCTGCACTACTGACACAGAGCCATAAATCCATCCCTGATGCTCACACAAACCTCTGTGTTCTTGCAGTACAAAGTTGTGGCATCGGTAATACTTTACAAACTCCTTTTTTATCCATGTTTTCTCTTTTCCTGCTAATCCCTGATTAGCTGGATGAGCTGACCAAGCCACGCTCCTGTGCCCAAGCAAACTGGATGGTTTGCAGGGGTAAGGATGGGTCCTTCTGTTTTCCTTTGAAGAGTTCAGGCTAATTTACTGGGGAAACCACTAAATTATCACTGTGCTGAGAAAAATGAGTCATTATCAGCTGAAATATCCCCTTCGTTCTGGCAAACAGAAATATTTATATGGAAGCCTAAGCAGTACAGGAACCATCTGCACCCTGGGGGGTGTTTGCTCCATCTCAGACAGAATGGGGCTGGAAGTGTTTGGTAATTTCCTTACTTTGCTGTTACACACTATACTCATGTGCATCTGCTACATGCAGAGTAAAAGTGGTGTTTACAATTTTACTCAATTTTTTCTATTTTTAACCTTTTTCTGTATCGTTTTCAACACAAACTGGAGTAGTTGTGGGTCACACTTTTAAAATTTCTCCTTCATTTTCTTTATTAAGGCTTCCAGATTCGCTGTTGTCAGGCTTCACATAACTCTCTTAGAGCTGTGAATATTTTCTCTGCAGAGCGGAGAAGAACGTGGTGGAAAGTACTCCATGGCTCCTGAGGAGCTCCTTCTTATGGAGAGGAGATCCATGAACTTCACCCTTCTCTATCAGCACAGGCCAGAAATAAATATGCTTTTAGCCACCCCATTTGTGCCTCAACCTTTCAGCACCCTTGCCACTTATCACATTTTTCAAGGTCACCCACTAACACTGTCTGCCCAGTTGCCAAATCGATACGAGCAACATCACACTTCCCACAAAAACAGTTCTGCTTCAATTCAAGCCCCATAGAAAAAACTTGGCCTGTAACAGCTTGGATTTCTCTGTAGGAACCAAAGAACCCAGGTCAGATTCCTTAAAAATAATGGACTTGCACCATTAACTTGGACTGAGCACCAGAACAGGCATCCAGGCCACCCTTTAGCAACCCAAGGAAGTTAACTGGCCACTTCTGAGCAGGGTTAATAAGGCTGTGACTAAAGGTAAGCACTGGGTTTAGCACTGCTCTGCAGAGCAGGCAAATGGAAGCTGCCACCAAGGCTTTGGCTGGGAAAGGACGCTGATTTCATTCCAGGAAAAGTAAATACTTACATTGCAATTTAAATACTTTTCAGTGTTTTCTCTACATAAGACTAATTCCCACTAGTGTTTGCAAAAGTCTTTGTATAGAATATTTCTTACTAGATCAAACCACCACAGGTGAAATCCAGGTCCTCCCCAAGCTTCCCAAATACATGCAAACCTGAGTCCTCCATTGCTGGAGGATGTGGATTCCAATGTCCTGACAACCCACAACCCTCACCGTGTGTTTCCATTCAGATGCCAAGGGGGGATGGCTTTAAGCTGAAGGGTAGATTTATATTAGATCTTAGGATAAAATTCTCCCCTGGGAGGGTGGGCAGGCCCTGGCACAGGTTGGGCAGAGAAGCTGTGGCTGCCCCTGGATCCCTGGAAGTGTCCAAGGCCAGGTTGGACGGGGCTTGGAGCACCCTGGGACAGTGGAAAGTGTCCCTGCCCGTGGCAGGGGGTGGCACTGGATGAGTTTTAAGGTCCTTCCCAACCCAAACCAGTTTGTGATTCTATGATTTTCTGCCAGAGAATTTTGGTCCCTTGTTTATGACATGGGAACCATGGGAGCCCACCCCATGGAGCCCACCCCAGGGAACACCCCGATATAGGATGGAACCTTCCTTTTTGGGACAAGACCATGGGAAATTCTGTGTCTGACTTCAGTTCCTCCCAGGGATTATTTGCTGTTTCCTGGTTATATGGGGAGATGTCTTTCACCTGTGAGTACAGCAGGTACTTACAGGGAAAAAATACCACACTGGTGTTCATATTTCGTTCCAGCCGTGTATTTGTGTGGGCACTTCCCATTCTCAGTTCCCCTTCCAGTATTCCCTTCCCAAGCAACAGGCCCCAGAACAAGGAGGAGTCTCTGCAAGTGATGTTATTTACATAAAATAAACTTCTCCTGAATGCCAGTTTGCCACATGGATTATTTACTGAAGCCTCGGTGTTGCACAGCCCGGTCGTACTGCACGCTGGTGTAAGAAGCACCGTGATTGCAATCCATTAGTAACTGTCACAACAGAGCTCCTGCTACAAAGGAAGGAGACAGGGAAAAATACCTCCTACCCAGGAACTGGAAATTGGATTCAGGAGACATATTTATCCTGAATTCTGAGCCTCGTTCTCTGCGTGATCTGTGACAACTCACTCCCCTGGACTGCTCTGCGCCTTCCCCTTCTGAGAAGCGAAATGGATCATGTTTTTTCTCCTCTGTAAACGTCATTTATATGATCAGATGGAAATGGCCAAGTGCAAAATTACGGCCGTTAACCTTTCCCACGGAATAATCCCAGGATCCACCCGAGGAGCCGTTCACCTGCCGGTGACACTTGGATGTCCTCAGGCGATGGAAGGCAGGAGCCTTTCCTGCCAGCAAATAAAGCCTTTAAGTAGGAGCAGAGATTAACTTCACCGGCCAGAAACAGCAGTGGGAAGGCTGGGAGCGACATGGATAACAGCACGAGGAGAAATTCCAGGAATATTGTATCTGGACAACTCCAGCCTGTGTCTGGTGAAGAGGCCAGACTGCTGCTCAACGTGAGCTCTCCTTAAGAACTCCAAACCATTATCTCGTGCTCTGTGAGGGAGCAGCTCCCAGCCCAGGGCCTGCAGCCACAAGGACAACTCACGCTTGGCACAGCCCACGGAATTTGGTGGATGTTTCTCTTTTTAATTGTGCTGATATTCTTAACTTTGTAAAATAGCTCTGTACAGGAAAATGACATCCCTGTGAAATTCCAATCCCTCTTATGGGCAGCAGCTGTTGGAATAACTGCTTTGCAATGTAATCCCCTTGTTCAATAATTCTTTGCCTTCCAACGTTGCAATTTACATTTTTGCCAAGGAATCAAACTGGTACTTAAGTATGAGAATAGCTGAGGATCCTGCCTTTGTCTCCAGCCAACTGATATCCTAAGCCCTGCTATGACATTATATAAATATTCAAAAAATGCCTGTGAATACCATAATTTTTCCAGGTCTCACAAATGTGGAATTATCCAAGTAATGGATTATGAATGGAGTGGTAATGTATGGAAACATTACCCACCCAATACGTATTACACCGCCCAAAGACTCTACATGAAACAAAATGTGTTCGAGGTTTAACAAAATAAAGCAGTCCCTTGAGATTCAGCCTCACTAATTCCCATTAAAAAACTCCAGAAAGGTGAAAATACTTACAGATACTGTTAATTTATAAATATTATCAGCTGAGAAGTGCACTCAGGAAGATCTTATATAAAATACCTGCTTATCCAGCTCTGAACTTTGCAAATTTAAACCAAAATCTTGAAGCTCAATAAACCAAGATTTCAAATATTAGGTTCATTAGCAAGGTGTGTCTTTCTCCTCATCAACCCCACAATCAGGTGGGTATTTTGCCTCTACAGACCTGATACATTAAAAAAAAATATGCTATTATAGGCAATTTGGCTATTTTTTGAAGGAAAGTGTTTGAACAAAAGTGAAAGACACTGACTGGCACAGGTTGGGCAGAGAAGCTGTGGGTGCCCCTGGATCCCTGGAAGTGTCCAAGGCCAGGCTGGATGGGGCTTGGAGCACCCTGGGCTGGTGGGAGGTGTCCCTGCCCAT
>JAWWTY010000158.1:34446900-34473066 GCA_035222235.1 Margarornis squamiger
CCCTGGATCCCTGGAAGTGTCCAAGGCCAGGTTGGATGGGGTTTGGAGCACCCTGGGCTGGTGGAAGGTGTCCCTGCTCATGGCAGGGGTGGAATGAGACGGTCCCTTCCAAGTTAAACCATACCATGATTCTATTAAAATGAAAGGGACCTTTGCACTGAACTCAGTGAGAGTTCCCTATCCCCCTGGTTTGACTATTTTCATTCATTTTCTACTGAAAGTATGTATTTTTGATAACTTTCTAACTATATTTCTACCTTTCACACCGCACAAAACAACTCCATATTTAGGCATTACGCCAAAAATTTCTGCATTTCTGGTACTCTGTCCCCATGTGGTGCTTGGCTGAGGATGGACAGAGGTCTCCACACCAGGGCCAGGAGCCCTGAGAGCCTGTTGTCACCGTCAGAGCTCTTTGAAGCACAGCCACTCTATCTATTGACACTGAGCAGGGGCTCCCAGGCACAATGGGGGAGTCATTCCACCAGCGCGTTGGGTTTTCCTTTCCTGCTGGCTCCTGGACATGAAAGAGAACTTTATCTGCCTGCAGGAGCAGACACCGAGCCAGGATCCCAAGAGCTGCCCAAAGATCCCCCCCAGCTCCATCCCCCAGCCAGGGCCAGAGGGGCTGGGCTGGGTGACCTCATGGCACTTTTGCTCTCTGCCTTCTGTTCCTCCGACAGCCAGAGTGGGTGGCACCAGTGATCAGGGGGGATTTCAAAGCTCAGCCATTGAACAGTGACAAATGACACTGAACTTGAAAAAATGCAACTTGATCTACCCAGGGGGAAATAATCTGAAACAAAGGTGCTCGATGGTGGGGGGAAATCTGGCCAGGAGCAAAAGCAAAAGGCACACAGGAGTGGTAACAGCAGATTAAATATAAATAAGTGAAAGCTTTCAGAATTGTTTGAGGACTTCAGGTGACACGTGGCACCTCAGAGGAGAGGACAGGGTAGGAGGTGTCACAAAACCTTGACACACTCGTTGCTGTTCAGCTAATTCCTACCATCAAACCCTCATTCTTAGGAGGAACACGTGTCTCAAAAGTCAGAAAAATTCAGCTCCCATCCTTGGCCATCAAGCTGAAAAGCAGCATTGCAGTGAGTTTAATCAGCTCTTCTACAACTCCTTTCCCTTTAATTCCATAGGTACACTGATATTTTTGGCTCCTGATATGAAACCCACCAAATATTTGTGGGTAATTCCCGTACTTTTGCCCAGAGGAATACACAGCCACAGAGCCTGATCCCAGTTTTAGCCTCCAGTTTCTATTTCAACACTGAACTTGCACTGAGTTGTTACAAAAAAGGCAGAGAATCATCTTTGGTTAAATCTCCCTTTAATCTTCCTTAAGAAGTTTGTCTCTCCCAAGATGTGGTGGCTTTTATTGTTCTTTCTTTCAAGGGTGCATATACATCTATATGTGCTCAAAAACTTTAAAATTACTTCATTCTGATTAAAAAGGAACACAGGGAAATGCATTTAGGGAGGTCTATCAAGTCCTCTTTGGAAAAAAAAATAAGGGGAAAGAAAAGGTGGATTTTTGGTCATTGCACATCATCCAGCACCATTCAAAACACAATATTTTGCATTATTATGCAAATTCTGCCCAGATTTTGCTTCCACACTGCAATTTGCTCACTGCTTTTCAAATTTCCTTGCTAAATACATCTTCAAAACAAAATTTATGTTTTCAGAATATTCCATTAAAAATACTGAATAATTTCAAGTGAAATTTTTGGTTTCCCATGCCTGCACTTTCAAAGGGAGCAGAGCCTGGGATTATTTTTTTTGTGTGTGATGCAAAATATAGAGATATATTATGTTATATGAGGCACAGTGATGATTTTATTCCAACATAAATGTCATTCTCACATAGTAATTTCATTTGGACGAGGAGAAGTGACTTTTTTTTAGGTGTTTGCACCTAATATTAATGTTAAAGTTTAGACCATTTCATGGAAGGATAACGACAGAGCCAATTAACTGGCAAAGCAGGATTTACTAGTTTCCATTGGAAATACCAGGTCCCTCATACTCTAGGTAGCATTTTAAAATAAAATCATTATTTTTCTTTAAAAACATTTGGAACTACACATGTGAAAGCGAACAAACATGCCCGTTTCCCCTCCACTATTTACCCCCAAGCCCTGCCAGATAAATGCCACTCAGTATCTGAGGTCAGCCTGGCTCTGAAAGTGCTCTGCATTCCTGAACTCCTTCCCAAATCTCGGGAAGGCAAAGGGAGGAAAACAAATAGCAGATGTGGGAATTGGGAAAAGGAAATGGTCATTTTTCCAGCGTGTGGGTCATGGAGAATAGATTAGCAAGCCCGGGCTGGTTTCAAGGCGCTGGCACGGGGCGAGGAGCTGGCCTTTGCCCAGGACAAACAGTGCCAGGTCCGTGAGAGCCGGAGCGCGGCGCACGCGGCCGGGAGCTGCTCCAGCTCCATGGGGATGGGGACACATGCCATGACAATGCCATGGCAGCGCCCTTGGCTCAGCCCCCAGGACTGCACCCTCCACCAGGGATGGGGGATCTGCACCAACCCAACCCCATGCTCCCGGTTTCAGGCACACCTTGTGCACCCTGTGGAGCAGAGGGGTCGTGCCTGGAGCTGACACATGAGGATTGATGTTGGGACTGCAGTCTGAACCCTCCTCTTGGTAATTGCAGGCACCTCTGGGTCCAGACTGATGGCAGGAATCCTGGCTTGGGAGAGCTAGGACATGCTGGAAAGACTCAGGAGAACCTCAGAGGGTAGGCAGGTGCTGGCAAAGGGTGCCCAGAGAAGCTGGGGCTGCCCCTGGATCCCTGGAAGTGTCCAAGGCCAGGTTGGATGGGGCTTGGAGCAACCTGGGCTGGTGAAAGGTGTCCCTGCCCATGGCAGGGGGTGGGATGAGATGGGCTTTAAGGTCCCTTCCAACCCAAGCCAGTCTGTGATTCCATGAATTCTGAGTAATGAATTCAGGAATGGCTGGAGCTGTGTCAGGGCAGGCTTAGGTGGGATCTCAGGGGAAGGTTCTTCCCCCAGAGGGTGGTGGGCACTGACCAGGCTCCCCAGGGCAGTGGGCACAGCCCCAAGGCTGCCAGAGCTCCAGGAGGGTCTGAATGATGCTCTGGAGCACAGGATGTGACCGTTGGGGATGGTCCTGGGCAGGGCTGAGGGCTGGACTGGATGGTCCTTGTGGGTCCCTTCCAGCTCTGTGATTCTGCAAATCCCTGAAATCACTGTTATGTGTTATTGGCACAGTACCATGTGATGCCACTCCAGGTCATGCCAAATCCAGGGGACAATAATTTACTCCAGTAACTCTGATCCGACCAGGAACAACAATAACTCCCCACTACCTTCTTAGGCTCATGCAGTATTTGAGCCACGTTCCTACCGAGGGCAGACACAGCCAGACTTACCAGTAAAAGGGAAAATACAGCTCTGGAGGAAGGAAAAGTGGACAGAGAGACCACCCAGCCACCACAGGACAAATGAGATGTCATCCATGGGATCCTACGGCTCAGGATGTTATTCTTGTGCACTGCACAATCAATTATGTCTGTACCAAATGACTACACTCACTTTTTTTGGGTCTCCAGGAAATCTTTGTTCAAATTGAAGATGGTTTTCTAACAGGCTCCTCTCTTTACCCAATTTTCCAGCTGAGTTGACTGAGGCCCAGGCAGGTCAAAAGGCTTACCCAAGGTCAGGGAGGGAATCAATGAGTTGGGTCAGATTAGATCTCAGCCTGTTCCTCGCTTTTCATCCTCTGCTGTTCCTGCTGGATCACCACTAGAACCAGGTTAACAAAAATGTTATGGACGTGCTTTAAAAATATATATTTTTAAACTTGTTATCCCAATAAGAATTAAGTTCTTTAGACAGCAGGCTATATAAGATTAGGTTTCAAGAGGTGAGGCCTTTGCTGCAAGGAATTCAATATCCAGCACAATGTAAAATCACCAGCAGGAGAGACTTTTACTACTGTATAAAAATAATAAAAATGCAGAAAAGTCAAATTCACAGATCAAATGCTGAAGTGCTCACTCGGGTCAAGTTCTGCCTGGCTTTAATTGTATTTTGCCTTGGGAAAAGGCTTCAGATCTGGCCATAAATTAGTATGCTGATCCCATGGCATGACTGGTGTTTTATTTACTTATTCCCTGGAATATGCCATAGAATTCAAGTAGCAGTTCAGCTAAAAAGAATCGCTCATCCGAATCTGAGGGAACTATGGTATTTATGAGAATAACGTCGGGCTGCCTCTTCCAACCACCCACTATGTAATTTGGCATGAATTGACCAAAATAGCCCGTTTCCCCCTGAGGGATGTGTGTGTTTCCTGAACTTAGGCACCGAGAGGCACCAAAAGCACCGGAGTTTCAGGAAAAATATTTTCCCTGGGAGGGCAGAGGAGCTGCAGAAGGGGCTCCCCGGGGAGGCTGGGCTGTCCCCAGCACCAGGGGTTCCCAGACCTGCTGGGGGAAAGCCCTGAGCAGGGACAGGGGGATGGCTTGGAGACTTCCTCCAATCCAGCCAGGACTATTTTACAATCCTGAAGCATCACTGCATATTGTCCTTTTCAGGATAAATTTTTTAAGACCACCTCAGGCGCAGTTTTTTCCCCCAGCTATCCCTCTGTGCTCCGAGCTCCTCCCTTGGGTCATGGGGATGTGGCACAGAGAAAGAGGAATATAACTTTACTTCCCAGCTATTACCCCATAAATAAAACAAAGACCATGTCCATCGCACTGTGCTCCTTTTCCCTTCATTCGCTTTCATGCCACCAAACCACAGACGTCTTGTCCTGGGCATTTTTTTTTTTTTACAGACAATGGGAAAAGGTTGCTTTGGAAAGTCCTGTGAGGAATTTTATTTTCCCGAATTTCGGATCCTGACAGGCTCCATGGCAGACACACTCGGAACTCTTGGCAGAGTTCAGCACTGAGGAAACTGCGTCTCATCAGTTCTCATCTGCAGATCAAAGCAATTCACTGGCAACATGAAAAGACTGTATTTAAAAAGTGACAGGATACCCTTAAAAAAAATTAAAAGAATGAGCTTAGAAATTCTGGGAAGAATGCATGTGCACTTACAAGCAAAATAAAACGACATCTAAAAAGCAGGATTAAAAATATCCTCGGACGCAAGAGAAACATTTGTATTTGCCCAGCGTTGAAACAATAAACGAGTCAAAACGATCTCTGCTCCGTGTTCCAGAGCAGAATAAAACCATTCAACCATTATACAGGGTGCAACTCGCCTGCTTTTCCTGTTGTGCTTCTCTAAAGCCAGACAAAGCTAAGGCAGGCAGGGCATGGCAGCGATTTGGAGGGAGCATCCTGAGAGCGGAGAAATCTGGGAAGTTTTATACAAGATGTGCAAACTTGGGAGATGGAGCACTTGTTCCCCGGCTCCTCCTGACTCCTGGTACCTTCCAGCACTATCAGAAATAGAAATGTTACCTCTCTTTTGACTGGCACACTCCTCTCATTCCTCAGGCTGGCTCTGGACCTGCCTTTGCCTCCACCTCGTTTTTGTCAGAACTGGGAGCACACCGAGGTTTCAGCAGCTGCCTGACCTTTTCAGGGTGTGCATCTCCACCTTCACCACCCAGGGACTTGCTTGTGCTTAAAACCTGCTGCAGGTTTACTTGAATTATTTCGTGGGAAGTTGTTTAATGTCACAAACAATTTTTTTTCTCCTCTTGCAGGTCAGTTGGTATTTTAATGTCTATTATTAAACCAACTTCTGAAGCTGAACATGGAGTGCATTTGCTTACATCGATGGACGCACGGGAGCATCCCAGCCCAGCTGTGCACCTGCCATCTGGATTTGCTGGCCTATGGCCTCAGGAGCATTTGGGAGGGATGTCACCTCCCAGGAGACACAGCCAGGGGACTTCCCAGCACTGCTCCACTAGGGATCTGACTAACCAGTGAGCTCCTCTGCTGCAAGCCTGGACAGCAGCACCTGCTGAGAACAGGCACAGAATTTCACTCAGTTTCATATTTATAAAATACTTTATATATTTATATATAGTCTATCCTTAGGCTGCTGTTTGAATGTAGAGCTGGACCCAGACCCAAGCCAAGATTGCTGTGAGGAACAGGAACCCTGAGTATGTCCCACCACTATTATGAGATAATTCACATTATATAGGTAATTAAAAGAAATAAAAATGAAGATGACCATTTTCACCCCCCTTTAGATCACTGCAGAATTCTACTCCCCTCACAGTGTACATTGTATTTATGTAAAAATGCTAATGACAGACACAAGAAGGGAAGAGAGTGCCCCAGTTTACCCCTGAGGTTGCACAGCAATGCAGCTGGACATGGTTCCAGCTTTTCTTTGGGAATGCTGCTTGGCAAGGAGCTGCACTTCCTCCTGCCCTCCCCTTTGCCTTCCTAATCCCTCAGAGGAACACCCTTTAAATAATATTTCCTTAGAGAATAAGTAGAGAGATGCCAGTCTGGCTTTTCTGACCTGTCCAACCACCAGCAGCTCATTTACATCCTGAACTAGGACATTATTTTCACTCTTTCACTCCAAAACTCACTTTTTTAAGCACATTTTATTATCACTACAAGGAATGCTGTGGGTGGACAGTGAAGCTGGTTATTTTCTAACTCCTTTTCCAACATGATGAATTTGAGCAGAACTGAATGTTACGTGGAGAGCTGTCCAAAACATGCTGGAGCAAAAGATGCTCAAGAGATAGAAAATAAAGAAGAAGGTGGTAAAGAGTGAACAAGGGAACAGAGAAAAAGAGGGATGGAGTCTCACAAGCACAACTGATAAGAATTCAGCAGCAGCAAACAGCTCTCCTGGAGAACATTCTGATCCCTGATGGCATCAGGGCTTTATACCAAGTATTCCTCCAACACCTCCAAAGCATTATTTCCCTGAAACAGGTAATTTTGCCAACATTTGGTGACAGTGGACAACAAAGAAAAGAAAGGTCATTCTCCTTTCTAACTCTCCTACAAAGAACAATTTGTTCCATCACACTCTAGTCCATTATACAGATGTATCTGCACAAATTCACAAATGGAAAAGTGACAAAATAATCGACGCTGGATCATTTTTGTTTGCATAAGGCCTTCATGCTTTTGCCTTGCATCCAGGATGCTCAAAACCAAGAGCTGAGCACCACAGACACCTGCAAGGCTCTCCTGGCTCTCTTGATGTTGCTGCCACCTCAGCATCTTCCTCTTCATGCACCGCACCACTGTCCTAAAGCTCGTGGGTTTGTGGGAATTAAAAAAGGGCCCTGGGATCAGTTCAGTGGCCTCTTCTGAACTCATTCCAACAGGTGTTTTTCGTGCTGGGGACCCCAGAGCTGGAACTGGCAGCACTGGAGGTGGGTCTCACCAGAGCAGAGGGGGAGAATCCCCTCCCTCATCCTGCTGGCCACGCTGTGGGGATCCCTCTCAGGGTACAATCTCCTGAGAGACTCTTTCCCCCAGCTGCACAAGAGCACAATCAGCTGCCAGGAGATTCTCACAGAAGCACCGGGCCAAGGTGAAAATGTGAGGGAGAAGAGGCAGAACCAGTCTGTGCCCCATGCCCTGTGTTCAGCTCTGTTGTGCTGTGCCCTGCTGCCCATCCATTCCAGTCACACCGACTGTACCACACACACAGGATCCAGGGAAAACTGAGTCCTTTCATTTAGACCCTCTCCAAACCAAAACACACATTTCTACCTGTGGAGAGTAATTCACTACGAGCAGCTCTGACTGTTCTTCAGTGACTGTGTGATGAGGTTTGCCAGCACTCAGATTACGTGAGGCTGGGGTTACACCCCCAGTTTATACAACCACCCAGAATTCACCCATTTTACGCAGACAGGCTCCCTAAAGTGTCACAGTGTGTTTTAGCCCCCGAACTCGCTGTGACTCAGCGAGAGAATCCTGCTTCCCTGCAATGGATGCTGGGCTCTGCCATCTCCTCCACATGCATTTATCATCCCTGACTTGGCAAGGAGCGCCGTTGGCTTGAGGGACAGAGGTGCACCTCCTGTAATGGTATATACTACATTCTGCAGCAACCTTTCTTCTCATATTTCAGAGTTGAAAAAGGCCTGTCAAAAAGGGGCTATTATGAAAGGGAATTTGAAGACATTCATAAACATCTAGACAGAAAATTGCATTTTCAATATGAGAACCTCAATAGTTAAGGCTACATTTGGGAGATCACTATGGCCCTCTTATTTTCTGCTTACGCTGTCAAAGTTTGAATTCATGTTGGGTTTTTGAGCAATTCAAACAAAGGATACTTTCATAAACATCCATTTCATAAACTACAGCATATCTAATTCTTTGGGTTCTGAAGGCTGAGCTGAATGTAGTGTTTGTGGTCTACTGAGAATATGTCTGGAAAACATAAAACAATCTACTAGGTAAGTTACAAAGCTGTTGACATAGGGAATGAAAATGGAAATTCTGTAGTAGTCTCCTCCATCCACGGCTTTCCGCTGTACTTTGCCTGATGTGAGCTGATTGGTGCCGTATATCTTGATGTGAGGATCCCATTTCAGAAATGTTCTGACATTATCTATTTGGCAGCTTGAAAAATAGTATCAAACTCCCAATGCATTTGAGCGCACGTTTCAAGCCAGCAACCGTAATATCCATTTCCTCCGGTGCAAGAGGCGCGTTAGGACCAACTTCATGTGGATTCATTTCGAAGGAGACAATGTGGGACTCCACAATGCCCCTGCACATGCACACGGGGTTTGGTTAGGAAACCCAGAAGGAATTAACTTGATTTAAATTCCAGGCCCTTCCAGCAAACACTCAGGTTTACCTGGGAACAAGTCCTTCCCTACAAAGGGATCGAATCCATCAGCTCTGTGAGTGCAGTGCCACAGGAACTGTTGGCACCTCACCTGCCCGTGGCACAGGTGGGAGTGCAAAGAGGAATCCTCATTCCAAAATAAAGAGCAATTATTAAGAATATTTTTCATGACAGCCTGGAGTGACAGGACACAGGGAATTGCTTTAAGCTGAAGGAAGACAGGGACAGATGGGATATTGGGAAGGAATTGCTGGCTGGGAGGGTGGGCAGACCCTGGCACAGGGTGCCCAGAGAAGCTGTGGCTGCCCCTGGATCCCTGGGAGTGTCCAAGGCCAGGTTGGACGGGGCTTGGAGCGCCTTGGGCTGGTGGAAGGTGTCCCTGCTCATGGCAGGGGGTAGCACTGGGTGGGCTTTGAGTGCCCTCCCAACCCAAACCATTCTGTGATTCTATGATTGCTCAAGTAATTTACGCTGATTGCAATGTGGGGCTCATCTCCACCCAGGCTACAATAACCCAGTCCCTTGAAGGATGTGTTCTACTGCAAATATGCCTAAGATGTCAATAGGAAAAAAACATATGCTGCAAATTTTGCTGTAATAATTATTGGAAATTCTTGAGCCTTGCTGGGATTTGGCAATAGCTCCATTAAATATAGGACTCCAGGCACACTTAATTTAACAGGAGATTTATCAGTGGTCTTATTGACCAAAAATTCCTCTTATTTAACATTTATAAGCCTTTTTGCCACACAAATTTCTTTGTGGGGCAACAGATAAAATTTATATCAGTTAGTTTCACCAATATTGTCAAAACATTTTCCAACAATTTCTGGAACAGAGCAGCCAGGAGATAACTAAACCACCTGAAGTCGGGCATATGAAACACCATAACTTTTTATGGGTTTGCCCTAAAGAAAATGAAGCCAATCTCTGCTAATATCCCTTTCATTTACACGCTTTGCTACGAGATTTCCCTAAAGGCATTAGTGGCTGGCAAACAACTCCCAGCACCTTGATTACAGGAAATCATATTTCTCCCAATCCCAAGCTTCTTCATACGTACTGAAAATGCTTTGCCTACTAAAATGCATTTTCTTAACTTACCAGTAATTCTACACTTCAAACCACCCAATTTCCTTCCTCTCCCAGCACAGGAACCACTTGTATTCCTGCTCAATATATCCCAACTCTGAGCTTACTCTCTGTATTTTCAATAGAGATGAGGCCACGCTTCCACATTTAAAAGTGGAATCAAACCGGCTTGGAGAATGTTCTGGGGGAAGAGGAAGTGAAAAGGTTTTATTAGTGAGGGTGACAAACTATTTCAAAGATGATAGCAATTTAAAATGTATAGATTTTAATCTGCATTCCCTTGAATTTAAAGAACTGTGACCATTTGAAGTCTCCCAACTGCTCAGACCCAGACTGAAGGATGAGCCCCAGGAAATGACACATCTTCAGCACAACCCTTAGACCTCTTTTCTTACATACAGATCACATCCCACACCATCAAAATTTAACTTCTTGCCCTCATACACTCATCATGCTCCACCTCCCAGTGACTCGGATGCTTCCCAGCATTTCACATCCACTAAAACACAGGGACAAGCTCTCACAATGTGCTGCAAACAAAACTTTGGTGTAAGACATTACTTCTTCTTATGAAAAACCTGTTAAGAAACCAGATTCTGAGTGTTTCCACATACACACTCTCTCCTTCAGGGCCAATTAAAGCACAAAACACGCCCGGATCAAATAGCCAGCTCTGTATGGACATGAATATTTCCAGACTGAAATTTGCAGGACACATCCCTGCTGTTGAGAAAACACAAGAGTCTTGGCAAACGAAATCAGTTTCTGGTTTCATTCAGCCTCTTTATTTTTTTTTTTTTCCTGGTGATTCTAAATGTGAAAGGCAAGACTTATTTACTCTCTGCACTGAAATCACACCAGGTTACATTCCTGCGGTTCTTCGCAGCTGAGGAGGGGTCAGAGGAGCAGAGGAAGTGAGCAAGGCCAGATTCTGAGTCAGTAAAGCACAGGCACACAAATATATTATGCCTGTGCTCCAATCTGACAATTTTCTCTGGGGGGAAATTAAAGATCTACAAGTGAGGTCCAAATCAGAGTGATTTTCAATCCTACTACTTTCCTGAGACTCCATCTGTTCCTCTCCCTGGCTCCAGTGAGAGTGCAGTTACAGCTCCAGTGCCCAAATCTCTCCTCCACAGCAGATGTTGCAGAAAGGAGATGCTTCCAGAGGTTAGTCCTTAACAAGGAATTTAATCCAGCCTGAAATATTTGTGAATTCACATCTCAAGGCATTTAATAAACCCCTCCATTTTTAGTTTTCCATCCCACCCCATCACAATCTTTGACCCTGAAGTTCATGGATTGGTTTATTCCTTGGTTTACTCAGAAGTAAATTCACGTGCTGGCACTGGAAGGCAACTACAGATATTCCAATCCTGGGAAAATACCACCCTGTACCTGAAAATGCCATATCAAATGAGCAATTAATAACAAATTAAGAACTGAAAGGAAATACAATGTCCTATAAGCAACAGATTTAAATAAAATGAAAAGTGAAAGGCCTGGAATGAAAAACAAAGACATGAGACAGGAGTTGAAAAACATTTGTTTTGTACCTTCTGACAGGATCAGTGTTATAAAAAGTTATAAAAAGTTTTAGTATTAGTGAATTAGACTGAATGTGTCACAACTGAATGCTGGAAACTCCTAAGGAGAGAATTAACACTTAGTGGCCCTCAGAGCTAATTTAATAAAGAAGTCTGATGAGGTAAATCAAGTGTAATAGTAGGAACAGGATAAATATATATATATATGCATATATACACACGCATATATAATTATATATGTTCTGTTGACACTGATGTAATTGACTAGTGACACATCTAATAAGGGATGTTGTTGTTGTTGTTAAAGGACATTTTAGGTGGAAATTCAGAGTTCAGTGGTTGAAATGATACCTAAAGTAATGAAGATCCAAATCTGGTCAGCAGAAGGGTTAGAAATTCCAATAAGATATTCAGAATTCTGAGGGCAGAGTGAAAATTGACCAAAAGTATCTAACTCATTTATAAACAGAAGTATATGACACTCAGTCAAGTTCCAATGCAGTAAAGTTTGAAACAGGGCAGAGAAACACTCCTTTATAGTGCAAACACACAACTTGTGGGTCCACACCAAAGCCCAGGATGGTAGGATTTCAGAAAGTCTGGATATTTTACATTCCCTACTCAAGCCTGTTATAATGCAAACTAAAATCATATTAAAGATAATCAATTTTCATGCTCCAGGCAATAAGGAGATCACCTTGGGAGAGGAGGCAGAAAAGATTAATATGTATTTTGGGGAGTTTTCGACTTATAATAAAGTTTCAGGAACTGGCTACTTTTGAGTCAAGGATATGAGGACAGAGAGAAGATTTCAGCCAATTTAGTAGTGTGTAAAATAATGACTATTTCTAGAGTATCCCATCCATTCCAGAGCTTACTGACCTTTTATTTAGGGATGAGATCACCCTCACATAAGCCATTGCCTTTGTATGGGCTTGTAGGGGCAGTACCTTTTAATGGATTGTTAATCTGATCTTCATTAGAACTAGTAAAAAACTTCATTTTCTCATCAGCAAATGGCTCCACACCACTTTGAATCATTTGTTCACTGATAGCTACTGAAAAGCCAAGTCAGAGATGAACTGTGACAGCACAAAAAAGAAACCATGAACCAAAAGCCCGTGTCTGGTTGTGACCTATTCCACACATTCAACACCTTTTCATAAATTTTTCCTTTATTGTAATATTGCTTCCTTTCTGCTTTAAATGGGACTCCTTCCACAAAGTGCTCATATCACGAGATCTGAATTTATCGTTCTTAAACCATTTGTATTAATTGCAAGTCACAGGTCACCCAAATTCACAGATCATTTCTACCTTGTTCCACACAGGTGTGTTTGCAGGGTGCAATACCAGGGTGGTGTGGAGGTTCTGTGGACATTGTTATTACCTGAGAACAATTTCAAGTGTCTTTTGGCCCATGCTTGGCCTGGGCAGACAGTAAAGGATGTAAGAAAGGGTGATAAATAGTCCTTGCTTACAATTCCTTGGGAGACTCGGGGTTAACAGCGCTGAGAGCAAAAGGGAAAACTTGGTGTCATGTTAAAAATATTCCTAAATTCAGCAATTATCTCAATACTGTTACACACCAATGTCAGTACTTTCTCTAGTGCAGCTACTTGCAACTGTCTTAGGCAAATTTCTGCATTTTGGACCATAATTTATATTTTTTTAGAATCACATTTGACACACAGGCACTAATTCAATGCTGTTTATTTTACATTTATTTCGTAGACATATTTTTCGTATGAAAGAGGATTTCCAGAATTCTGCAGCGACTTTTTTAAATTGTTCTGATCTTTCCCAGGTGGATTCCTCTATCTTATGATAGTTTCTGAGCAATACAACACAACTAATAAAACTTTTGCTGGTGTGACCCAGATTAAGATTCAGATGGTGAAAGACTCTCTAATGAAAATTAGTGGTTTCTTAACTTTGCTGGCATTTTTCTCTCCTTATGTTTTGCTGGGGGTCTTTGTTTGTTTGCTTCTTGTTTTTGCTTTTTCCTTTTTGTTTTGTTCTGGTTTGTCTTGTTGGTGTTTTGTTTCAGTTTTGTTTCGGTTTTGTTTCTTTTCTTCTATGACCTCGAATCAGTATCCCCCTACAGCTTACTCCTGTTTGACATTTCACTCCCAGTGTGTTCCCAGCTCTCCCCACAGCTCCCAGTGTTCCCAGTGTGTTCCCAGTGTGATCCCAGCTCTCCCCACAGCTCCCAGTGTTCCCAGTGTGTTCCCAGTGTGTTCCCAGCTCTCCCCACAGCTCCCAGTGTGATTCCAGTGTTCCCAGTGTGTTCCCAGTGTGTTCCCAGTTCTCCCCACAGCTCCCAGTGTGATCCCAGTGCTCCCAGCACTCCCCACAGCTCCCAGTGTGTTCCCAGTGTTCCCAGCACTCCCCACAGCTCCCAGTGTGTTCCCAGTGTTCCCAGTGCTCCCAGCACTCCCCACAGCTCCCAGTGTGTTCCCAGTGCTCCCAGCACTCCCCAGCCCTCCCAGTGTTCCCCGCCCGGCCCCGCCCCGGCCCGGCCGCTCCGGCGCTGCCTCCTCGGCCCGCGGGCAGGTGCGCGGGGCCGGGACACCCAGGGGTATCCAGGGGACACCCAGGGACAGCCAGGGACATCTAAGGACACCCAGGGACAGCCAGGGACAGCGGGGGGCGGCTGGAGGGGAGGGAGGAGCGGGGGGAGCGGCCTGGCCCGGCCTGGCGCGGCCTGGCTCGGCGCGGAGGTTTCGGTTTGCGCGGCGCCCAGGGACGGGCGGGATGTGTGTGTGTGTGTTGTGTGTGTGTGTGTTGTGTGTATGTATATGTGTGTGTGTGTGTATGTATATGTGTGTGTGTATGTGTGTGTGTGTGTGTGTATGGGTATGTGTGTCGGTGTGTCTGTATGTACGTGTGTGTATCTGTGTGTGCGCCAGTCCCGGGGCCGCGGGTTCGAGCCCCGCACAGGGCCGGCCCCGGGATCGGCACTGCCCCAGCCATGGGGGGATCTGTGCCCCAGCCATGGGGGGATCTGTGCCCCAGCCATGGGGGGATCTGTGCCCCAGCCATGGGGTGTCTCAGCCCCATCCATGGGGTGTCTGTGCCCCAGCCATGGGGGGATCTGTGCCCCAGCCATGGGGTGTCTGTGCGCCAGCCATGGGGTGTCTGTGCCCCAGCCATGGGGTGTCAGCCCCATCCATGGGGGGATCTGTGCCCCAGCCATGGGGTGTCTCAGCCCCATCCATGGGGGTCCCTGCCCAGCAGACCATCCCAGGCTGCGTTTGGGATCGAGCAGAGTGCTGGTGCCCACGTGGGTGTGGGCTGAGCAGTGCTGGGGTGGATGGATGGCAACAGGCTGGGGTCAGAGCAGATTAGCACAGAATTGCACCAAAATAATTCTCAAAAGACTGCCCAGAGTCCCCCTGAGTGGTGCTATTCCAGAACTGGATGCAACCCTGTGCCGTGTGTTTGCTGTGGATTGAGCAATGCTGGGGTGCATGGGTGGACAGAGCAGATTAGCATGAAACTGCGCCAAAATAATTCCCAAAATAATTGCTCAGAGTGCTTGCAGAGTCTCCCACACTAGAAGTATTCCAGAACCACCTGGACACGTTCCTCTGCCATGGATGTGGCTGTGGATCAAGCAGTGCTGTTGTGGATGGGTGGCAGCAGGTTGGGGTCAGGGCAGATTAGCACAGAACTGCACCGAAATCATTCCCAAAGTAATTGCCCAGCATCCCCCTGACCAGTGCTATTCCAGAAGTGACTGGATGCAATCCTGTATCGTGTATTTGTTGTAGATTGAGCAGTGCTGGGGTGGATGGCAGTGCCCTGCTTTCTGTGGTCTGAGCAGATTAGCACAAAACTGCATCAAAATAATTCCCCAAAGATTGCCCAGAGAGATTAGAGTCTCCCTCCCTGGGGATATTCCAGAACCATCTGGATGCAATCCTGTGCCATGGATATGGCTGTGGATGGAGCAGTTCAAGGGGTGGATGGATGGCAGCAGCCCATGGTCAGAGCATGAACATGAGCATGAAACTGCATCAAAATAATTCCCAAAAGATTGCCTGGAGAGATTACAGACTCTCCTTCACTGGGAATATTCCAGAACTGTCTGGGTGCAGTCCTGTGCCACGTGCTTAGCTGGAGCAGGGGGTTGGGACCACAGGACCCTCTGCAGTCCCTTCCAGCCTGACCTGTCCTGCTTTTCTGTCATACGTGTCAAATTGATATTAAGGTTAAAATCATTCCTTTGCCACTGGTGTAAAGCCAAGCTCTGCAGGTGCTTTGGGATAATTACAATATTGTAACTGCATGCAGTTTCTAAAATACAGTAAGTCTAAAGAGTTATTTATTGTTTGGCACCTCCCAAATAAACCTGTTGCTGAGTTGTATCTTATTTTTGCAAAGTAGAGCTCTTATTAAATGGTGGCTTGTGGCCTTTGTGGTGTTTCACGTAGAAAACTTCCATTTTATAAACTGGGGCATAACATACATGACTATTTCTCAACTTGTGTCCAGGCTTGTGCTTCCACCCTCACAAGAGACACAAAATACTTTGTTTTAAACCCAGGTTGCTTCTTCAGGTCCTAATTTTGAGCTGGGGCTTTTGCCCTATTGCTGTCCTCTCTCTGGCTTAATTAATCTTTTAACTTCCTTATTGTTGGACTGCTGTGATGTTTGTAAATCTCATTCCTTCTGGGGCAAAACCCACCCCTGGAATGCAGGAGCCTTCTGGAAACATCCAGTTATGTGAAATTTATCAGTTGTTTATTTGTTTTCCTGTGGATGTTGCCAATCAGTTTTCCTAGTAAAAGTTGTTTGCTTTGTTTGCAAACAGAACTGTTCCAAATATGGACAGCTCTACCAAGAGCTTCAAGTTGCAGAGGGAAAAAGAAGTGGCTATGTGAGCTTAGGAGGTGGCTTTAGCAATTCCTATCTGCATTCTGATCCATGACAAGTTAATTACACCAATTACACCAGCAACTGAACAGAAGCTCTATAGGAAACTGTTGTAGTTATAGTGCAACTTGTGTTACCGTGACTACTTTATCTCCTGATAACTCTGTAATTAACTTGTCACCACTGTTTAGTGCTTAACTTATGTAGAGAATCACTTCATGGCATCACTGAAGGGATTGTAGCCTGGAGAAGAAGCTCCTGCCCTCTGGAAGGCTTATTGGGGTGGCCCAGATTTAAGGACTTGGGCAGGAAAACAACATAAAGCTTATTATGGGAAGTGTGGATGAGGTGGAAAGGCTGCGCCTGAGGAATCCTGACTAAAGTGACCTGGGTGCCAGGGGAAACCACTGGAAGGAGCAGTAATACAAACAGTCCAAAGGAGAACACATCAAAGACATGGAGGCTGTTTTTGGAGAGGCTTTTTCCTATCCAGTTAGGGGTTTGGAGGGGTGGGAACACCTGATGCTTAGGAATTAAACCTCAGGGAGCTGGCTGGTCTAGCAGTGCCTAATTTCCCTGTGAGCTTGGTCCTCCACCTCTGGTGGCATCCTCATTTCTGGTGGTTTCAGGAGGGATGCTTGTTCAGGTGCTGGTGCTGTGAGAGTGTTGTGGATCAAATTGTAGGTCCAGATGTGTTGGGGTTTTTAACAGTGAGCTGTTCTGGGCTGCAGCTCCCCTTAAATTACACTTATTTTGTGAAAGAAAAAACCTTCCTGCTTGTGCTGGTTATGGACATATTTTATACTTCACGGAACAATATGAGAGAATCCCAGAATGATTTGGGTTGAGAGGGACCTTACACAGACCATCCAGTGCCACCCCCTGCCATGGGCAGGGACACCTCCCACTAGCTCCAAGCGCCGTCCAGCCTGGCCTTGGACACTTCCAGGGGTGGGACATCCTCTGGGAAATCCATTCCAGTGCCTTACATGGAAGAATTTATTCCTAAAATGTTGGCGCAGATGGATCATCCTTTAGTGCAGGGAGTCTGTTCCCATGTTAAATTCTGAACATGTGAAACTTCTAAAGCCATCCTAAAAGCAATAATACTTGGTTCAATGCTTTAAAGGCTCCCTGCATTAGAATGCTCCCTGTTTGCAGTGCTGGTGCAGTCAGCAAGTGCCTAACACTGTCATGCCCATTCCCAGAAGTTGTTGAGGAAGCTGGAAACACATCCCACCCGTGGCATAACTCGGAGAAGGCAGCACTTGTTAACTCTATTTGTTTTTATTATGGACATCGATCTGCCAGTCGCAATAATGCATTTATGGACATTTTTCTGCAAGCACAGCGCTGGTGGCAGTTTTTACTGACAACTTGAGTCATATGGACAGTTGTTGGAAACACATTTATTTTATTGACGGATTGTGCAATTCTCCAGTTTACCCCGTGTTCAGGAGATATCTGGGCTGGTGAGGAGGATGGAACTAATGGGAAAATGGAGGGTAAAGTTTTAATTTCGTAAGGCTTGAAATGTTAAGGTAGTGGGAGGTGTTAGCATGTGTTTTAGGGGGTTTTGTGAACTTTAACTGCATTTATGCTGTAATTAAAAAGCAAAAGGTTTGGGGTCTTTAGGGCAGACACCCAGGTTTTAAATTTCCTGCCTCTGCTGATACCTGGGAATGTTGTTCCCTACAAGTCTATGCTGGTAAGAGCTTCAGCTGTGCTAATTTACCTGTAGTTATATCAAGTGAGACCTTCCTGATGCAAGAGAAAACCCCGTGCTAAATGTTGGCACCTGTGCTTGATGTTATAACCCAGCACAGGTGTGTTTGGGCCAGCAGGCAGTTCAAATCTGCAGCTGGAGGAACAACCAAACTATAAAACCGAGCCTGCCTTTTTCAGAAGAGCAAAATGCCCTTTTAGAGTTCGTTTGCTTCTCTGGCGCAGGTAATTTTTTTTAAAAAATCAAATGTATTTGAGTGTGAATAAAGCTTGTGTGACTTTAGAGTTTTATGATGTAATTGTGGAAGTTTTTATTTGGAATTATGTCACCATTTTGATGCTTTTTACTAATGCTTTTTCAAGTTGTTTCCTTACTTACTATTTTATATCAGCAGAGCTAAAATCCCCTGTCCTGATTCTTTTGTCAACTTATAATGAATGAGGTTAAATGATATAAATAATTTCAGGTATCTTTTCAAGTCACTTATGAAACTTGAACTTGCAGGTTCTGAAGGTGATCAAAAATACATGTGAAAAAGTCACCTTTAATCCCTGGGAAGAAGATGGGTTTTCATTGTTACAAAGGTTCTGACTTCTCTGTTTTTGGAGTGAAATAATAGTTAAATATCTCCACTGACTGAGGGCCCAAAGTCTTGAGCAGCTGGGCAAAGGGGAATAAAAAATAATTTTGACTTTTGGTCTTACCTGATGGGTGCATTTTCAGCTTTTAATTTTTATTCAAATGCCACTTTTTAGTGCATCATGATCAGTCTAATGAAATCAGTATTTTAATGTATATATACTGGTACAGCCCACAGAAGTCAGAGCTGCTTTGTCTGAATCATGACACGCTCCATGTGGAGATTTAACTCCCTGCAGGTAACCCTGCATGAGCAGATAGCAAGTATTAGTGCTGTCTTGTAAATGTTGCTGTGCATAATCATCATCAGGAATACTGAAATTATCTGAGTGCTTTAGATCAGTCAGCACAGTGCAAACACCGGTGTTATCTTGCCTTGTTTGTACACTCAAGTGTGCACAAGGGCTGTTAATTAGTTAAACTTTTTAATAAACACCTAAAGTAGACTTAAGGCCCTGTTAAAAGATTAATTTTTCTGTTTCACATAGCAAAACTGGCAGATGCTTGTACAGCACCTGACAGTACATGGGGAGCACAAACCTGCTCTGGCACCAGTGGGCTGGTGATGGTGACAGGACTGTCACCAGTGTCCTGGAGAAAATTCACCCAGCTTCATTTTCCCTTCACTGCTCCACTGGACTTAACTGTGATCAGATGGGATGTAGGGGGGAAAGGGAAATCCTTTGCACAGTCTCCTTTGACAGCAGAAATATCTCTGGTTGTTTGCTGACTTAAGGAAATACTGTGATTTCTGGTGGAGTGAGAAATGAGATGGACTTTTATTCAAACTGTCTGCAGTTGGGTTTTGTTCTTCTGGAATATAAATGAATTAGTTGGTTTTGAATCCTGCCTGGGGGGCCGGGGTCATTGTCTGTTTTTAGCTTTGAGTCTTAGGCAGAGAGATGGCAGTAAAATCTGGGTCTGTGGCCAGGGTTGTGCTTTAAGAAAGTGAAATTAAGGCCCAGCAAGGTAAAGTGCTTCATCTGAAAAAAGTCTTTTTAAAGAAATCATAATATTCCAGACTGGTTTGGGTGGGAAGGGACCTTAAAGCCCATCCAATCCCACCCCCTGCTATGGGCAGGGACACCTTCCACCAGCCCAGGTTGCCCCAAGCCCCGTCCGACCTGGCCTTGGACACTTCCAGGGATCCAGGGGCAGCCACAGCTTCTCTGGGCACCCTGTGCCAGGGCCTGCCCACCCTAACAGGAAAGTAAAAAATGCTTGTTTATTGTTTTTTCAAACATACCAATAGTACTATTTTGTTTTCCCTGATTGCACAAGTTGCATGTTGGTGAAAGCACATTACTGTTAATGCACCTGGCCTGGGTTTAAGTGCTGTTCAGCTGCCTTTTTGTGCTGCTCTGTTTGATTCCATAGCGAGAGTTTCTAAGAATATGATTAACCCTATGGGTCATCTTATAATGTAATTATTAATGATTGATTCTGTTTATCCTTGAGATCAATATGAGAAGCAAAAATGGTTTGGCATATATTTGGGGTTGATTTCTAACACTCAGTAAACATGATCTAGTGACAAGACTAGTATTGGTTTATTACTCGGAACATGTTTGATGAATCTGAAGTGTGTAATTAGTTTTATATAATGATGGTGATATGTGGGGTTTTTTACATGACTTATGTTAATATGGCCAATAGTGTTAACATCTCCTGCCACTAATAGTTAGGGTGGGGATGTATAGTAATTGATCTTCCTGGGAGTGCTGTAATGTAAAAACAATTCCGGCTGTTTGAAGTATATTTTACAAGTGTGCATTGGGCCTTTGGGATGTTACACTGAAAAACCCAATTGTACAGTTACCATGGGAACCCAATTAGAATAGATTGCTGGAGTGGGTTTTTTTTTTTCCAGGCTTTCATCTTGACCAAAAATCTAATGTACTTTAAATGTTTTCATATGGAATTTTATTCATATAGTGACTTGGTGTAATAGCTGGGTTTAAATTTTAGTGCTGGACCTGAGTGTTCTGTGCTGTGCATCCCGAGGACTTGTCTTTCAAGGAGAATCTTCTTTTAGTTTTTAAGAGTTGATGAACTGAGAAAAATACTTATTAATCTAAGTTCTTACTGCCATCATGTGTACTTCTTTGGCTGCAGTCCTGTGGGGGAAGAGACAGGGAAGTATCTCAAAACCCAAGGACTCCTATTCTAGATCATCAACAAAACATGGCTGGAAAATTTTGTGCCCTTTGGAGATCTATTTTTGTTCTAACCCCTGACTGTTCTTTACCTTTTGGTCTGTTGACATATCCAAAGGTTTGCAGTGCTCCCAGGGTGGGGCTGTGATGTGTTTTCTTCTGCACCATTCAGCACCTGAAGGCATTTGTGTGTCTTCCAGGTGTCTCAGGAGCATTCTGCTGCCTTGGCTGCTCCTCAGCACAGCTCTGGGGAGGGAGCAGGAGCTCTGGGAACTTGGGCATGTGTTGGTTGAAAGGCCAAAGGGAGCTGAGCTGATCCCACCACTCCGGTCTGAGGCAGGAGCTCACCAGGAGATGGACTTCGCTGGTCCTGGTCTCTGAGCTGATGGGGATGGGGACAAGTTACTCCTGGGTGTTCTCATCACTTGGGATTGTTAATCCCTTCAGTTTATCCCACTCTGCGAATGCAGGAGAGAATTTTCTGTTGTGGTGAAGGGATTGCTTTCATTCAGATTTCCTTTTTTAAGATGTGATTCTGTTGTCTCAGTGTCTGGGAGGTGATGTAGAATGAGATACTGAATTTGATCAGAAGAGGTTTTGGCTTTTTCCCTTCAAAGTCAGCCTTAGGAGAACCCTTCAACTCAACATGAAAAGGAGGTAGTGGTGCATATATTGACCTCTTGCAACAAGATGGTCTTTGCCAGGTTGAGATGCATTTTGGGGTGATGATTTGGACTTTCCAAGGGTCTTGTATGTTTTTCCCCTGTCTGGCTGCCAAAAGTCTTCTAAGCGCCATGGTTGGGGCATCACTGGCTTTGTGCAAGTTATCACCACCAGAGAAAAGCCCTGCTGGACTGGAGATGGAGCTCAGCCCAGGGCAGAAATAGGTGATGGACACTGGTTGGTCCCAGACTCTCCTCAGGCTTTACTCCTTATTTTAGAGGCTGTGGCACTGGGGAAGCATGAAGGGTGTCCTTGTTCTGTTGGGTGGGATGGAGGCCTGCTCCTGGCTCACTGTCTCATCATGACACACCATCCCTGCCATCCCACCAGCTTCTCTGCTCCTTGGCCTCTTGGGGATGTGTGGAAGAGCAGATAGTCCTGGGACTATCTGTAATGTTGGCTTCACTCGGTGCACTTACACACTGCACTTCTCCTTGGTCTTTGGGCTGGGTTTGAAATGAACCTTGAAATAAATCTGCTTTTTGGGGCAAAATTGAGCTTTGCCTTTGAGGAAAATGAGAAAAAACTGAGCGCTCCTATGTACTTTGAAAGTCAAAGCTCTGAGCTGACAATAGAAGTAAATTGCTGATTTATTTTTAGCTCTATCACAGGTATTTTAAGCACTGCTATTAGATTGCTCATCTGCCTTACATTTAAAAATGCAGTGAGTGTCCTTTGCAATGCCTGCCTTGAGGTATTATTGTTAGGATAGCTAAAATACTAATTAGCAGCCTTAATTTTAAACACTTAAAGTAACAGAGGTGTAATATTAAGGTTAAATGTTGCTGTTTGCTTGTAAGTAGTTGGGAAGTGGCTGTGGGTTCTGTCACTGCCTTGGACCTCAAGGCTTGATGTGCTGGAGAGTCTTGGAGAGCCTCAGAGGTCCCTGTAATTTCTTTTTTAAGAGGTTTATCATTCCTGAAGCGGATACAGTTTTCCTCTCCTGTGGAGTAGAGTTCCCTGACTTAAGTGGAGCAGTTCCCATTGACCCTGGCTGTGAGTCAGGATTCTGGAGCTGAGCTTTGGCACATAATCTCCCTGATTTTTCAAAATACAGTGCTTATACCACATCTTTCAGAGATAAATTGATCTTGGCTAAGTGGCACTGAAAATAAACTAGATGAAGGGAGCTGAATGCCAAGGCAATAGTAATTATCCTGTATTTCAAAAGGGGAGAGGAGAGAAGAACCTGTTGTATTTTAAATGATATTATTTTTTATTTTTCAATGATATTATATAAATAATGATACTGTTTAAGACTAGAATTATAATAATTGAAGTTAACATTTCTTAGGTACTTCGTGGTTTGCAACCTGTACTTGTAAACCCACAGTATAATGAAATCATTTGCTTTTATGCCTTAAAATGTGATCTTTCCTAAATTCCAAAAGGCTGCTCATTTACTAAGTCACTCAGATGTGCGTGACTGCCTGTAAGAAATTATTAAATTAATACTTTTATTTTTAAGGCATTCTTATTCCAAATATCAGAGTGGGGCAGTGCTTGTTACAGAAGTCTTCAATGTTGATTTTCTTGTTTGATGACCTCATAAAATAATCGGAGAATTGTGTTTTCCTTGCAGGTGGAGGCTTCTCCTCTAGGATGGCATCAAGGCTTGTTCCAAGGGTAAGTGTGCAGTGCAGCCCCTCTGCATTGGGGTGTTCCCTGGAAGTGCAGCATTCCAGAGGAGTCCAGGAGCAGAGTTTGTGTTCTCCCCAGTGCCCAGCAGTCAGCAGTGAGAGCCCAGCTGACAAGATTGATGCTGCACTGTAAATCTCTGTAGCTCTGTCATGCTTGGGGACAGGCAGTAGCAGACCTTTCCCCAGCACGTATCCATCTGCCACAGAGCATAAACAACAGCACAAAGCTGCTCTTTCCATTTCCTAATAAACACCTCCCTGGAAAACAGGCTTAATTTTGAGGCTTGATGCTTCAGTGAGGTGGGCGTAGGTCAGTAACTTCATAGCAAAGTAAGAAAACAGGGATGTTTATCCAGATATTCAGACAATTTACCTTCCTGAGAGAAAGGCATCAACACATTTTTAGTCTCTAACCATCTCCCTGAAATAATTGAAATGAACTTTGAAGACATGAACATATTTTTTTTTCCTGTGAGTTACCTATTTTTATAACATTAGTGATGCTCCTCTAGGAAAACATTTCTAGTACAATCACACCTGCATTTCTAACTATTCCTGTTGGCAACTTCTAACACTGTTTAAATGTCTTAATATTGGTATCTCTTGTGGTTTTAATCTGCTTTACATAATGTCATGTGGCTTAGAAAAGGCATATTTTGGCATATTCTCTGTTTACCTCTTTTCCACAAAAGAGAATAGTTTTTATTTTTTAAAATTGAATTATTGAAGAAATCCAGGGAAACAAATCCTTGATTTCCTTTTTTTCTCTTGAAAAATCATCTGCTGAGTTACATTTATGAATCTTGTATTTGCAAACACCTTTTGGTAGGTACCTGGAATAACAGAAATATTTGGGAGGAGGAATCTCTGGTTCCCTGTCCCTCCAAGCAAGGTGTGATAAAACTGGCAAACTAATAATTTATCATCTAGCCTTTTCCTTTCTCCCATCCTCACATGGAGTTGGAAGGTGCAGCTTTAGCTGTTGGGGGAGTTTTCCCCTTTTGATGTGTGGGAAGACAGAAGGTTTAAGGTAAAACACCCAAACTCTGCTGGGATTCTGCAGAGACTTCCTCCACTCTGGCTGCATATTAATATTTGTATAATTTGTGATTTTAGTGATGTTTTTAGGGTGTTCTTAGAGTGACTTTGAGCCCAGCCCCGCTTTGGTGACACGGATTTTACATAAATCCATTACCACCCATGGCATGTGCTCAGCAGTGTCCCATGTGCTGAAAAGGCTTGGGAAAGCAGGCAGAATTCCCAGCAGATGTGAGAGTTTTCCATAATCACTGTGTCTGTCTCCCAGCCCATCCCTGAGTCTGGTGCAGTGGCCAAGGATGTCTGTGGGGTTTGGGTGGAAGAGGCTGGGATGTGGCCAAGCTCTGTGTGACTGCACATGGGGATATCTCCATGCTTGGGATTTCTGGGGGTTTTGGTGTCCTTATGACAATGTGGCAATTTCTGTAGTTCATTAGAAAATTCCAAATGTCATCTGTTCTTCTGGATTTCTTGTATTTACTGAATTTAAACTTAGTAGATAGGTTCTTCTACTGAGTGTGATGGTTTGCTTTCTGTTAGTACTGAAACACCCTGAATCAAGCAGATTGATAACTATGGGAAAATTCAGATGTGTGTATGCCAAGACTATTGCCTGTCTTTTTAAACAAGTTTTTTGACACCTTGTGTGTATTTTTTTCCTTGTATTTTGTATTTTTAGTGACTTCTTAATAGACATTTTGCTGCTTCATCTGCTCTACTTACTTCAAAAATTTCAGTAGAATTCTTTCCTCAAATACAACTCACATTCCTGACTCTCCTTCAGCTTAAGGAGGACTATTAATGGTTTTGTTCATATTGCTTAGATTTATTTTGTTATTATTCTCCAGCTCCTACTCTTCAGGTAGAGCTATTTTGGTATTATAAAGGATGATGGATTATATAGGAAAGTTTCTTTTGAAGCACTCCTGATATTGTGCAATGCACTTGGGGGTCAGCTACACTTGACTGATGCATGATTTATCCCATGTCCCTGCCACTTCCTGAGATAAAGCTGCTATTTTATCAAAAATGCCAGCAAGTGTGATTTAGAATTTATACCCCTCCTTTTTCAAATAATTGTTCTGATTACTTTCTGGCACGGCAATAAAATGATAAAGGTAATTGCACACAAATGTGAGATAGCACCAAAATACAATAAAATTAACCTGAATTAGCTTGACTTGTCGATGAGAAGTATTTATGAAATGTATTTTTGCAATAAGGGAGACTGATATTATAGCTGGAAGGTGAGTTATTGCCTTAATGTAATACTGTTTGAAATTTAAAAAAGAGACTGTTACAGTTGAGGGTGATTGTGCCTTTGAAATTAAGTTGAAGTGATTCTTATAATTGGCAGCAATAATGCATTGGGAAGGTAATATCTTTTATTGTGTTATGCCTAGTTGCATTATCTTTTATTTAGCTGGTCCTGACTCCAGCTCTGCAGAGAAGACAAGCAGAAGCAGATCAGGAATTTTGTGGATTTAGGTGATAAAAACTTGAAATGTTACCCAATATTAAAGTCATTCTTCTGCTAGGTTTTTTTTTTTTCATTTTTAGCCAATTTTCAGTTCCCCTGAACTTGATATGAGGTTCATTTGATTAAAATTTCATCTGTTTTCCTTGTATTAGAGTAGTTGCCACGTATTTACATCCTCTGAACCCTGGAAGAGCCGTGTGCTCCAGACTGGCTGTGCCTGTGCTTTTCCTCGGGTGCTGCTTCTGGCGGTTCATTCTGTATTGCTCGGTGCCTCCAAAGCATAACCTCTTGCTAAAAAGTGCATACACGCTTTTACAGCAAGCACCTTAATGGTTTTTAAGGAGTAGATCTTCAAATCGGAGAATCCCTGAGGCTGGAAAAGCCCTGCCAGCCCCCAGAGCCCACCCTGTGCCCGATGCCCACCTTGTCCCCCAGCCCAGAGCT
>JAWWTY010000158.1:34497080-34512622 GCA_035222235.1 Margarornis squamiger
TTCCAGGGATCCAGGGGCAGCCACAGCTTCTCTGGGCACCCTGTGCCAGGGCCTGCCCACCCTCCCAGCCAGGAATTGCCTACCAATATCCAACCTAAACTGACCCTCTCCTGGTTCAGAACTGTGTAAGTCACCTCTCAGCAGTACCTGTGGTTTGGCAGTACCAGGGAGCAGAGTTTGATGCAGGAATGGCACCTAAGCCCTTGGACATGAAGCAGCTTCGTCACATCTCCCTGGGCAGGACAATCCTGGTCCAGCTGGCACTGCTGTGATACCCAGTATTGGACCTGTTCTGGTCTGTGTGGAATTTCCAGCTTCATTGGAGCTTCCTCTGTCCTCGTAGATGTGACCATAGTGATAAGCTGGAGGTGTCTGTGGTCAACCTTCATCAGTCATCTGTTGTCTTCATCAGCATGGAGGAGACTGTAGGGGACCTGAAACAAGGCATTGATTTCCATGGAGAGATGTGGTGGGACACTGAAGGGAGTGAGCAGGTGGCAGCAGTGGTCTGTGGGACACTGAAGGGATGGATCAGGTGACAGCAGGGGTCTGTGGGACACTGAAGGGATGGATCAGGTGACAGCAGGGGTCTGTGTCAGTGAGTTGGAACCACCCCTGGTTTGTGACACCGTTCATGGTGTAGCTGGGAAGGCTGGATGGCAAGTGGTGCCAATCCTGGGAGAAGGGGGATCTGCAGAGTCCTGTCCTGACCTCTGCAGGGGTGCCATGTCACTAAAGGGCTCAGTTGTGTGGTACCCATGTGGCACTTGGGAATTTGCCCATTCAGCACTAATCTTCTGATGTTCTGGGGTGCTGGTAAATTAATTTAATGTGGTGTCACACTGTGGTTCCCTTCCCTGAGAACAGCACATTAAACACCTCGGTGGAACAGGAGTCCTTTGTTCACCTCAGACAATTTTCACTGTAGTGGTCTAAAAAGCAGGATGATCTTCATGGCATCAGTGATTCCCTCCAAATCCTGGTGGTGCCACAGCACATGTGTTCTGGCTGGGAGGAACAGCCCTGTCTTTCAGGGCATGGAGATGTCCGTGGGAATGAGTGGCTGTAGCTGCCAGGCTGGCTGGGTGGGTGGCCAAAATGTCTCCCAGAAATGTCCACGTCATGTTGGAAGTTTCCAGCAGCGCAGCAGGATGCAAACCCCCTCTGTGTACAGTATTAACTATTTCACAGGGATATCTGAACTTTGCAGGTCTCTCTCCATATGTACAGCCTTCTGCTTGAAAGAGGGTTGAATATTGACCTAATTTGTCTTTTAAAAGGACACAGAGTTTTAGTAGAATACTTATGCTGTTGAACTAGACAAATGCAGGTGCTATTCCTTTGGTAGTCGGTGCAGAAGGTTGATGTGCTCTAAGATTTACTGTGCATCACCTTAGCCATCATTCCCATAAGTATTAATTTTAACTCCACTAATAAGAAACTGAACAAAAGTGGAATTATGAGTTCAGTAGTATTCTATGAAAGGTCAGTTGTTAAAAAGGCAGAGTCTGACATTCTGTGAAAAAGGTGCCTTCATTAATCATCCTGATAGGATAGCATAGGATATTCTTGACCAATACCACATCCTCACTGTGCCATGTGCTGAATTCCTTGTGTGAAAACAAGGATTAGGAGAATGAATGTGGAGTGACCATTTTTTAGTACTGTAACATTACTATTTCTCTATTCAAAGTACAGAGAAATTAATGGAGACACTTTTATAAGGCAGACTGTCACGATTTTAAACGTTTGTTAATTTTATAGAAGCATACATTGTTATGGGAGTAATATTTAAAAACACAGTTTGCAAGAATATAAATGCAGTAATACCAAACACCAATATTAATGTAATTTATAAAGTATTTATGACCTCTTAGAAGTATTTTCTTATTACGTTGTTCAAATGCACAGCTTTGCTTCACCATAATTCATCTCTGTAAATCCTGAACGATTACTCCTGTATGAACCCACCAGTTTTAATTGCCACGGAAAATGTTTTCCTGGGTAGAAATATTATATTGAATTGTTTGTGTGTTTTTCCTTGTCCACCACAGTGATGGCAATTTGAAAGTTAATACAAATTATATAAATTATTAACCACAGGCCTAGTGGAACATTAATCAGGAGAACATCTTTATTGTGACCGTTCCTGACAGATTATGTTCACCATGATGCCCATTAATGCACTGTATTGTGAGAGCCCATGTCCATTACACAATCCCCTTTGTTACTGGTGTCAGGTCTAATTCAGGGCAGCAAATCTCAGGCCAGGTTGAGTGTCTTGGTGATATTTGATGGGAAAATGCTGTTTTGGAAGCGAGGGGGCCTCACCTGTTTAATTCTCTCCAGGTTATTAGTCTGCGTAGCAGCCACTGTAAAATGCAAAGTCTGCAATAGTCTTTTTCCCTTTAATGTCATAATTTTGCATAATGGCTGTTTGTGCTACATTGACTAAGTCCATGGATTGCTTAACATAAGTGATTACATTTTCCTTTGATTATCAACTCCCTCCATTAGAAATACTGTACAAAAAACTTGTAAATGATTTGTTGTTTAAGCTTTCTACTTCATTAGCTCCAACACACACTTTACAAGAGTCGTTGTCTAAGAGTTAGTAATATTTGTAATGAGCTGTATAATATGGGCCCTTTTACTAAATTTAAAAACAGATGGTATCTATTAACAACAGTTTATCATGCAAATTGAACCCTGGCAAAAAAATTCTCTCAGTGGTTACGTTGCTCTAGGCCAAATCATGGTGTCTTGGTTGGGGTTTTTGATGTAAAAGCAAATAGAAATAATTGTCGGTTTCGACAGTTGTGACAGACACAAACTAATCATGGGCAAAACTCCCCGAGAAGTCAAAATTCCAACCTTTCTCTCTGTTGAAAGGTTCAGGTTTCCTTTCGTGCCTTTAGCAGACTTGATATTTACTTTGGGAATTTGTCATTTTTGCACATCAGGGCAGATTTTGTCGCTCCGTACCTGCGATTTCTCCCATTTAAGCAGCTTAGAAGGAGGATTTCCCTTTTGTGAGGACTTGCACATATTGATCTGAACAAGTGAAAAGATCAGAGGATGTAATAGACACGTTTTTCTTCAAACTTTGAAAATGAAAGGAAAATTGGATCACGTGACACCAGCAGTCTGGAAATTATGCTGTCAAAAGAATCCTTTTTCCCTGTGTATTTGCTAATCCTGTGTGGTGGAAGATGCCAAAATTGAAGTAGAGTGAGGACTCTGCTTGTTTATATACTCTTGTAATGCCAATTTTCCCCCTCAAACTGTAAATAATTAATTTTTTTTTTTCCATATGGAGCATTCTGAGTGCTTGGACTTCTTCTCTTCGAAGGATGCAGGGTCAGTCTGGTATCTGTCTGCTGGAGTTTCTGCTAAAATAGGCAATACCTGATCGCTTGGCCTGAGCTTTCTGCAGTTTTTGTTGCTGTTGGTGAACAGTGCCTCTCAGGAGGGTCTCATGTGCTTCCCTCTGCCAATCCCATCTTTTTGGGGAGAGTAATTTTGCCTGTTGAGCTCCTTTGCTGCATTCCCAGCACTGCCCGAGCCCGGCTGCTGGGTGGGGCAGAGAAGGGGAGAAGTGACAGGAACCAGGAGAAACAGGAATTACCTTTAGTTGTGTCAAAGGAAATGCTTGATATTCCCAGCCAGGACAATCCATTAAAGCCAGGCCCAGGCTAAGTTCTGTACTCACAGTTCTAGTATAAAAGCTGTTTTGGTTGCAGACTGTGGAAGAATTAACACCTGTTGAAGCACAGCTTTTTTAATGAGCTGTGTGGGCTTCAGTGTCCTGGGTTTAACTGCACACCCTCATCTGTGCCATTTTAAAGCCCAGGAGAAAAGGCCACATTGCTCATGGTCCTTTTAGATTCATGTTCTGTTAGTGCTGAAGCTCTGAGCTGTGATGCTGCTCCCTCCCCCGTGTTGTGAGCCTGATGATAAGATTATTTCACATTGTGCCCAATACAACTTTTGGCTTCCCAGTCTGTTCTCCACAATTTGTAGCAAGATCTCGTCATCTTTCCCCCTAACACTGTTTTTATCCCAGAGTTAGTGTGATGCAGATGCTGCTGCTGGATTCCTCCAGGCTGGCAAAGCAGAGGGCAGCAGGTGTGTCACTGAGGGTCGTTCTAGGGGTCATTCCAAGAGGAGTGTGTGAGCACATGGAGCTGAGCAGGAGAGCAGGGACTCCAGCTGACTCCCCTGCATTGACATTGGGCTGGTCCATGCCTGATGTTAAGGTATTTCTGCTGCTATTGGTTGGTCCTACACTTTAATGAGGAATTTTTCTGCTTTTTCAGTTCTAGAAGAAGGGAACTGATGTCTTGAGGTGTTCCTGTGTGACTTGGCTGAGGGGCTGAGGCAGGTTCCTTCAGGTGGGGCCAGATGTGACTTGGTGGCTCTCAAAGAAAACTGCAATGGTCTGGACCTGGTCTAGTGGAAGGTGTCCCTGCCCATGGCATGGGTTGGATCAAGATGATCTTTGAGGTCCTTTCCACGCCAAACCATTCCATGATTCTGTGGCCTTATGCTGTAGAAAATGCTTTCCTAGAGGAAAGGCAGGAAGATAAGCTGTGGAGTGGTGGGGTTTGAGGCATCTGGAAAGCAATAAAGCTGTTCTCCTTCTGGGATGAATTTAGTCCCTTCAGGTGAATTCTTGATGAATTCCCTTCAGTGGTGAGCCCTGGACATGCTGACTGTGAACCCAGTGGGACCAGTCTCCACACACAGTCCACTGGGGCTTGTCTACTGGATCCCATCAATGTCATGTGAGCTGTTCCCTTCAGAAGGATTTAAAACTAGAGCCCCTTATTGCTGGGACTTTGCCTTAGGTTAACCCAAGGCTATTAATGGCTCGAGCTCATGACTAAATTATGGTTATTCAGTGGCTTATTTAGTAATTCATAGCCCAAATAAATTGTCAAGCTCACAGGTGCACCTGAAAAGGAGTGAGATTCTGCAGAGGTGGTGAGAACTCCTCAGCTGCACTACTTGAAATGTTTGGCCAGGTGGGATCTCAGGGAAAGGCTCTTCCCCAGAGGGTGGTGGGCACTGACCAGGCTCCCCAGGGCAGTGGGCACGGCCCCAAGGCTGCCAGAGCTCCAGGAGGGGTTGGACAATGGGACAGGGGCAAGGTGGGACTGTTGGGATGTCTGTGCAGGGCCAGGGGTTGGACTGGATGACCCTTATTGGGTCCTTTCAAGTGAGAATATTCTGTGATGTGATATTTACTCAGACTCTCGGAATGTCCTCCTTCTGACTCATCCACCTCCACCTGTGATTTGTCCAACTTGTGTGTTTTATGGTGGTTCACAGCCCTTTGTGGTGGTTTTACATCCCCTTCTTCCCTTTCCGGAGATGAGGGGGTGAGGTGGAGGCGGCTGGTTTAGTCCAGTCCTCCATGAATTAGAAGGCTTCATACTCTTGGTTGGGATGACACACCTGAAACACTGTTGGTGGAACTAAATGGTTAATTTTGGACGTGCATGACCAACCAGAGCAGCCACTGCCTCTCCGCATGGCCCTTTTGGAAGACATTTGGCATCACCTTGTGTTTCCCTCATCCCCTTTGCTGAAATAAATCCAAAGCAGGTGTTGTGGTGAGTGCCCTGCTCCTCCTGTGCCCCCCAAAACCAGAGGAGCATCTCTGCTGTGAAACGGGGGGACAGGGCCGAGCTCCCTGATGTAAAACCAGGAAAGCAGGCAACCCTATTCCGTGAATAAAAATGGGAAATGCATTGAAGTCGAGATACAGTATCTTTGTAGTAATAAAAGCAGTAGTACAGATTTACTGGGGAAGGAGTTTTAACTGTAATACTGTGGAATAGTGGGTTATTTTGTGTTCAAGAGCTACATTTATCACAAAAATGATGATATACAAATCACTTCCATATCACAAAATGTTCTTGGTCAAAATTGGCTTGAGGCAAGTGATATCTTCGAGTAAACAGTATATGAAGACCATATCTTAAAATGATAGATCACCTAATTTTGTTCTGACAGAGGTTTTTGCCGCAACAAACATCTGTCACTGAAATACCAATTCAGAGATATGGAAGCCAAATTGTGGAGGTTTTCTGGTGTTTGTCGCTCCTAAGTTAAGAGCGGCACTGTTAGTTCTGTAGATATTGGGAGATAGGAGGCAGCTTGTGGTTTAACACCTTAAAATATTTAGTTAAGTGGTTTAAGAGGTGGAAGGGTCTTTAAATGCAGATTAGCAACTTGGGAAGTGCTTGTTGGACCTGTGGAAGAGAAGGGAATCTCTTAATGCAGAGGGTGCAAGTCCTAAACACATCTGACCTGCCCTTTGGAATCAAATCACTGACCTTGTTCTACACCTGAATATAAAATAATCATCAAAAATTGAAATTTTGTCTCAGGCATTTAGAGAAGTGATTACATTTTATTAGGATGATGGATGCTAAGGGTATAAATGCAGTAAAAATATAAATATCTATTAGAAGTATATCTCTTTCAATGGAAGTCATTTGTATGTGTGTCTAGTGAGCATCCAAAAACGAAACAGCAAAAATGGAAATCACTAAAAATGAGTTTTTAAGTCTAGTTTGTGTTGACTCATGGTAGGAAAATGAAATTTGGCTGCAAGCTACCACCATTCTGTGATATTTTGCAGACAGGATGAAATGGCAAATACCAGGTCCTTGGAGGAGAAAAGCAGTTACTGGTCATGTCAGAAATTTTTCCAAGTTTATTATTATTATACATCACATATTTTAGCCTAATTAACTTTCAGCACCACTGGTGTATCTTTAACTCTCTGTTAACAAGAACATCCCTGCCACTGCAGTCATTTGTGAGCCATTTAAATACATATAAATACTATATAAAAATGCAAATGCATCACTCTTGGTAACTTCCTTTTTAATTATTATTATTCTTTTTAAATGATGCTGTGATTCAACCTGAAGTCTGAAGGATCTGTAAGACATTCATTTGCTCCTCAAATACACATTATAAGTCATTTAAATTTAGCAAAGTAAAGTTGTGTTTAATTCCAGTTTCTCTGGCTAAACTTAAGGTGGAAAACGGAAGCCAAATTTGAACTTGGCAAGCTATAGATATTAAATATATAATATTCATCAGTAAATATAATGATTATTTATATATATCATATATATAGATAAATAAAGGTAGACTCAGAAGCTGAGTTTTTTAACCTGGGTTATCAGTCCTTATAATTATGCTTTTTGGTGCATTATTTTCTATGCACACTTTATATGCTCTTATTTTCAGGGCCTAAATTAGTCTAATAAAATAATTATATTAACTATTAGTTATATGGCATATATTATATATATACTATAATAACTGCTAGTCTAAGAAAATAATAGAAGTTGCTAAAATAGCAGCAACCTTTCAGTGAATTCAAGCTGTTGTAAGACTTACTGCTAGTTACTAATACCAAGCTTAGGGATGTTAATACTCAGAGTAGTGGGTGTCACAGGAACTTGTGCAAAAAATAATGGTTTTTGTCTGAATTACACATAATTTAAAGCATATTCAGAGGTCACTTTGCACAGTACGTGAAATAAGAATGTTGTATTTGCCCCTTCATGAGAATTTTCATTCATTTGTGACCAAAAGAAGTAATTAAGGACTGAGCAAACAATGTTTTTTATTTATTTTTTTCCCGTAGCTTTCTGATGAACCCCTTGAACTTTACCAGCATTCCTGATTGCCCTAATTGTGGTTATTTCCCTGGGAGTCGCTTAATTTGGCCCAAGAGCTGCCCAACTCCTTCTCAGGCTTTGTGATATGGAGGGAAATAACCTGGTTGAATTCCACGAGGTGCCAGCTGAAGTGTGTGAGATGCTGCACCTTCCGTGCCATGCCCAAGGTCCGTGTCCCGGAGCCCTGTGGATGGCCATGGGAATGGTTGTGTTCTCCTCCTGCTCCCAGGTGGGAAACGCTGGCTGGTGTCACAACAGCAGCTCCTGGTGAAGGGTGGGTGATCCCAGGAACGGGGGCTGCCGGGAAGGGAGGAACGGGTTAAAGAATTCATAAAAAATGAAGGATCCTAATATTAAAGTGGGGGGAAAGCGCGGGTGAATGACATATTTTTTACACACCTCAACTGTCAACATTTCTAATCAAATCATCCAGCCTTCTTGCTTCTTAAATGATACAAGCAATATTTCCTGTAATAAACACCCCTAAGTCTAATGAGAGGCCCTAAGGCAACTTCAAATGTATGAATTCATTATAATTGAACAACATAATCTGCAGGGCAAAGATTCCTGCTACCCAGTCTTTTAACTTCGCACGGCTTGGGTGTTCTATGAAAAATGTTCTACATTTTGTTTACAATGTATTGCTGCTATTTGAAGTATTGTATGTTCCTGTAGTACATAAGATGGGGACGCATAATGGAGGAAAAATCAAGGAGGCAATCTTTCATTTTGTTCTGGTATGAAAAATTCAAAAGACTGAAAACTCACCCAGAGAAATTTTGCAAGCATATTATTTTCCGATGTTTCGATCAATTTGTCTGTCAACCATGCTGAGAGGTGGAAAGGGCCAGCAAAAGCAATTTAGCTTGTGAGGTCCAAAATAGAAATGTTTTAGGAAACCTTGTCACACGTTATTTTTTTCTACGGGAACCGCTGTGTTTTTTATTTGCTAGTCATATTATGAAGAGAAATTGGTATCAATCATCTAAATCACCTATGAATATCTGATATAACCGTTACTTTTGTGCATATAAATAAGGGGGGGGGAATATTTAAATGAAGCTTTTAAAGCATAGCAAAACCTTTGGGTAGACAACAGGCTCCCTGCTCAGGTTTTGCCATTTAAAAAATATCCTGTGCGTTTTAATTGATTGTACCCAAGTGACATCATACTGAATCATCTTGCATATGAACATATTGACCTCTCTGTGCCTTTAATTAAGCTCTGATTGCTTTATGATAAGTTTGCTGTGGATTGATAGGAGTGCCAGCCGACGTTCCTCTGCGTGCGTACGGGGTTCTGGAAGGGAGCATATGTGCAGGAGGGAGATTAATCCTCTCATTTCGGGCTCCCTATTTGTTTGTGTGATAAATACGGCTCCTGTCACTCGTGAAATCTTGTCAGTGAGGCTGCAAACTGCAAGTTGAGGAGCAAACAGCGAAGTTTGTGCAGCCTCTTGGCCGCTGCCCTTCGCTGACACCAAAACGGGGCCGTTTCGGAACGGTGTAGAGAAAGTTGTGTTGCTGTCACTGATGGGACTGGAAGGGGTTTTCCACAGATCCACCCAAAGTGTGTGGTTGGTCACCTGAAAACTGGACATCAGTGAGATTCCCAGCAAAGCCAGGCAGAGGTCAGGTGTTTTGGGTGCCCGTATGGCACAGGTGACTCTTTGGGGGAACTGCAGGAACAGGCAGCTGTGGGGTTGCTTGTTGAGGACGCTGAGTTGGCCATGAGGGGAGGAGGAGCTGGAGAAAATGAGAACAATACAGTGGTGGGAGTGTTGAGTAAGAGAGAGGTTTTGATAGGAGCAATGGAGAGGTATTTGGAGATGAAAGGGTGGTTAGAGTGGTGAGGGAACATTTTGTCAATATTTGAGATGTGTGAACAAATGAAATAAAAAATTTTAGCAGAGCTGGTAGAAGGGCAGGTAAAACTTTTCCAGCACTGGCAGGGTGATGGACTCGAGTTAATCCAGACTCAGAACTATTAAGGATGACACATTTTTAGAGAAAATACTCTTTGTAGAGGAAAGCTGGAGAGTCACCATCCCTGGAAACACTCAAAACACATGTGGATGTGGCACTTGAGGACATGGTTTAGTGGTGAACGTGGTGGTGGTGGTGCTGGTTGATGGTTGGACTTGATGATCTTCAAGGTCCTTTCCAACTTTAACAGTTCTGTGAACTGCTTCTGATCAAGGGAAGCAACAGGAGATCAGAAGAGAAATCTGAAGAACAGGAAAGGAAATGGGAAATAGGCAAACAACAGAGGCAAGGTGTGATTGTTGGGGTTGTCCAGCGCAGGGCCAGGAGCTGGACTCAATCCTTGTGGGTCCCTTCTAACTCAGGATTTTCCATGATTTGTTTTCTGTGAGCAACAAGCAGTGAGTTAGGATTGTCTCTGAGCCAGCTGGGTCAGCAGTATCTGTTGCAGAGCACAAACCCATTGTCCTGTTCTTAATGAAAATACAGTGAGAAATCATCTTTGTTTCCCTGCTTGATGACACCCTCGGCTTTGAAACCCTCTGACACTCGTGGCTGATGGTGAGACAGGAGCAGAGCTAGTGAATGGCTGAGCTCCTCCAGTTGTGTCCTGTCTCACATCCCCTCATGCTGGTTGTTTATAGCCCATAATTCCTCCAGCACCGCAACCTTCTGATATTTCTATTCTTTGTCATTTTTTGCTCCCTTTGAAGGACATCCTTCATGTGGATGGCTTTCAGGACTGCCTGGTGAGGATGGTTGGGAGATCACCCAGTTAGTACTTTTGCCTTCTGCTCAGAGGCTTGTGCTGGTGGGGTGAGGACAGCCCTTCTCTTCTCCTCCGTTGTGCACTGCCGCCTGGTCTCTGCTTTTCCCGGGGCAAAGATTGCTGCTGTTCCCTTTGAGAGGCTGTGCCGTGGCTTTGGCACATCCCTGTCTCCCCTGCACCGTTCCCTGCAGACGCTCTGGTGGTGTCAGCCTGTCATTCCAATCTCCATTATGTTTACTTACCTAATTCATGCTCCTTCATCACTGGAGATTGTACATTTTGAGGGATATAAACTGTTTAATTACCACTTTTACCTCCTGTTGGTTAACATTACATGCTGCACGGAGTGTCATGTAAATCCAGCATGTTTATTTAATTTTCTCTTAGATCAGCTCTCACAGCTTTGATAATCTTTGCTCTATCAGTTGGAATTTTCCAGAAGAGTCAGAAATAAACGGATCACTCCAGACCCAAGTCCCATGCAAGTGGTGGAGAAAGATGTACTGTATTAGCCAAATAGGATGGTCTTTGGTTTGGAAAGATTAAATTCAAGATGATTTGTTAGGGAGGGCTCTGTCATTATTTGTAGTTTGTGTCAGGGGTGGGGATTTAATGCTCTTGTAATAAATTTATATTCTTCAAAACAGATAGGCTATACTTTCCCTATTCCCAACACACGGATGTGAGCGTTGCAGTGGGGAACAGAAATTTTAGTGCTTTTAATATTCTTTGTATTGTGCTTTAGAACACTTTTGCTTTTCAGATCAATACATTTTTCTGTAAAACTTCTCTTTTATTAGAACTTTCTTTTGCTTTCCCATTAATTTTTTTTTTTTATATGCTTCTACTTCTGGTATTAGAAATCCCAACATTCTGGAATTTCAGAAATGCCAAATGGTCTCTGAATTTCTGAGTTTTCTGAATTTCTGAATAATTTAAGCATCACCTGAAGTACCTTCAGGTTTTCCTACCTGAGTGTTAAAGCTCCTGATGTGTCTGAGATGTCTGGCACTTGTTTCCTTTTGGGCTCATACTGGTCTTTTGGAAACTTCTGGTGAGAGAGTAGATGTTTGGGTGGAAATGCAAAGCTACCACAGTTCTCTAGAACTGAAGGGAGGGATTTGATCTTCACCTTTGTTCTTGTTGGCTTGGGCTTAAACATGGATGTGTGAAAGGCTGATTTCAGGAGTGGTCCAGAAGTTCCTTTGACTGGCTCTAGATTTTGAGATCCTTAGGTTGAGGATGGAACTCTTCAGGACTTGACTTGCCTTGGTTCAGTTTTCTACACGTTGTATTGCTGAGTTGGGTTTCTGCTGTACCAAGAGCTCTTTGACTTCTGCCAAGACACTCATTTCCTTTCTTGTGGCATTTCATGAATATTAAGAGCTAAAATATTGAGTGTTTCACAGTTTGTAATTGGGGAAACACAAAAATGTGCCTTTCTGTCTCCACCATCTGGCAGGAGGGAGCAATCTTGCTGCCAAGCGCTGTAAGAGAAGAGCTCCATGGAGCTCAAATTTCTGTTTTCTGTGCATGATTTTTTTTTTCCTTTAGATTTTGTTTTGTTTTTACAAAATATTGGTTTATTGAGAGATGTGTTACCCTCAATTGACATATTGACATTTCCAGGAACTGTGGTTATTGTTTTGAGAAATACAATCCTACACTGACAGATTCCTATCATTATTTGGAACCGTTGCAGAGGGTTAGTGAGACAAGTCTCATAAATAATGAAAGGGAATCATATTGGGGAGAGCAGCAGCGGGGAGGGCGCCGTGTTAGTGCTGACACCGGGTAATTTTTGCTCACCGTGACATCACGCAGCGCTCGCGTCCCGCGTCCCGCCGGAGACAGGGACCTACAGGGCTGTGTTCTGCCGTAATTAACTCGTGTCACTAACTACCCACCGGAGTCATTAACATCTCAGGGGATAACTGGCCTGCACTCCCTGCTCCCCAGTGCCCCCCGGCCTCCCTGGGTGTTCTGCTGGAGCAGCACACACAAACCTTCTGCCCGCATGAGGAAGGCGCTGGAGCCTGGAATATTTTTGTTCCTAGTAACCTAAATCTCATTCTGTAGTTTCACAGGCTTTATTATTTGACAGCTGGGGAAGAAGTTTCACACTGGACTGCATCTGATTTGCAGTTTTACAGGGAGCAATTGGCAGCAAAGGCAAAAAAAAGGAGAAGCAGGGCTGGTTCTGGAGGAGTTACATAAGGCAGAGGCTCATCAGCCAAACTGGGGCTTGACCTGGTTTTGGGATGTGTTTCTCAAGTTAGCAGAGAGCTCTAATTAACCTCCTGTTAGAATAAATGAAATCATTTCATTTACTCCGAGGTAACAAATTTCTCCCTGCTGTTATTTCTGGAAGCAGGTAAGTTTAACATCAAATGCCCTTTGCATGCCAAAAATGTGTTTCCATTATTATTTAACCTTATCCCTGCAACGACGATGCCCCTGTATGTGCTGTGGAAGTGCCAGGCCTGAAGAGAGTGTAACATACATTGCCATAATTATTTTAATGAGAGAGAATGGAGAAGATGCTTCTCTGCCATCTGTCAACACACAGCAGTCATGTCGCAGACTGGACTTTATTCACTTCTAAATTGTTCTTCAGTACTGAATACTGAATTCTCTATTACTTCTTCTAGGTCAACAGCATTTATAATCTGCCCCTGTTTCTCTGTGAAGTCTACAAATTATTACTCCAAAGACACTCATTAATTTTGTGGTCTCAAACTGAAGCTTCCAGCTCTTACCTGCTGCTCGGAGCACTCACCTTCCTCTCCAGCACCCCACGCACAGAGGGCACCAGGGGTGGCAGGAGCTCCTGTGCCACTTTTTAATGTGCAAATCCCACCATCAGTAAATGCTCTAGACAACGTGGAGGGTGCTTTGATTCTATTTAACTTATTTCTCACAGGGCTTTCGCACTTATGAAAGGAAAGCCCCTCTAATGCACTTTGTCAGCAGGTGGTTGGAAAACCTGAGGGGAAAGGTGGGTTGGCAGTTTTTAGATTTTTCTATATGATTGTTCTATTGACTGTTTTAGCTTTTAGTTTCCTGTGGCAAGGAATTTGTTTCATACAAAGTTCCTAAAAGTCAGCAGTTTTACCCCTCCATGTAACAACCACCTTGATGCTGCTGTGATGGTGCCAGTGTGAGATCCCATCAGAGCCACTGGACTTTTGAAATGTGATTTATAAAATTAGAGACTACAGAGTAACATTTTATGGCCATGGCTGTGTTTTCTGGTGGCCTCTATTTACATTTCCCTTCAATATTTGCCTCTCGTTCATCTCCTCCATTTAGTGCATAGAAATTGCACAGGCTTGGATCTGAGCTGAGCTTCAGCTCTGCTCCAAACCACAGCAAACGTATAAGTCTTTCTCTTTTTCAACACCCTCTTCTTCACTTTAGTTATATGGTCCCAGCTATAAGTAAATTTGAAAGAATTTATCATAAAAAGGCCAAAACTTCCAAACAATGTTAAGCAATATGACCACGCCCACCTGTATCTTTATCCTTTACATCAGGGCACTGAGTGGCAGAATTATATGGAAAAGTATCACAACCTTCCTTAAATATTTTTGAAAAAACTATTTCGTATAAATTCCTCTTTGGAGTGAGACTGTAACAGTGGAAGTGAACTTGACTTACATTTGGAGACTCCGTGATATTGATACATCTCAAAATTCTCACCAAGCTGAAGAGCTGCTGATATTTATCTGCAGCTTCAAGTTGCTGAGTGCAGAATAAGAAATAAAATAAACCAGCCCAGTGAAACTAACGATATACTGGTTTGTATTTTTGCTAAGTCTAAAAGAAGATTTGAAAAATAAAACTGGAGCTGGAGTATGGTAGAAAAGAATTGGAGAATTATAAAATTATGGACTGCTTTGGGTTGAAAGGGACATTGCAGCTCATCTTGTTCCACTCCCCTGCCATGGGCAGGGAAACCTCCTCCTAGAGGTTAAAAGTCAATATTTTTAAGTTTTAAACTAAAACTTTTTAAAAATGTATATTAAAAAAAATAGTTCTCAAAATGTTTAGTTACAGGTTTGCCTTATTTAAGCACGGTTTAAAATAATGTTATAGTAACTAAATACAAATGAGCTGCTTCAAGCAATGCTGTTGTGTGTCCAGTTGGTTGCTGCAGTTTGAAAACCAGGCAATAGTGACACTGGTGATTTCTTTTTTTTAACTCTCTGATTTTGAACTGTGAATCTTTTTCTCCCTTTTCCCTGCTCAGCCACCACAAATCAGCCTTTTCATGGACTGTGTGATATTAATCTCCATGGGGCGGACACCTCCATGCAGGTGCTATAGCTCTCCCCCTCCTCCAGTTATTTCAGGTTTTAATCTCACTTCCTTTGATTTATTTACTTATGTCATGTGTAATGTGTCTGGCTTCTTGCCCTCGCTCTGCTTTCCCCCTTGTACACATTGGCTGTGTTCTTGCTGTTTCATTGTTGTCCTCGCCTCGTGCTGTTCCTCCTCGGGACGCGCTTGTTTGATATCGTGTTCTCCGGTGATGAATTTCCTGCAGTTTGCTTCCTCTTGTTTAACTTTCTGTCGGATTATTACACAAATTGCTTTTGGTGTTTGCTTCAGTTGAAAAGTAGGAATCAAAATAACAGGGCTTGTGATACAGGAAAACACAGGCTCTGGCGTGGTGCTGCCTGATTTTGTTAAATTTCCCTAATCACATCATCTCCTCACGTTGATGCACAGCCCTACTCCTGCCCACAGCGGGCTGGTGGAACCTTGATTCACTCTGAGAATAAAAGATTTTGATGGAGGAAAGGGCAAAAGGAGAGTTAACAAGACAAATTCATGGGCTTTGCCACTAAGTAGCAAAATTTATAGTGTTTTGTCAGAGTGGTGTTTATGCAGGTATTGATGTACACAATTCTCTCGGACGCAGAGTAACCGCTGAGCTATTTACAAGGGCATGGAGGGATGGGACAAGGGGGAATGGCTCCCCCCTGCCAGAGGACAGGAATAGATGGGATATTGGGAAGGAATTGCTGGCTGGGAGGGTGGGCAGGCCCTGGCACAGGTTGGGCAGAGAAGCTGTG
>JAWWTY010000158.1:34523529-34528529 GCA_035222235.1 Margarornis squamiger
GCTCCGTTCCCTTCCCTGCACACCCTCCAGCCCCTCAGGGTCCCTTCCCTGAGATCCCAGCCCTGGGCACAGCCCTGGAGGTCCCTGGCAGTGCCAGCACAGGGGACAGTCCCTGCCCTGGGCTGTGCCCACCCTGTTGGTGACACCGTAACCCCCACAGGGACTGTCACACCAGCCCCGTGCAGGGACGTCCAGCCGGTGGCACCAGTGCAGTCCCAGTGACACTAGTGCAGTCCCAGTGGCACCAGTGCAGTCCCAGTGACACCAGTGCAGTCCCAGTGGCACCAGTGCAGTCCCAGTGACACTAGTGCAGTCCCAGTGACACCAGTGCAGTCCCAGTGGCACCAGTGCAGTCCCAGTGACACCAGTGCAGTCCCAGTGACACCAGTGCAGTCCCAGTGGCACCAGTGCAGTCCCAGTGGCACCAGTGCGAGGGGGGGAGGGCACTGGTGTGAGCGGTGGGGTCGGTGCCACTCGTGTGCCACCATCCGTGCAGCCCCGTGTCCCCCAGCCCCTCTCCTTGGTGGGGCTGTGCCCGCAGCCCGCAGGGCAGGGCCGGGGGCTCTGCCTGCCCAGGGTCACAGAGCCCCCCGGGACGGCCCCGCCCGGCCAGGGGAGACCCTTCCTGCCCTGGGGACGGAGCCGGGCCGGGCTCTCTGCCAGTGCTGGCACCCAGGTCCGACTGCCACCAGTGCACGGGGGGCACCTAGAAGAGTTTATTTTTATTTAATTTAATTTAATTTAATTTATTTTACTTTACTTTAATTTAATTTGATTTATTTTATTTTTATTTTTATTTTTTATTTTAATTTTATTTTTATTTTATTTTAATTAATTTTATTATTTTATTTTTTATTTTTAATTTAATTTAATTTAATTTAATTTTATTTTATTTTTATTTATTTTATTTTATTTTATTTTATTTTTATTTTAATTAATTTTATTATTTTATTTTATTTTTTATTTTATTTTTTTATTTTATTTTATTTATTTTAATGTTATTTTATTTTATTTTATTTTTATTTAATTTTATTTTGTTTTATTTTATTTTAATTTAATTATTTTTTATTTTATTTTATTTTATTTTGTTTTATTTTATTATATTATATTTTAATTTAATTTAATTTTATTTTTATTTTATTTCATTTCATTTTTATTCCATTTTTTAATTTAATTTTATATTTTATTTTATTTTATTTTATTTTATTTTATTTTATTTTATTTTATTTTATTTTATTTTATTCCATTCCATTTCAGTTCATTTCATTTTTTTATTTTATATTGTTTTTTATTTTATATTGTATTTTTTATTTCGTTTTGGTTTATTTCATTTTGTTTTACTTATTTTGCCTAAGCCACCAACAAAAGCTCAGTATCTGCTTTTAACCTGGGTCAAGAACGACTGAAGCAGAAATCCAGCCCTTCTGGCACAGCCTGCATTTAGTTACACAATTCCGGGTGCCCCAATGTCCCAGCTGCCCCAATGTCCCAGGTGCCACAATGTCCCAGGTGCCACAATGCCCAATTCCAGGTGCCACAGTGCCCAGCCCCAGGTGCCCCAATTTCAGGTGCCACAGTGCCCAATTCCAGGTGCCACAATGCCCAGCCCCAGGTGCCACAATGCCCAGTTCCAGATGCCACAATGCCCAGTTCCAGATGCCACAATGCCCAATTCCAGATGCCACAATGCCCAGTTCCAGATGCCACAATGCCCAATTCCAGATGCCACAATGCCCAGTTCCAGGTGCCACAATGCCCAATTCCAGATGCCACAATGCCCAGTTCCAGGTGCCACAATGCCCAATTCCAGGTGCCCCAATGTCCCAGGTGCCACAATGCCCAATTCCAGGTGCCACAATGCCCAGTTCCAGGTGCCACAGTGCCCAGCCCCAGGTGCCAGCTGAGCCTTTGCCATAGGTGTGTGCCAGCTGGCCCCAGCAGTGCCACCCTGGGCTCCAGGCCCCTTCCCAAAAATTCCATGTGAAATGGTGCCTCTTTCAGCCGTGTTCAACACCCCCAGGGCTGCAGAGCCAAAGCCCTCCCCGGGCCCCGAGGCTCCCTTGGCCTCCCAGGCAGGGATTTTTGCCTTCTAGGTGGGAGAAATTGTAATTGTAGACACTGTTCAAGCTCCCTTCTCCTCCCGGGGCACCGAGAGCTTTCCTGCTCTTGCATATTTGAAGACTCTTCTCATGTTCCCTCTCAGTGCTCTTTTCTCTAGATTTAAAAAAACCCCAAACCCAACAACTGACCCAATTCTTCGAGATTTCCCTCCAGGGGTATTTTATTTATTTATTTATTTATTTATTTATTTATTTATTTATTTATTTATTTATCTATCTATTTATTTATTTATCTATTTATTTATTTTGAGACTTTCAGCCCTTCTTGCTGCCCTCAGGACTTTCCCAGCTGCTCTCGTGAGGCAGCTGTAGAACCACGAGGAGGTTTCTTGAGTTCAGTGACCAGAGTGACCCGTCCCCGTGTCCCTGTCCCCCCTGTCCTGTGCTCAGGGCGTTGGACACACAGTGTCATGGACCTCAACCAGCCCATTTCCACACCCATACGACCCATGCCTGCTTTCCCACCCCATGGGGCCATGGCTGACTCTTAGTTTAAGCTCCTCCAAAAGCCCCCCAGGGATTTCTGTGCAGCTCTTTTGCCTCGCTGGCCCCTTCCTTTCGGGGCTTTATTCTCACTGAAATTCTGACTGCAAGCCTATTTTTTTTCCAGAAAAACCCTATTTTTTTTCATGCCATTTCTTCGACTGATCAAGATGTTCATCCTGCCAAAGTGCTGGTAGAGATTTCTCTACCAATTTCGTGGCCAAACTCGATGTGTCATCCTCCAAACCGACACAACAGTGCTGGGACAGCCCCACGAAGGGCACCTGCAGAAGTTCTTTCCATAATGACTCCATATCAGCAATGAAGCGACAACAATCCCTCCTCTCGAGTCATTTCTTCCAACAGCCGAGTCTGCCTTACAACAGTTTCATTTGAGTTCACTCCCAAGAAATCACAAGGGGCTCTGTTGAAAGGCTCCTTCCAGTCAAGATAGGCAGTATCTGCTGTCCATGAGAGCTGCTACTTGTCAGAGAGGGAAAGGAGCTTTGGGTCGGCACGATTTTCTCCTGGCAAGTCTTTCTTGGCCTCTACTTATCATTTCATTGCTTCCCATACACAAAAGAAAACCTTGTTTCGTTATTTGTCTCGAGGTATTTCCAGGAATGCAAGCTGGGCTGGGTTTCTCCATTTATCCTCCCCAAGCTGCTTTCCTTCTCCCTTTCAAAGGTGCTGCAATCGCCTGTCCCGGGGCTTCCATTGCCCACGTGCCGTGGGAAGGGATCTCCCGTGGCTCCAGCATTGCTCCAGCAGGCTCCCCAAGTGCTCTTGCCTGGTTTCTGTCAGGTCTGGCATGATTTTCTGATTGGAAATACCACGTTTTCTGATTGGCAAATAACTGACTCGACTGTTCTTTCTGCTCTCCAGACGGTCACGGTCAGTCAATGGGCCATTGTTAGTTCTTGCTGAGGAGCGAGGGGAAAAGACATGAATCACTTGGCATTTCCTGGCTCACCTCTTACCACTTGCCATCCCTGCTGAAGAGGAGAGATTCTTTTGGCCATTGTTTTGCTCTCACAGACAAAAGTGCTTTCTTGTTACTTTCTCTTTCCTTTGCTAATTATATCCATTTCTTTCCCTTGTCCTTTCGGATTTCATTCATACAGGCTTCTGCTTTTGCTCTTGCCCTCGGTTTGCTGCACTGTGTGCTCACGTGGAGAGCTAAGGAGCCATTTAGGGACATTGCAACCAGTTGTTCCTGTAAACTGGGGCACAGAAACCACTGGTGAGCCCATGGTGGCTCTGTGGCTCCTGTCCATGCTCTTCCTCTACCTGCTCATGGATTTAGAGCTGTTTTCTCATCATGGAATCACAGAGAACTTCAGGTTGGAAGGGATCTTAACGTCCATCCCGTTCCTACCATGGGCAGGGACACCTCCCACCAGCCCAGGGTGCTCCAAGCCCCGTCCAACCTGGCCTTGGACACTTCCAGGGATCCAGGGGCAGCCACAGCTTCTCTGCCCACCCTGTGCCAGGGCCTGCCCACCCTCCCAGCCACCAATTCCTTCCCAATATCCCCTCCATCCCTGCCCTCTGGCAGTGGGAAGCCATTCCCTGTGTCCTGTCCCTCCATGCCTTTCAGCTCTGCATTCCTCTCCTCTCTTGCCCTCATGGTCCTGGTTTACCCCCTGGTTGGTTGATTCAGATTGCCAGTCCAGGAAAAAAACAATATAATTCCGCCTTGCTTCTCTCCATTTCCCCCAAATTACAGAGTTGTAATTTGATTTTCTGGTGGCTGCTGCCCTATGAAGACAATGCAGCGCTCCTCATCTTTTTTAAGTGTCGAAGGGAGCTTTCCCTTCTCCCTCTGTTTTTTGTTCCGTGTTTCATTTTTCCAGGGTGGATGTCTGTAGTCTGAGACCAGTGAGGGGTGTCCCTGGGGGCCGCGGGAGGGACATCCCCGCGTGGTGGTGGCCGCGGCAGGAGCCGTGCGGGGCGCGCTGACACCGCGGTGCCGCACAAATGTCGGAGCCCTGCAGTACAGCTGGGGACATTCCGAGCAGTTCAGCCGTCCGTGACCAACAAAAATCCCCGCGGACTAACAATTAATCAGGCTCTGGTGAGCCTTGGACTAGCAATAGTTGCAGATGTCACCTCATGCAAGGAGTTGAGGCTTGGCCTTGCACTAAAGGAGGGGGGGGGGAACAACAAGGAAAAAGCTTTTTTGAGACTTGATTGCTTGACATTTCCTATGATTTTCAGGCAGTATAGATTTCACAACTAAATATACTCCCGGCATGGAGTTTACTGTTCTGCATTTCGAGCTGGGGTTGGGGCAGGATAAAACAGGTGGAGCACTGGAACGTCAGTGTAAATAAATTCATTTAATTATTCCTTCTAAGTTATTCAAATGAAACTCCATTCCTGTTTCATGGCAGT
>JAWWTY010000158.1:34531029-34544850 GCA_035222235.1 Margarornis squamiger
AAACGCCGCAGGAGATTTAATATCCCTCCTTCCCTCCTGCATGGAATCGTGGAGGTGAACTTGGCAAATGAGGCAGAAGAAAGGAAGTGAATGGAATTGTGATTTTTATTTTTTTTAATTTTTTTTTTCTTTATTTTTTTTTTTGTATTTAATGCTTGGCTATCTGCCACGACTTCATTGCTGTTTGAGGGACAACACGATGAAACGCATGCCCTTTTAAGAGATTTATTAATTTTTAACAAAATTAAATATGTATATTTTAAAGCTGGAAAAACATTTGGGTACAAGTTCATATTTGAAAAAGCAAGCCCATGGAGACTGTCTTTTCTGCAGGAAGATGTTAGTGGAACCTCAGGAGGCAGGTTTCTTTTTTGAAGGAAACTTTTGCAGTCGTTGTACAGCATCTTTTCCCTGTGCTGTCCAAAGTCAGGGCTTTAACAGCTTCCAAACAGAAACCCAAGAAGGATTTTTAAGCCAGACTTGGTCTAAATATATCAAATTACTTTTCTTTTCAATGTCGTTTCAATTATAATGCGGAGTAATATCATTAAAGGAAACTTGTTCTACTATTTATAGGGCTTGATCTTTCATTTTTTTAATGTCAGAATTATTTATTTGGCCTGTTCTGCTCCAGATGTGACTGTTGAGGGCACGTTAATTTATATGCGCTTTCCGTGGGCCCCTGTCCCCATCTGTACATCATTTCTGAATTTCTTTTTCTCCCCAGGGAGTTCACCTATTCATATCGAAGGTTTCATTTGCTGTGTAAACAGAATAAACAGACAATGCAAAAATCCCTACAATACTGTAAAATAATTCTTTCCAACAACAGAGTGGATCATGTTTAAAAAAACATTGAGAGGGCGAAACGTGCCGGGCGACGATTTCTCTCTTTATTGCACTCCTGAGGGAAGACTCATCTTACTACAGCGCCTTTCCACAGGGTTTGATAAGTTCATTTTTATTAAAAACATATCTAAACCCTGCATTTTAAGGTGATTTGAAAATACAGGGGATTGGCCACACTCGGGGTTGCGCCCGAGCGACCACTAAGGCAGGACGTGCCCAACACCCTTTGGGTGGAAAGGGGGAAAAGGAAAATCACAGAAGGGAGATTTTTATTTTTTTTTCTTTTTGACATTTTCCAAATAAAAAGAGATGCGGGTTATTTATGCTGGGATGTTGCTGCAAAGTCCTTATCTCCATGTGGCACTAAACAAGGATTTGTTGTGGGATTTGAGAGGGCTGTGTAGTGCTTCAGTGTTAAGCACCCAAAACTCTGGGGGACTGGCACTAATTTCCTCTCTCTCGTAAAACAACATAGTATTCATAACAACTCGAGAGGCTTGACATAAGTAATGATGGCATATGCAGGCGAAGATTACCACCCCAACAGTGTAATCAAGGTGCTAGGTACTAATGCAAGTTAAATTGAGACAATAATGCTGAAACTTGCATTGTGGGATTAGGAGAGTACTTGAAATGCTGACATCGGCATCTCCTGGAAGCGCGCCTGTCTTCCTTTCAATTCCTGGTTATACTTAATGACCTCAAAATTTGTATGTCGTTAACACCGTGTACTGAAGTGGGAGAGAACAAGGTTTGGGAGGGAGAAGATTCCCTGCCTTCGTTGACTTTTGTCTCTCCTGGTAATTGGTGGCGTGTTGGCGGCGGCCGAGCCCGCGGGGGGCCCCGGGGGCCGAAACCCACCCAGCCCAACCCCTGGAAACATCCACATCAAGGCGTATTAAAATTTGATGCTCAGATCAATATTGTGGCACCCAGGTAATTAAAGTGGGTTTGTTTATTTGGCTCCTTATAAATAAAAAGGGCTTAATACAGACTAATTACACCGAGCCCTTCGTCTACCGTAGGATAATAATGGCGGCAATTTAAAGTGATATTAAATGAGAATTAATAAAGGAATATTGAGTCACTTTGACTGCATTAAGCTGCGTGAAATGATTTCTTAGCTCAATTTAACTTTCTGTCCACAGTTTAATGATTGATAAGCTTGGAATTTTTATAGAGGTAATCTAAAACAATATTTGATTGCTACGTTGAATTAATAACAACAAGCCCTTTTCTTCTTGTTTATCAGCACATCGGGAGAGATGCTCCCTTTCACTTTAATGATGGTAATTTGTATAACCCTTCTGCTGGATCCTCTGCTTAGTTTATGCATTTACACGATACTTTGACAAGATTTTAATTATTTTTGGAAACAAATGCATTTTTTCTGGGCAGTTTGTACTTCTGTGTAATGTGTGAGTTAATAAGCTACTCAAACAGGCCTAAAGCAGGTTAAAAAAAGGTAGAAGTCAGCTTTAAGTGAAAATTGAAACCTTTACATCCTGGAATGAAGATTGCAGTGAGTCATGTGCCTTTAAAATGACCCCTGGAGAACTGCATGGGAAAAGGAGACATTGGTTTGAATGTTCCAAACCAGAAATGAGGTGACCTGGATTGGTCCTTCCCAACTCATGAAGTGACGTGTATCGGGATAAACCCGTTTGATGGGAGAGGGGACTTCTCAGAGCCCCTTTGAAACTCTCAAGTGGCCCAAAGGCAAAGGCATGAATTTTGAGTGGCAGTTCACTTCATCTGTGCAATTAAGGCATTTAAATATGTTTGAATTTAAATATGTTTGGTCCTGTGTTGCAGCTGTCTGTGCCCCGTGTCCCAGCCCATTGCCATCCCAGCCCTTCTCCGGCTATGGAGCAAGGGTGGAGGTCAGGACCTGGTGCTGAGCACCTTTTTATCTATCTGTAACAAACTGCTGCTATTGTTCATTAATTTCTGTCTTGGAAATGCCGTGTCAAGCGTCCCAAGGAACCCACCAGTGTCCCCCGGACAGCTTCCCACCACGGGCCAGCGGGAGTTCCTGATGAAATTACAGGTGCAGGGAAATGCAGAATTAGAAATATATCTGATGTTGCAATACTTGTGAAGCTATAGCTTTGTTGATGACAGGACAATTCCATTTTTGACAGTTTAATTTACTGTTGCCAGTGGACAAGAGCAAAAGGAGAACGTGGGGTGAGGCACCTGCCCCCTCGTGCTGTGTTTCACATGGTAGGTTGCAAAATCATGACTCCCTCAACCTGTCGTGCTCAAATGAGAAGGTTTTCAGCTGGGGAAATGGAATACATCAGTGCAGGTAATATTGCCTGACCTCATAAAACAAAAGGAAAAATTGCAGATTCTGACAGCCATTATGAATCTTGTATCAGCATCCAAACGGCTCGGAGCCGAGGCACGGAGCATGTTTGCAGTGGGGAAAAAAAAACCACGGGGTTGCCATGTTGGCTTGCAATACAGAGCAAAAAATGACTTGTCAGTAATTCATTGTGGGATGTTAAAGAGGCTGTTGAATTTCCCGGGTGTGTACACGGGGAGTGCTGAGCCTGGAGCAGTGGGTGGGGATGGTGCTCGCCGAGGTGGTCTGGGCTCAGACACGGGCTTGGTGGCAGGGCATGGGGGAGTCAGGAAGTATCTTAGGCAGCCTTTGTTGGTTAGGAAATCACTGAGCCTTTTTAATCTGTGTGGCATAAATGTCCATGTTCTCCTCCTCTTAAACCAGATAATTGTAGTTATGGAAGCCTTTGGACTACAATGTTTTCTAGAAAAACGTAGCAGGGGGTTGGAATGGGGTGATCTTTAAGGTCCCTTCAAACCCAAACCATGTTATGGTTCTGTGTTACAACATCAGAGTACACACCCAATTAGAATTTAGTTTTTATTTCTATAAGGAACTTTATTGAGTATAATTATTTCCAGTTTTGTATTAAGGTTTCCTTAGATCTTAATTTCTTGACTAGTCATGTTTTTCCTTATGGGATGTTGTGCCTTCATCCATCTCATTCCTCTTTGGTCTTCCTTGTGTTCTGTATTTTCAGAATGTTCTGAAAATGAGCACTGTCAGAGTTGTCTCATAAGACAGAATTATGGATGAAGTCACTCAATAGAAATCACTTTGACTATTTGCATACTCAAAATGCCTGGAATTCTTGCAGATTTTCATTAGTTGGCCTGTATTCGATAATAACGTTCTGAGGAGAGGCTGTTAATCAGATTAATGTTTTCAGTGACTATTTTTAAGTTTAAAATTTCTCTTTAGTAAAAAAGTTCCAGACTTTCTTTGTTAAAACTCTTTGATGCCTTTTGAAGCAGCAAAGGCCATTGCCCAGCATATCTCATGGTGGGTTTTCTGTCATGCCCAGGTAACACCAGGTCAAGGTGCTTCTTCCTCCGCCCTCAGAGCTGAGACTGTTCCTGTCCGTGTTTTGCTGTGCTACATAGAACCACTTTAACCCACGACAATAAGATTTCATCTTCTCCATCATCTCCTCTTCCAAATGTCCTTTCACTGGGGGTGGTGGGTGCAGCTTTGATGCTCCATGTAGACCATGCCAAACCACCCCCTGGCTTCATCTCGGGCTGGATGATGGAGAGCGTTGCTCTGACTTTCTCTGACTCTTTGGGGAATAAAAGCTCTTCTTGCTTGGGCTAATTGGGCTGGTGTATGTGTGGGCAGGTTATCCTCTCACACGGTGATATTTACCCAGCCCCTCCTCAGCTGGAGCCGCGCGTTGCCGAGCCCTCGGCCGCTCTGTGTTTGCTGGAACTGAAGTGCACTTGAATTAAATTGCAGCTCATGAATACGAGAGCGTCGGGATATTGAAGGGAAACGGAGCTGGTGGGGCAGGCAGGGGCTGGGCATCTCCCTGTGCTCATCCCCAGCCCAAGGACAGCAAACGGGGGGAAAAGGGAGTGAGAAACAGTTTGAAAAGGTAAATCTGGGAACAGAGACAAGCAAATTAGGTTTTAATTTATTTTTTTTTCTGGCTTTTTTAACTGAAGATTAAGATCTTGAAAACATCTGAAATATTTGCTTTCTTTCATTCATGAGGATTGTTTATGCAAGCAGAGTGAAATATAGAATCATAGAATGGTTTGTGTTGGAAGGGACCTTAAAGATCATCTTATTCCAACCCCTGCCATGGGCAGGGGCACCTTCCACTAGCCCAGGTTGCTCCAAGCCCTGTCCAACCTGACCTTGGACACCTCCAGGGATGGATGGGGCACTCAGAATTGATCATCCTCATGGCCCACCTCCAAACTCACTCCAGCAGGTCCCTGTGTATATGAATTTAAAGTGATCTGAAGGGCCTTTACCACTAGCAAAATATAAAAAAATAAACCAACTGTGAAAGAAAATATGTATTTGAATACAAGTATTTGAATACATATAAGGTGCTAAAATTCAGTGAGCCACATGGTAGATTAGATGGAAAGGTTATCCAACAAAAGTGAGCGCGGCCCAGAAAGATTGAAAAACATTAAATTCCAGAAGGGTGTAAAATGCGAGATTTCCTATTCAAATACTGATATTTTAGCCACTCAGGTATTAAAAATGTCACTGTAGTCTACAGCCAGCTCTGCCACCAACAGCAAACATGAACTCCCTGCCTCTGTTCAGGGGTGGCAACTCCAGATTCCCTCATTAATTTCAGTTGATATTGCTTTTGAGGTAATTAAAGTACAAAGATGACAACATTAAGGAAGGACTGAGGTTGGGAATACCCTGTGTGGACCTGTGCCTGGATGTGGCTGCTCCTCAGGGCAGCCTCTCCCTCTGTCCTGGGCACGTGCACTCCAGGGGTTGAGGATCTCAACCAACTTTGTGGTCAGTGTTGTGGTGGTGGGGAAATCATACACGAAACTGGAATTATTATGGAGAAATGAAACAGGAGCAAGCTGGGATTCTTGTAGGCACAAAGACAATCAGAAGCAGAGAGGGTTCACACTGTCAGTGGAGGGCAAGGAGGGAGTTGGCACCTGAGGGAGGTGGGTGCCCCGAAATTTGTTGCAGTACCATGTTTGCAGCACGTGACCTCAACTTTTTGAGTGATATTGTGGAAAACCTCTGCAGCTGCCCTTTCACACAGGTGTAACATTCCTAATTGTAACATGCTTAGGGCACCTTCTGTATTTGCGACCGTTAATGAATTGCTTTTCCATAAATCATCACTTAATGTCTTCTGGCAGCACGAGCAAGCCTCGACCGAAATCCCCATAAAGATTTTGAGCTGCTTTAGAAACGTGTTGGGTTTTTTTTTCAAATAACAATAAGCTCTGAGTGAAAAGGCTACTCTTAAAATTCAGCTTTTTTTCCAGAGAGTGCAGAATCCCCTCTGGTTGATGCGGCTGCAGATTAAGGAGAGGCAGGACGTCCTTCCCCCCTTCAATCACGGCCGCGGCGCGTTTCACATTACCGGGTGACCGGCTCCTTCCTTTAACGGCTGAAATGCTTTGCAAAGGCCACTTCAAGTTTCTGGGCTTTTCACTGCCTTTTGTGTGAGACTGTCAGCGCCCGAGCCCCGGCCATGACATGCACAGACCGGCTGGTTTTTCTCCTTCAGATCAGCGGCTCTGGACAGCTTCTCTTTCTCTGGCAGCCGCTTCAACCTGCTCTGTCTTGTCATCTTCGAGTTCAATATCTGCTGCTCTGAAGGAAAAAAAATGGGATGGGTTGGACCATTGTATTTGGTCTTTTGACCCTCCATGTTGCCCATGAGCAGTGAAGGATAACTTTTGACAAGCCATGTCAGATGTGACAGGCAATCTAGTTGGGTTGAGTGGAAATGTGCTGTACAAGTTTGAAGCCTTAGTTGGGGGCATTTTCCTGGTGTTCAGTGCATTTAAATTGACACCAGACCTCAGTGTTGTTCGTTGCAGAGCCCCGCGTTTCCAGAGCGTGCGGTTTTATCAGCGCAAATGAAAACCTTTCATATGCATTTTGCATCTCATTCCACCAATCCAAGGCAATATAGCCCTTCCCAGGGTTCTTTTTCTGTCCCTCAGGAACGCACATTAAATTTAGTTTTCATCTATGAGTATGTTTGATTTTTATTTTCATGTAGGAGGTTGTGTTTTACTGTTCCCTGTGTTTCTGTCTCTCCGTGGGTCACCTGAGCATGATGTGACACACAACTCCACTCTCATTGTTGTGCTCCAAGTCGTTGAATATTGCCAGTGATTCAAAAAGCATTAAGGCATTGCTAACCCCCACACTGCTTTTATTCCCAAGTGATTATTCACAAATGTTGATGATGGAACTTTCACAGGAAGCACACTTTCTGCAGTGTTACACAGGCTTCAGTTCTTACTGTACCCTTCCTTAGTGGGTTGGGATATGTGGGTTTTATTTCAATTAATTCTCATTAGGGACGAGAAAAGCTGGTGGATAACATTCTCCCTGTTGAAGCTGTCAGGAGTGGTGATCTGCCTTACTCTGAGTTTCTGTGCCCTCACCTACCACGAGCATCCCACATGCTGACCCCTTGCCTGCTGACACCTTTCCTAGCATAGTCCTCCTCTTACCCCTGCTCACATCAGCACAGGGTTCTGGTCAGCACAGGGTTCTGATGGGCAGCAGCAATAAGTTACAAGAAATCATGTTTTTGGTGCCCCAGTCCAGTCCAGCCTGGACTCCCAAGCACAACCTTCATTCCCATCCTTGCCACCGTGGTGCTGCCTTTTGTTCCCCTCCCTGGTGTCACACATCCCAGGATGGTTTGGGTGGGAAGGAGCCTTTAAAGCCCATCCAATCCCACCCCCTGCCATGGGCAGGGACACCTTCCACCAGCCCAGGTTGCTCCAAGCCCCGTCCTACCTGGCCTTGGACACTTCCAGAGATCCAGGGGCAGCCACAGCTTCTCTGGACAACCTCCATCTCCATACATCGCTCTGGTTCCATTTCAATTGCTGAATCCTTTAGGAAATATGTAATTTGAAGTGTTTTAAAGACATCATCATAATCGTTATTACTATTATAATTATTATGGTTATCATTGTTATTATTATTTATTTATGTCCTGGATATTGCTTGTATCTAAAGCACTTACCCCTTCCTTTTTCCACATCTCTTTCAGTGATTTGTCTTTCAGACATTGTGTAGGTCTTGTGAAGAGCTTCACTTTAATACCCTTTGAGTAACTGAAGGATCGTTTCATTGTCTGTGCAGTAATTTGCCTTTAGGGTCCCTTCCAACCCAAACCAGGATTTTATGATTGTGCTTTTGCCTCCACTTTTGGGATGGGGAATGAAGTGTAACACCAAGAACAGCACTTCCGTGCCAATACAGTGCCTTTCAGTCCTGCCAGCAAGGTGACACTTTTGGCTGTTGCTTTTTCCCCCCAAAATATTACAGATTTGTTTATCTTTTTCTTCGTAGTAGATGTGATTTTCCTCATAAACTGTTCAGGTGTGAATTAAAAACAAATTCAACTGCTGGGTCAGTTAAGTCTTTAAAACAAAAAAAAAAAAAAAAGAGAAAGAAAAAGACACAGCACGAGCAGTTGGCAATAAACTTGTCCTTTTTGGCACCTGGAATCAAAACAGTAACATAACAGTACCTTTATATAGCACATAAAAATATAATTCAGGATAAGAATTCAGAGGTCACAGCAAGTGGTTACCTAAATAGCTCTGGGGAATTAAAATAGTTTGCTTATACAAAGATAAGGTGATATTTTATGCAGAAAGCCCATGTGTGGTTCCAGAGCCTGGTGGTTTTATACGCAGTAAAACAACTTAAAAAACAACGTGCAGAAAAAGCTGAAGAAAATAATTTTTTGCAGATTGTAAAAGACATCAAAACTTGGGAGGCAACTAATTCTGCTCCACTTAAAAATGTCCATCACCCTCGGCTTTAATTAGTGCATTGTGTTTTCAGCCAGCAGCTTCCATCATTTCTGTGGCCACATGTTCTTGTAAGGTGTCATTATGCCCCAAAATGAGTTTTCTTGGCCATGGAGAACTTGTGGTGGAACATGTTGAAGGTGTAAAGTCTGCAGGGGCTGAGGTTACTCCCCCAGTATTTACATTTGGCTGCCAGACTTAGGGCTCCTCAGGGCCCTTTGTGCCCAAGGTTGTATCCACAGCTCCAGTTCCTGTTAACTGGAATTTCACCTTGGATTGCTGCAAACAGACCCTCTCTAGCCCTTCCTGCTCCTCACCACCTTCCAGGAGAGGCTCTGTAGGATGGGGGAAAACACAGGGGATCTGGGTGACGTGTGGTAATTCTCTTAGGAAGAGGAGGCTTTGCCGTGCTTTGGCTTGCAGACCTTTTACCTACTCAAAGTTCCTACAAATCAGAGTGATTTGGGTTGGGAGGGACCTTGAAGACCATCTCCATGAAGACCCCCTGCCATGGGCACAGACACCTTCCCCTAGACCAGGTTGCTCCAAGAAAATCTGTTTAGCAGATTGGTTATGTGTAGAATAAATAAAATAGCCTTGTCAATTGTTAGAGTGAAGGGCTTTCAAGGAGGGCATGAAGTGACAGCGTAAGGGGGAATGGCTTCCATGGCCAGAGGGCAGGGAGAGATGGCATATTGGGAAGGAATTCCTGACTGGGAGGATGGGCAGACCCTGGCACAGGTTGGGCAGAGAAGCTGTGGCTGCCCCTGGATCCCTGGAAGTGTCCAAGGCCAGGTTGGATGAACCTGGAGCAACCTGGGCTAATGGAAGGTGTTCCTGCCCATGGCAGGGGGTGGCACTGGGTGGTCTTTAAGGTCCCTTCCATACCAAACCATTCCATGATTCTATATTTTGACAGGTTTTTCATTGACCCTGTGTATTTCACATCAAAATTGATGTTTGCAAACACATTTGAAAGCCAACACTCCAAACTAAACCAACAAGAAAAGCCCTAAACAAAAGCAAAGGCTGTTGGTTCTGCAGGAGCCTGAGCCCTGCATTAGAAGATACAACAATATTTTCTTTTTTCAGCTTTAAAAGTGTCTCTTTTGATCTGGAAGCTTAATTTCTTTCATCAAGGAATTAAGCACTCAGTTAAATTCCAGGAGAACATATTTAAACACAGTGCAAAGCTGTTCCCAGTACATTCCCCCTAACGCACATACTAATGTGGCCGTCCAGGGCTTCGGGCATTGGGGCCTTTGATTTACATTGGCTGACCTCAAATTTGATGTAACTTTTGATATATCCAAATTAATGCATTTGTTCTGTGTTCATAGAGAGGCCCTATGAACTCGTGTAGAGCTGGTGAGCAGGGCTTGACTCTGGTCTCCAGCTGCAGACAGATGTTGCTGGTGGTAGGAGTTAATAAGGTGGTTTTGTGGGCTGAAGGTCAGCAGGATCTGCCCAGGGGAAATGCTGCTTCAGGTTTTGGTCCTGGTCCATCCCTTCAGCACTGGTGGAACCACTGAACGTAAAGTAGGTGGTTTCCCTTTGCTCTACACAAGTGTTTCTGCTCTGATTTAGTCACTGAGTTGTGGTACTGGATGGCAGAGAAATATGGACAAAAGCTGCTTTTCCCAGCTCCTCCCATGAGAGAACTTTCAGAAGCGGAGTCTGGGGAGACTTTGCCTTCTGTTTCTTCATGACTTCTTGTGTAAAGGACAGGAGAGGACTAAGGACAGCCAGGACTTCCACAACAGGGATGGTTGTCACATTTTTTACGGTCTCAACCTGTCTTTCTATGTGGTCACGGTCATGGTGGCCACTCAGTACTCTGGGCTGGGTGACAAGTTGGGGATCAGTCACAGGTTGGGCTCATGGGCTGGAAGGGCTTTTCCATCCCTAATTATTCTACGGTTCTGCGAAATAAATTACCTTTAATTAAGGCACATTACTTCTGGCTGCTGCTGCCAAGTCCTTGCTGTTCTCAGCCCCTCTCTGCCCCTCTCTGCCCAGGAGCAGTTTGCCCTCTCCCTAAATCACCTGTGTGCTGTGCCATGGGGCTGGGAGGGCTTTCCCAGCACTTGCCAGCTCATGTTGTACCAGACTGGAGCTGGGGATGGGGGTTGTGGCATCAGGATCTCACCCAGAAGAGGCCCCTCAGCCCCCCTCCCCTGGCATTAACAATGCTCCCTGCTTTGGCTCTTGTATAAATATCTGCCGCATTTCCACCAGGAGTTATTGCTGTTATATATTTTACAGACACTTTACTGTCATCTAAGTGGTTTATTTTATTCCCACAGCTAGGAGAAAACTACAAAAGGAATTTTGTAATCTGAATGTGATTGTGGGCAGAGAGTAATGTTTTGAAAAGGAGCTGAGAGTAAATTATATCACTGCTTTATTGTGTTTAAGGAGACTTTTCTATTGTGCTAGGAGTTAACATTAGTTCTCAAAGTTATTAACTGGATGTGGTTTTATTATGACTGTGTGTTTTGTCAATATATGACTTTTTTTGTTAGGTCTTTCGGTGCCAGTTCGGCTGCAACTTTGGCACTGTCAAAGTTTAAATATGTAAACTCAGCTGGTGTTGAAAGTTTGTTTAGGTTTTACCTCCCTCTCACATGCAGCAAAGAAAGTAAACATTTTTTTTCCCTGGTAGGCTGTTTATAGAGGGGCTTTCTTCGGGTGCGCTTTGCTTCATGTTGTTTGGACAAACCATGTTTGGAGGATCGGACTCCAAATATTTGTAAAGCCTTCCGAGATGGCTGTCGGTGGGGATGGAAGTTGGGTGGCTCAGGTGACCTTTCAAGCTGCCGCTAAGTGGGTTTCCTGGCAGGAGCTTTGGTGTGAGTGATGGAGCCTTCGCAGCCCAGCGCGTGGGTGGACCCCGTGGGGACAGCAGGAACACTTGGCACCACCACCAGCCTGCCAAGCTCCTCTTCAGAATGCCCCAGAGAGCACATTTAAATAATACAGAGAAAATTACAGGAGATTTTGGCTTGGAACAGGCCTTAAAAATCATGTAGTTCAACCCCTGTGCCATGGGCAAAGACACAATATATAGGATATATAAATTGCCAGCACCTGGTGGTGTGTGTGTGTTTTCAGGTATTTGTTCTAGTTTTCTAGTTTTTGAGATGATGTTGAAGCCTCTACATCTGGAGAATAATAAACAGCAAAAGGATAAGTCTTGCAAAAAGCATTTGAAAACTCAAAGAAATCCAACCTTAAGTAATGCCCACCTTACTGAATAGGAGTGTTCAAGGTGGACGGGGCTTGGAGCAACCTGGGCTAGTGGAAGGTGTCCCTGTCCATGGCAGGGGGTGGCACTGGATGAGTTTTAAGGCCCCTTCCAACCCAAACCATTCTGGCATTCCATGACTGAGTAACTGGATTTTGTTCCTAAACATGTGGGGTTTGGGAACAGTGATTTCCCAAGGCACAGCTACTGTGGAGTTTTTCATGCCAGCACAAGTGTGAGAAGAGAGGTCGAGTCTCTGCGTGGTTCATGGGGTTTTTCTTGGTGGTTTTAATTCCTTTATCTGACAACGGTGATGGGCAGGGAATCCGCCCAGTGCTTTCTTCCATCTCTTTAGCAGGAAGAAGTGCAATGTGGCATGGAGAAAACTTTTATTTCAGGGATTGACTTAATTACGCATTACTGGAGTTTGCATCTTGTCCAGTTAATGGGCTGGCCTTGTGCATCCATGAGGCCATAGCATATCCATAAGGCCTTAGTGGCCTTAAGCTGAAGGAGAGTAGATTTATATCAGATATTGGGAAGAAATTCTTCTTTATGAGGGTGGGCAGGCCCTGGCACAGGTTGGGCAGAGAAGCTGTGGCTGCCCCATCCCTGGAAGTGTCCAAAACCAGGTTGGACAGGGCTTGGAGCGACCTGGAAGAGTGGAAGGTGTCCCTGCCCTGGCAGGGGGATGGTCTAGATGGTCTTTAAGGTCCCTTCCAACCCAGTCTGGGCTTCTGGGATTCTGTGGTTAATTGCCAGTCACTAGCTGTATAACCACACCATGTGGATGTCAGGCTGGCTGTAGAGACACCCACCTTCCGCCCCATCAGTGTCTCCAGTCAGCCTTTATGGCTCTCCCAGATTTTACTCAAACCACTGGGCCCATGGAGATTAATCTGTTTTACTGTTTATCTGCCTTCTCCCTCTCGGAGCACACAGTAAAACCCTTACATTTGCAGCATGGATTTACTGGGCTGTTCAATATTAAACATAAAGTGCAAGTATGGACCACGTAAAGTAAAAATATTTCATGGCATGTGGAAAAACATGGTTGATAGAGCAGAGGAGCTGCTCCTGAGCCAAGCTAATACGATCCATGAAGAGACCAGTAGATCTCCATTACTAAATAAAGTGCTCTCATGAAGTGTAATGTGTCCCTGTGAATTACTCCATTACCTGGGCAGGTCTGTGTTGATGTGGCTGCTTATCTGCCCTGGCCAAGCTGATGTTTGTGCCTCAGAGTTTATAATTAAAGCCAGCCATTTATTTTTCTCTAATGACCATTTCAAAGTGTAAATTATTTTAAAAAAGAATATATTTTGGAGTCTCAATGCAGACAGCCCTCATTATCAGAATTTTCCCTATTATCGGTGTGTAAAGCAATCCACTGTGGTTACAGGCACTGTGGACAGGAGGGTGTGGGAGCTGCTGTATTTTAGGAACTCTCCTGCCCTGTGATTTGCAGAGAGGTCTTTTAATTAATGAATTCAGCTGGTGTGGGGTAGAGGGAGTACCCAGAGCTCAGAGCACAGCCCAGAGTGTGGGGATCCCCCATCACCCACTGTGCTCCTCTGGCTCGGGCACGGCAGAAATAAACACGTTTTTATTACCAAGGAATTTGGCAGCGACACTTAAATGTTGTTTTTCAGAGGTAACTGCTGTAACCAGCTCCCACACAGCCATAAAAATGGAGCCTTTATGTACCTAAAGGGGCTCCAGGAGACCTGGAGGGGGACTTGGGACAACGGTCTGGAGGGACAGCACACAGGGGATCCCCCACTGCCAGAGGGGATATTGGGAAGGAATTGGTGGCTGGGAGGGTGGGCAGGCCCTGGCCCAGGTTGGGCAGAGAAGCTGTGGCTGCC
>JAWWTY010000158.1:34553419-34559805 GCA_035222235.1 Margarornis squamiger
ACAAGATAACCATTGATGTTCTTTCACAGTGCTCACAAAAACATGCTGATGGCTTTGCAGAGAGCAAACCAGAGCTGGCTGAGGGGTTGCTCACGTGTGGGTGCCCTCCAGCCCCGCCGCACAATTAACTCCAGATATCCAAGGGCTGCTTACATGATCATTGCTTGAATTCCTTGGATTTCTGAAACATTTCCTTTCTGTTCTGCTTATCTGCCCTTTATAGGCTTTGTGAAGTGTTTCCAGACACGTATTTTTACGAATTTTCGCCCCTGCATACCCGTCTTCTTTTCTTTGCAGTGCCTGGATGGCTTGTTTGCAAAGTTTGCTTGGCCACGGGATCCCAGGGGGCTGGATTCAGGACAGCATGTGCATGCAGCCCTTGAAACCATGTCAGATAGTCCCCAGATCCTAAAAGGTTGGCTACCCCTGAGATAAGGCATCATGTTTAATGGCCTCGATTTTTCTTCTAAGTGTTTATTTTTATCAAACCTCCACGAACCATCAATCTGCCACCCGCCACTGTATTAAAATGATTGAGCTAATTTGGGGGGGTGGCTGTTCTGGTGTGCCAGAAGGTGGGTTTTTAGAAGTAAATTAAAAAAAAAAAAAAAAGGCAGGATAAAAAGCTCATTTTCATCACATTTAATCTGGCAGCAAGTATTTCAAAGAAACACTCAAACACTAGAGGTAAATGCAACCAAGATGATGTTTTTATTGCCCCGTTAGGCTAAATGGTGTTACGGTGATTACCGTGGGCTGTTGTATCCACTGGCACATAAATAGTTGGCAGCAAATAGTTGGTAGCAAATAGTCTCATCTGAGGAAATACTTTCCATTGTAATAATCTATGTGGAACATACTGTGTGTGAAAGGGATGAGCAGCAGGTTCCTCCTACGGCACCTCTTCAGGTCTGCGATTAAATCAATGTTTCGATTAAGAGCAATATTGCTAATAGTGTAAAATGTAGGCTGATTTTTCTAATTATTTATTTCTATTTTAATCACTTCTTTTTTTTTTTTAAAGTAAAGGGAAATAGGGAGCTGATTGCGGATTGTGGATGTGTGCAGGACATGGGATGCATGGGGCTGGGAGCATTCACCTCCCCACCACCTCAGGTCCCACACGGAGCTCTTCCCATGGTCAGTGTTGGAGGAGACCTGGGAAAAAGCTGATTTAAAAAGGGGAAATTGAGGGCTGTTTTGATTGTAACTAAAAATCGGAAAACCAGGTGTCAATCAGGAAGAGGCTGAAGAGCGTTCAGCAAAATGAAACAAAAACCAACAAAAAAAACCCCTAAAAGCAGCAAACTAAAAAAGAAGAAGAAGAAAAAAGAAACCCTAAAAGAAATAAAAACAACACTCTTTTGGCTTTCAGACATTATCATCCATCCAGGGAGAAGAGCCAGAGTGAGGGATGCACAGTGAGAAACCTGCCATCCCACCGACCACAATAAAAACGCCGCTTAAAGCGAGGCAGGCGAGAAAGCCAAGTTTTGTGAAGGTTACTAAGGGAAGGCACACCAAACCCAAACCCAGAGGCCAGCAGAACCCGGTCCAGCTGTGTCCTGCTGTCGGTGCGGAGCGCAGGCACAGGGCAGTGCCCCGGTGTCCCCGGCGCCGCAGGGAGCGCGGGGTTCCACTACACTGGGTAGGGAGGCAGCTCTGACAGCCCCGGCGTCCCCGGGGGCCTCACGCCTCCCAGGAGCACGAGGGGGAGCAGAGCCGCCCTCCGGAGAGGGGAACGGGGCCTGCTGGGGCTGTCGGCCCTGAAAGATGGGGGTTCGGGGGGGATCCTGCAGGAGAGGCAGCCAGAGCATCGCCCCTAGCCGCCCAGAGGGGTGGGTGTGGGAGAGAGGGGGCTCGGGCTGGTGCTGATGGTCAAATCCAGGAGATTTGTGGGTTTATTTTATTTTATTTTTTTTAAGTTCTAGGTTTATTTTATTTTATTATGATTTATATTTATTTGTTTCAAGATTTATTTTATTATGTAGGAAGAGAGTTGTGCAGAAATCCAGCTCTGGCTGAGTCTGGATCCATCTGGGGAAACCCTCAGGCTCTGGTGCAGGCACAGCCAGGGTTTGGAGCGTGGTTTGGCCCTGCCTTTGTACCCCACTGTGCCTCTGTCACTATTCCTAAGTGTGTTTGTGCCCTTGGGACGTTGCCACCTTCACTGGACCGAGGGGAAATGCTGGCACCACCAGGCAAACCCCACTGTAGGACCATAACTGCATCACCGTGGGGCTCTGCGGTATCTCCAGGTGAAAGTGTCCCCATGGGCTTAGTTTGGAGCCAGAGGATGGAGGTGTGAGGACAGATGGAGAGGGGACAGTGGCTGTCCTGCCAGGGACACACCAGCTGATGGCTAAGGAAGCTGCAGGAATGGGCCAGGATACAGAATCACAGAATCATTAAGGTTGGAAAAGCCCTCCAAGACCATCCAGTCCAACAGTTCCCCAGCACTGCCAAGACCACCACTGACCCCTGTCCCCAAGTGCCACATCCACGGGGCTTTTCAATCCCTCCAGGGATGGGGACTCCACCACTGCCCTGGGCAGCTGTGCCAGGGCTGGACAGCCCGTTCAGGGAAGGAATTTTTCCTAATATCCAATCTAAACCTCCTGTGGCACTGGAGGGACCATGGATGAGGCAGAGGAAGAGATTGTGCATTGCAGAAGGTGGGGTAGTTGTTTTTCCATAGAGGCCAAGCTTCTCCCAGTGCACTGCAGTCTTCTTATTTCCTTTTTTCTCTCTGGCTTCCTGTGGCATTAAGGCTGATGTGATCGTGCTGTTGGGTCCTTCTCGTTTCCTTTTTTCCAGTTACTTTTGAGTTTGATGGATGGTCTCAGCCCGGTTTGACCAAGGGCAAGGAACATGATTAGATTCCTCCAAACCCCAGGCATGGGGCTGTCCATGAGCAGGAGAGCCTGAAGCATCAATCCTCTTTGGGGACATGCATGGGTGGGGAGAGCCTTTGTGGGCACTCAGCCCTGGGAATGTGGATCAGTAGGCGTCACATTGAATGAATCTATTAATGTATTAATTGTGATACTCGTGGTACAGCTTCCCAACAGCCCTGCAGGGATTCCCCAACCCCTTCGCAGCAGGTTTTGCCAGTGGCAGGTTGATAATCCAACCAAATGTCGTGGTGCTCTTCAGCCCCATCAACCATCTCTTTGTGGTCCTTTTATAAATCCCATGCTAAATTGCAAATCCAAGCTTAAGTGTGTGTTTGTCCCTCTTATCAATAATGCATCGCTCTGGAGTGTCGAAGGGGGAGCTCCAAGTGAAACTGCCCGGCGGTAATTCAGGGCCATAAATCATATTTCCTGATGGCTGTGGGTGCTGACACTGTCTCATGGAGTCGGGAGCAAGATGCTTTGTGCCACTTTATTAGGGTATTTTAGAAATATTTTTTTATTTACCCCATCCCTCTGTGTGTGTGTGTGTATCTATATCTATCAACCTGTGTATCTTCCTGCTTGCTTTTCAGTTGTCAGTAGAAGGTGAATCCTGAACCTGCAAAAAGTATGAGCTTTATTTTCATAAGGCAGGCACAGATTGCTTCAAATAGCAGGTGGCTTGGATAAAATCTTCAGAAGAAATTGCATAGTTTTATTTTTGTGTGGGATGTAGAGCTGAGCCATGTGGAATTATCCAGATTTGGGGTTAATTGAGATGCTGAGATGCAAAATATTTGGTATGCAGTGGTGTGTGTCCAGTGTTCAACTCTTATTTTCTGTCCTGCAAGCCTGGGCTGAGCTGAAACGTGGGTTTTAAACTAAATATTATAAAAAACAATAGAACCCAGATATTCTGCTACTGGTATTTAAACCCATCCTGGGCAACTCAGGCTCTGGAGAGGATTCTCACCAGAGTCCTCCTTGAGCAGACTCACCTCTGCTGAGGAGCCAGCACCAGTGGTGGGATCTGTGGATGCTTTCAGAGATGGGTATTTTCTTTTTTTCAGTAGAATTTGCAAGCAACACTTCTTAAAACTATTAATTTCTATATAATTTAGACTTAAAAATTAACAATTCCTCCAGCAGAAGTATGATTTTCACTTTTTTTATTTTTTTTTTTTTTAATATTTATGTTTTGCAAGGAGACATCATCTTGTTATCTCTCAATCCTTGTGGGCAACTGAAAGGATTGAACAGTTCACATGAATTCATACAATAGAATCTTTAAGGTTGGAAAATACCCTCCCAGGCACACTCTAGGATGGTTTTCCACCCAATTTCCCAGTGCAACAGGCAAACGTGGACAACCATAAAAACATCTGGTGCAATATATTATTTTATGGCAAATCCACGTGATTTAATCCACCTCAACTCCACAGCAGGAATAAAAAGTTTAGTTTATAAGGAATGCATATGGAAGGACTTATTTCTGTTGTAAAGATTTCCTGACAAGCAAAAATATAATGCTTTTTGAAAACCTCATTAGAAAATCAATTATATCATGACACTTAATGTTGTGTTATTTACAAGCGAGACATCTTGTTGGGAAAAAATGCTATAAAAATTCTCACTTAATACAGAAAAATGTTGGAGCATAAAGAAGAGTTAGGTTTTGTTATTAGCATGTTCAAAGTAGCAATTACCAACCACGGGTTTGGGCTCGATCAAGAACAGCAAAAACAGTCTGATCAGGGAGTGAGACGAGGTTTCTCTGCTCAAAGGGGGAAAGGCAGAGAGAGCCTTTCAGGGCAAATAATAACGAGTTTATTTATGGGTTTGTGGTGGTGCACAGTGCCCAGCTCATGCACCGCCTGCACCTCTTGGGTTTCCTCGTAGGATTGTTCAGGTTGGAAAAAACCTTCAAAAGCCCCAAGTTGAACCATCAGCTAACACCACCATGCCCAGCACCAAACCGTGGCTCAAGTGCCACACCCACTGTCAAGGATGGTGACTTCCCTGGGCAGCCTGTGCCAATGCTTTACAACCTTTCCATGAAGAAGTTTTTCCTCACATCTGATCTAAACCTCCTCTGGTGCAAACTGGGGTTGTTTCCATCTCACAGCCCTTCCTGTCTCTGGGTTTACACGCCTGCAAAAAGAGCAGCTCAGACTGGCACCCAGTGAGGGGCCACTGGGACGCTGCGGCTCCTAAAGCAGCAGCTTTGCTTTGGAGAAAGGATGGGGAGAATCCTCAACACTCCCAAATCATAGAATCATGGAATGGTTTGGGTTGGAAGGACCTCAAAGCTCATCTCATTCCCCCCGTGCCATGGGCAGGGACACCTTCCACCAGCCCAGGTTGCTCCAAGCCCCATCCAACCTGGCCTTGGACACTCCCAGGGGTGGAGAGTCCACAACCTCTCTGGACAACAATCTGATACAGGGGGGAGGAATTTAAAGCTGAGCTACTTATATTTGTCCAGACTCAGAACCTAACTGAGATGCAAAGTATCCTATGCCCAGTTGCAGCATCCATATTCAACTCCAGTGTCTGTTCTGCAAGCCTGGGCTGAGCTGGAACAGGATTTTCAAATCAAATATTAAAAAAAAAGCCAAACCCGAACAAACCCAAACTTGGAAGGTTTAATTTCAGAGAGGAATAGCCCTCTTTAAATGTGTTCAGTCCAAGTACAGATTTTTTCTTTTATGTCTAGAAAAATCAATTATACAATTTCACAGAAGCCCAGACTGGTTTGGATTGGAAGGGACCTTAAAGATCATCCAGTTCCAACCCTTGTGCCACGGGAAGGGACACCTTCCAAGTCTCTATGCTGCTAATTAGAAACATATGAAATAAATGGTTAATTTTTCTTTTAGCTGTAACAATTTTTAGAACTGGACTGTTTTCATCTAATGGAATATGCTTGATTTGAAGTGGAAAATTTTGTTTGTCATGCAAATATGAGCAAGACGCAGCCAACCTATGGAAAACACAAACTCCCCCAAATTTCTAGCTGAAATCACAGTCCTACAGAGCCTGCAATGTAGTTTGTATCAGATGCAGAACTAATGATGCTTGTGTGCTGCAGAGTTAAACTGGAAATATGCAACTACAGGCTCCTCTGTGTCTTTCTGGCAGAAAAGAATTATTATGTATTTCCATCTTCCATTCTGCATCATGTGTGTAGGACTTCACTGTACAAAGCTGTAAAATTTCTATCCTTTCTCTGGTTTTTAAGTTAAAAATCCCCATGTATGATACCTTTTCATCATCCTGGACAATTAGGCCACGAGAAGGACATTTTTGGCAGTAATTAAATTGAGGAAAGGTGGCTTGGAGCACCAGAGGAGTGTTGGAGTTGAGGCTGAAGCAGCATACAGGGAAGGTAGAAGGGGACTTTGGATCGAGGGACAGGACACAGGGAATGGCTTCCCACTGCCAGAGGGCAGGGACAGATGGGATATTGGGAAGGAATTGCTGGCTGGG
>JAWWTY010000158.1:34564905-34576216 GCA_035222235.1 Margarornis squamiger
GTTAAGGGCTTTATTATTCTGTCCTTGCCAGAAAGCGCATTTTAAGAGCTTGGATTCAAAATTAAATATGACCTCAGTGTTTTAAAATACAATTACAATAACTATCCATTTAGTGGGGTTTTTTCTTTTACTTTTGACATATGGTCAATATGCTTATGCCAGTTATTAAAGACATTATTTTTTGCTATGCTAACTATTTAACATATTGCAGCTGCCACACACATACAGCCTGATGACAAGGGACACTGAGGAAGAGCATTACATGAACCCCTTCTTAGGTTAAATTGCTGTAGTGTCTGTACATAGCTAAAGGAAAAAATCCACCAGACTTGATAAGAGAAATTTATATTATTTATATGGAACAGAACAAACCAATTTACAAGAAAGGCACTTAAGTGGGGAGCTTATTTATTAATGAGTGTAGTACACAAGCTAATGGGGTTGTAATGCAGATGCACCTAAAGCTCGGAGGACAGCGGTCTCCAGGCACCACGTTCCACTTCAAAAGAGAGAGGAGGGAGAGAGAGCAGGCTGGGGAAACATTCCTGCACAACTGGAAACAGAGTTATGGAAAGGAGTTCTGTCTGTCTCTCTTGGAAGGGTGGTCTGTGAGCATCACTGGCTCTGGCACTGCAGAGCATTGGTGGGACTTCAGAGTGGGAATGGGATGGGACAAGGGGAATCGCTTTAGTTCTAGGAAGGTTGATTTAGATTGGATATGGGGAAAAAATTCTTCCCTGTGAGGGTGGGGAGGGACTGAAATGGATTTCCCAGAGAAGCTGTGGCTGCCCCTGGATCCCTGGAAGTGTCCAAGGCCAGGTTGGACGGGGCTTGGAGCACCCTGAACTAGTGGGAGGTCTCCCTGCTCATGCCAGGGGGTGGCACTGGATGGGCTTTAAGGTCCTTCCGACTCAAACCATTCTGGGATCCTAATATGCCAGTGCCAGGGCCATAATTCCACTAGATCCTGCTTTGTCCTGTGCGAAGGGGCTTGGGTATGATTTGTAAGTTCACATCAGGTCCACATCCCAGGGCAGCAGCTCTGCACAGACACGTCCTGAAACTCCTGGATCCCAGTGATGAGGCATCCCCCTGGGATCCAGAGATCTGTGGGAAGATGGGGGAAGCAAGGGACATGCAGTGGCCAGGGTGGTCCATGAAGGGGAGTGTTTGTTTAAATTACAGTTCCTATGTTCAGCCTTTAACAAGCTGCTTCTGAGGTGGCAGTTTATAGACTCTTATTTCAGTTAATTATAAGAGCAGTTTTTTGAAACAGTATTTTTATTGGTTTTATTGATGTGCCCTGCTGCTTTTCCAATTCCTGCTTGGTTACCTGAGAGAAAAGCTTTTCCTCCTGACACAGGAGATGTGGGGATGGCCTGTGGCAGGGAAAGGCTCCTTATGTCTGTGTGTGTGCAAAAGTGCCTGTGTTGCACATACAGTGGGATGTCCCTACACAGAGCTCCAGGGAGGTGATCTGAGGCACTGTGATGTGTTATAAAGAGTGAACAAGGAGACCTGACAAATGGTGAGTCAAATGAAGGAAAATATCCTCCATATTTTGTTCTTCCTGCTGTCATAGGGTGGTATTTTGGGGTTTGAGGTCAGACTGGTAAGAGGTAAAGCGTGTTCTTTGTTGGGTTCCCATTTTGGGAAAGGTCCTGCCAAAGCACGTGGAAGACAATCTCAAAGCTGTAGAAAAGCCTTGGATAGTGTATATCTGTTAATGATGTTTTTTTAATTGGCATATGTTAGTTTTTCTGAGGTGCCTCAGCTCTCCCTGGAGCCTTCCCTTCTCCAGGTGAACACCCCCAGCTCTCCCAGCCTGTGCAGGTTCCTCTGGGTGCCATCCCTTCCCTCCAGTGGGTCACTGCACCACACACTCCCATCATTCTCCAGCTGTACACATCAGGTCCTTGGCCCGTCTCTGCCCTGATGGAGATCCTGCATGTTGGGCATCAGGCGAGCCCAGAGCTGGTCCAAACAGGAGATGCTCAGAGGGCACAGACTTCATTACACCCTGACTGGGAACTTGCTCTGAAAAACGTCCTGATGAGTTGAATTCTTAAGAGGTTCCTGATTTATCTGTATCTTAATTCATTTTAATAGGCTGGAGTATCTGCAGGTGCTGTTGGTTATAATTCTTGGTGCTCACTGTCATCTGGAATTCATGCACTGACGCACGTCAAGGTGGACATCCAAAGTCAGGGCCCAGTTCCAATAATTCAGCCTTAAGTTTTTGTCCTTCAGTGTCCCCGTGCACCAGCTCAGAGGCCTGGGTCTTGCAGTAGAAGGGTTGTAATGTGTATTTTAACTCCCTTAGGTTTTGGACTTTTTTTTTTTTTAAATCCATGCATAATTGGGATTATATCTCTGTGAGATATGCGGGAAAAATGTAAGTTTTGCTTCAGATACCTGTCAGCAAGAGTGTTAGCTCTGCAAGGCAGGGTTCTGGGTGGAGGTGCTGGGTGTGTGTACGAGGGGATGCTGCGTGGCAGTTCCCAGAGCTGGAGGATGGTGGTGAATACCCCAAAGCAGAGGAGATAGTGGAGGAGCAAAGGGAATGTGGTGTGCGGTTTCAGGGTCCCCAGCAGCCAGCCCTAACACAGTTAATTGCCTGCGATAAAACCGACCTCGCAGGTCTGATGGGAGAGTTCTTTTATATAAGAAAAAATGTTTTGTAACAATTTCTTGTAAGTGCTAAAATTAACTGACTTTCTTTTAACCTAATTATAGCTAGAACTGATGATATCACCTATGCTTAATGTTGCCGAACATCTCGGGCGAGAGCGTGCTGCCGCTTGGAACTTGGCTCTGTTCTTGCTTCCTGCTTTCAAGCATTTAATGTGAAGCATCTGCTTGTTTGTTGCTTGTTCAGGGTCTTTTGGGCATGTGCTTGATCTCCTCCATTCTCAATCTAGAACAGGGTGGTCCTTTCCAACAAGAAGATACACAGAAATTGGGGGTTTTTTGTCTTTTCAACAAATTTTCCAGTCGTTCTTCTGCCAAATCCCCTGATTTGAAACAGAAATATTTATGAAGAGGCCACTCTGATACTCAGAGTATTTTTGTTCTCTCAAGAGGGCCCAGCTGCAGGTCTTTGAAGGGTTTCATTCATGGAGGGGATGGCTCTCTCTGGGGAAGGTCCCTGGGCTGTTTGTGGGGGTGAGCACAAAGGCAGTACAAAGTCATGGTGCTGATGAGCACCAGAACTAACTGAGGTTTTCCTGACCTGAATGATTTCTGCTGCCACAAACGAGGTAGAAATGTTCAGGATGAAATCTGGAGAGAACAAGAATTAGCCTGGAAAAGATGTGGGTGGGAAATGGGAAGAAAGCAGTCCTGGAATTGGGGCTTGGAGAAACCTGGGCTAGTGGAAGGGAGTGCGAGCAGATGATCTTTAAGGTTTCTTCCAACCCTAACCATTCTGGGATTGAGGGAAGGAGGTTGGCATGGAGTGGACAATGAAGGGCTGAACACTGGGACACACAGCAGGAGATTGAGGTGGTTGAAGAACCATAACTTAGTGTTTGTCCTTCCACCTGATTGTTGCTTTAACAGAGATCTTTATCCATAATGAGACTCACATCTGTAAACACAGTAAATATGTTCAGGAAGAACAAGCCAAGACCACACACACACACACACACACACAGAGCATTGTTTGCCTTGGCCGTGTTTCGTGTGTTCCTCGGGAAGGCTCCGCTCGCCCTTCCCTCCGTGGCCTCACAGTTCCATAGCCCAGGGCAGGATCTTGTCTGAAATCCGTGTCTCCCTGTATGGGTTTCCAATCAAAACTTTAATGGTACAGGGCAGTGAGTAGCATTTAATGACCTTCAGTGCTATCACTTGAGTCTTTTGGGCATTGACATTGATTTTCCTTATCTTGGCATGTGAAGACAGGAGTCTCACTCCCTCCTTTGAAGTGTTTGCTGGTATGTACAGGATAAGTAGGCAGCAGCATTTCAGGCTTCGTGGGCTTGGGCAACCCCAGTTTGGTCCCCAGATTTAACATCATTAATTGCAAAATTCAGGGGGAAAATGAGGCAGTTTGGATAGTTTTTGTATTTTACTCAAGAGGTGTGTTTATTGATTATTCTTTACATTGATTTAATTATTTAACAGATTGCTATATTTATTATTTTTATTGATTTTCTTAATTTTTATTATGTTTTTGGAGTTTGTAGGCAATGCCCAAATCTTTGTGCAGATACTTCTTTTCCAGGGTTAAAAGAGGGGATGTGGAATTTCTCACTGATCAGATCCATAAGAATTTGCATCTTTGATAACAGATAGAAACAGAATAGAGGAAATATTGCACAGGTATGACAAGGAGTGAATCTGACTCGGTCCTGAGTTCTTGTGCTCTCCCCTAAATGCATCAATTTGTTCTTAATAGGTCTTAAAAGCAGCGGCGTCGGGGCCGTTCGACGTGAATTGGGGGGTTATTGCTGTTTATTGCTGCTCTCATCCCTTTTTTAATCTCTCCCTCCCATCATACAGACACTTCATTTATAAGGAGCTAAATTAAACTGTGTCAGAATGTGCTTCTCCATGAATTTTAAACCTAAAAAGCTGCTTTGTTCGTTGATTCAGTTGTGGGGAAGAAATGCAACAGAGCCACCCGGCTATTTGAACTCTTTATTTGCCACATTTACAATATTAATAACACTGTTTCTAGAAGTTGTCACATCAAGTAAAAGATCTTCATTCCGGGCTGTCTTTTGGGGCCAAATCGAGACTGGATGCATGCATTTAATAAATTGTAGTCTCAAGTAGTCATTTTGGTAAATAATTAGCTTCGGTGGAAGAATAAGTTAGCATATTGTATGTATCTAATGTTGCAAATGTACACACAGCAAACTTTGCCATTAATCAACAGTCAAGCACTGGAAGTTGGGTCTCATACATAATGAATTGTTCTTAAACCTCCTGGGCTTCATTGATAGAAAAATAAGAGAAAGCACGAGTGTAGTAAGCTTTGGAATAAAATTTAACGAGATTGCTCTGCATCCCGTAATCGTTTCGGAATCATTAGAGACCAGATAATTCAGCTGCACTTTTGGGGTGGCTTTAGCCTTCATCTATCAAAGAAAGGCTATTTAAATGACACTTAGGTGTGGATAAAATACATTTTTAGTTAATTTCACAATAAAGGCTTCAGGAAAAACACCAGCTAAGGCTGTGTGTGTTGTGGAACAAATAATGCTGCATCACCGAGCCTCATTTTAATGTTAATTTTGGTGTGCTAATCATTACTGATTCTTTTGCTTGGAAAGTAAAACACCAGCTATTTCTCTAAGAAAAAAAAATTATTTGCTAAGACAAGATCTGTGTAATAATAAGAAAAAGGCAGTGCAACATTTTATACAGGCCCGACTTTGGGTGACTTCACACATCTGAGAGTTGTGTGGAGAGTTGTCCTCAGTCGTTTGCTGATAAAATAAAAAAATGCCTTTTTAAAAAAAATAGTCTTTTAAATTATACTTGCTCCTCGTGCCCATTTATAGCAGGAGTTACCACTCAGGTCCTAGAGGGTCAGCAGTGAGTTCTCCTGCAAATGTAAACATTTACTCTGATTTAGGAGCTCTATTTTTGTAATAATTACATTATTACAAAAAATTGAAAATATTGCTCAAAAAAAATTACAAAATGAAAAATTAAGAAAATAGAAATTGCAAATTGCAGGAAAATGACAAAAATCAAAAATAATAATTCATACTTTAGTCAGAGTCTGCCCACACGTAGCAGTGACCTTTGGGTGACTGCAGGATAGAAGGTGCTCCAATGTTTTGTTTGCTAGTTGAGCCTTTTTTTGGTTTATATCTTAACCAAATTGAAATAAAGGGACTTTTCTTTACCTCAGTTATAAAACTCTTCTTAGGCAAACCCCTGGAAGGGAGGGAGTTTCCCAGGGATAAAACCCCCCGGTGTGTGTGGCTGCAGGCAGTGAAAGTGGGCTTTGGATGTTGCATTCAGCCAGTCAATTATATTTAATATACACAAATATTTTATAAATATACAGATACTTTATAAATATGTTATGGGAGCTGATACAACATCCTCCTGGTATTTCTCCTAAGGAAGCTGCCAGCTCTTGGCTTCACCCCAAGGAACGTGCCAGTGGAGCCGTCGTGATTATTTTCTCTTCCTTTCAGCACAACTCAAGGTCCATCTTGTTTCTGTTAAGGTTTTATTAAGGACTGAGGCAAAAAGTAGCTGGGAAAATAAATAATTAAAATGCTCCCCCTTTAAAACATGGCTTCTCCCAGCTTTTCTCTGGTTTTCATCACGGTTCAGCTATTTGGGATGATCCCGAAGCCAATCTGCTGCTTACATGTTTATTTTGGAAGCGCGGTAGAAACTTCCAGTTCTTGGCAAGTGGTTTGGAAGGAGCCAGTTAAACTGAAACAGGTGGTGTTTCTGCTTTTCTCCCGCTCTGCTAAAACCATCTCTCCCTTCATTTCACCCCATGCAAACATGACAAGTCACAGAAGAGCCAGGGCTGGGATGGAGCCTTGGGAAGACACCCCTCAGCTGTGTGGCCACAGGAGCCAGCTGGCTGCCCTGGGGTGTCCCGCCTGGAGAAGGAGTGCAATGGAAAGACAGGCATGGGATTGCAGTGGGAATGGTATGGAAGAGCTGTCCGATGGGAGGGCTGGAGATCTGAACAGCAGCAGCAGTGCTGCCCTGGCCTGGGAAAGAGTCTCACTGGGACAGACACCCACCTTTAAAAACACATATGTATATATATAATTTTATAGCTTTAAACAAGCTTTTTCTCTGTTGGAGGGGTTTGGAGTTCTAACTAAGCATCACACTGTAAAGCTGTGAAGGGGAGTCAGTCGCGTGCAGCTGAATTATCCATTTAACCCATTTATTAGACCAAGTTGTTTGTATTCACCAAAAAGTTAAGACAGACATTTGACTCACTGCTGACATGTTGGAGGCTGCCACGTTAGTGCAAACCAAAAAAATTTGGGGTGAAAATATTAAATGAAACAAAACAAAGCAAAACAAAATAAAATAAAGTAAAAAATAAAACACACACTAAAACCCTATGGCAATAATGACTTGTTGGCCAGGTGAGAATACAAAAACCTCCACTTTGAATTTTTTGGGATGCCAGGCAGCAGCCAAGACAATTCACTGATGGAAACAAGTGCAGTGACACAGTCTAATGAAAGTTAGATATAATAATACTAATAATACTAATGTTTTTTAAATAAATGTTTCTCATAATTCTATCCCCACTTCAAAAAATATTAAAAAAGTGTTGGTATTTTTTTAAGGAAAGAAATGTTTTAGGGCAAAACTACAACAAGTGGATTTTTTATATATTCTGTTGATTTTTTCTTCTTTTTAGATGAATATGCTCATTTTATTTTGGTGTATAAAAATACATCTTGTTGAATCCCAGGTTTGAGCCATGAGTTTTCTGCAGGTTGAGCATCATGACTGGCCCCTTTGGCCACTGCCCTGTGTGCTGGTGCCTCTGTGAGCAGGAGCAGGTCCTTTTCCTGGGGGTCACCAGGGGCAGGACTTTAGGAAGGGCCCCTTGTTCACTGCTAAAGTTTAGGCACAGGTAGTTAATATGCTCTTGGATGGGTATTTTTCCCAGATTTTCAACTTTTTCCTGTCCATCTTGACTTCAGAGATGCTCAGAGATCCATGCACGGAGCAGAGTGTTCAGAAACCTTCCAAGAAGTGTAATATTGAGCAGAGGAATTTCCTAAGAGGGGGGGATTTCCCATGATGTAATTCATCTGCTCTCTTTTTCTGTTTTCAGACCGCTTTGACTTTGCTTTTCAAACAAACGTGTGGTTTGGTTGGACCAAAATGTGGCTTTGAAGCCTGAGAAAAACCTTTAAAAGGCAGCTGGTGTTTTGAGTTGGATTTTTAATGTATTTTGTAGAAGGAGTGCTGCTCTGAAGGTTTGGAAAGGCAAAGGGGAGGAGGGAAGGGCAGGGACAGGAGGAGGGCCAGCAGAAGACACCCATGCATAAGTTATGGTGGTTCTTTTTCCTTATTAATGCTGTCAAATTCCCAGGAATAGCTGTTACCGTCTCTAGCCAAGCAAAATTAATATGAAGGCTTTTATTTTTTTTAACTCCCTGCCAATTTGAAGCTCTCGGTGTGTGTGTTGGCAAGTGGAGTTTTTATCCTGCAGGAAAAGGAGTCAGTGCATTCTTGGAAAGAAATTAATTTTCCCCGTGCAAAGGATTTGCTTTCTTGGCCGAGGTGGAGGTGGCCATGGAGGTGGCAGGTGTTGGGAAAGTGTCTGGTGTTGAATTGCTGGGAGAATGGTCCCACCAAAAACATCTGGAGATGTTCAGCAGTGACAGGACACTGCTCTTAAAAGCAGTATTTTTTAAAAAAATAACAATAATAATAATAAAAAACTCTATCCAGACAGTCCTCCCGGGGAACACCTGGTGGAAGTGAGGAATGTGTGTGTGATGATTTGAGTTGGAAGGGACCTTCAATCCCACCCAGTGCCACCCCCTGCCACGGGCAGGGACACCTTCCACCAGCCCAGGTTGCTCCAGGCCCCATCCAACCTGGCCTTGGACACTCCCAGGGATCCAGGGGCAGCCACAGCTTCTCTGCCCAACCTGTGCCAGGGCCTGCCCACCCTCACAGGGAAGGATTCCATCCCGATATCTCACCTAACCCTGCCCTCTGGCAGTGGGAAGCCATTCCCTGTGTCCTGTCCCTCCATGCCTTGTCCCAAGTCTCTCTCCAGGTCTCCTGGAGCCCCTTTAGGCCCTGGAGGAGGCTCCCAGAGTCTCCCTGGAGCTGCTCCCCACCTGTTTTGAGGGTGAATGGTGGTATTTTGGTGCCTGTCAGGCTGGTCCCTGTCTGGCAGCTGGAGCTGCTCCCAGGGCTGCTGCTCACGGAGCTCCAAGGAGATGGAGTCGTTCAGTTTTATGATGACATTACAGTCCAAATCATTTCCAGACTCTGAGAATGTGAAACAAGATGATGTGGAAAACATAAGGCGACTGTAGTTTTGAGCGCTTTCCATGCTCTTCTGGATAAATGGAGCAGAAAAGTCTCCCAACTTCTCCTGGTGGTTTCAGAGGCATTATCATTATATTCTATCGTTATTATTTTGTCGTAGCTCCAACAATCCGCGGTAAAACAGAGCCATATTCTGCTGTGCTGTACCTGTGTGGAATAGCAGATTATCCGTGGCGTTGGGAGCTTGGTTTGAGGTCCATGTTGTGGGGATTCATGTAAAAAAGGTCATGGTTGGGTTCTGGGATCCTCATACCTTGTTATTTTTAGCAAAGAGATTATTAAATAGAAAAATAGCATAAAGTAGACATCAGTTTTAGAAAGCAAATCGATCCTCTTTCACACACAAAAAGAAAATAAAAGGAAAGTTAAAAACACTAATTTGATAAATAAATGGAAAGGGAGAAATGAAATTGCACTTAATTCCTAACAAGCTGGATCCAAAGCTGATTCCTCAGTGTTGTTTTGCCTCTGCTCCAAGCCATGGATCTCTCAGACAATTTTCACTCCCTCACAGCAGTCGAGCATCCTGGGAGCTGGGGGTGGTTTGCTCCTTCCCCACGCATGAGTGGCACAGTTCCTCTGGTTTCTCTTTCCTTCAGTCAGGTTCACGTGTATTTTGACATTGCTGCAATTTTCTCTCCATTTTCCTGGTTTGGGACACATCCATCTCTCACCAGAAGGCTCTGCTGCTGAGGAACCTCTGGCTCCAACTGGGAGAAAAAGCTGCAAGAATCAGAAAACCTTTGGAGGGCTCATCAGTGGTGCTGAAGGTTCTGGATGTGAGAAGATTGCTGGCAGGGATTGCTCTTTTGGCCATCATCCTTGATGATGTCTCCAGCATTTCTCCTGGGTTCTTTGTTTATTGGTACTCTGAAATCTTGCAGTTTGGAGAGATCCCCACCACATCACAGCCTCGGGAAGCACCAGCAGAGCACCACCACCCCTTTCCCAGCACTGCTCTGCATCCCTGAAAACGTGCAGGTTGGGAAACACAGCTGGATATGTGCAAATCCAGGGTTCACATTTTCATCATTCTCATACACTCGTTGCTCTTCCAGAGCAAAAGAAGCAAAAAAGGAGCAATGGAAGAAGCGCATTTTTATTTACAGGTGCTTTCTGTTCTCTCGCTTTGCTCTTCAGGCCCTGCAAGCACGAGCTGCCATTGAAAATCAAATGAATTCTCAATTGCTTCCTTCCAATTCAATCAGGGGAGGAAAGCAGAGAGCTGTCAGGGCGCTGGAAGGAAGCGGGGCAGGGGAAGGCGCGGGAGCGGCAGCGAGCTGTTTCCTTTCCTCCTTCCCCCAGGGATGGTCCCTGGGGAGAAGGGACTGTGTCCCTGGGGACGTGGAGGAGGAACCTCCATGGAAGCACAAGGATGTGTCACCCACCATGGGTTTGGGTGGTCTTCTTGCTCTCTGGCATTTCCTATTTACACACAGCATTTCCCCCATGGATTCTTCTGTGGATTTTCTCATAGGTGTACCTGATGTTGTGTCATCATTGCATTTCTAGAGATGATGAGGGTGCTTTTTTGTTACTGCTCTGAGGAATCTTGCCACCTTTATCTGAACAGGAAATAGATGGAGTCTGACACCAGAGTAAAGCTTTTGAGGTTTTTATTTTGCTGATGTACAGAGTGTGAATATTCGGCTTTATCACAGAATCCCAGAACAGTTTGGGTTGGAAGGGACCTTCAAGGCCATCTCATTCCACCCCCTGCCATGGGCAGGGACACCTTGCACTAAAGCAGGCTGCAATTTTTATCATTGTAATGTTGCATTTCTCTCTCTCTTGGCAGGGCAGAGTCCTCGGCCACCTGCGAGGTGTGTGAGGGAGCAGAGGAGATGCCGGAGCCGCTGGAACAGTGCACGGCCTGGCTGAGAGCCTATTTCTGTGAGCCAGCCACTGTGGGGAGCCTTCCCGTGCCAGCCTTCCACCACCCACTGCTCCAGCAAGGTCAGTGCCACGGGACAGCCACCCCCTCCCTGCTCCCATCACCCAGAGGTGCTCCCTCCCATCAGCCTCATTCTTGCTCAGCAGCAACAAAACCCGTGTGGTTTGGGTGTTGACAGGTGCTGGCTGGAAGGTTGGAGTGCGAACACATCTGAAGGGCTGGGAGCTTCTCAGTGAGCTGGTGGTTCACTTAAAGTGCCTTTTGACCAGCAAAAGGGGCTTGGGGCTTTGACATTGCTCTCTGCAAGTCCCTGCCTTGGGGGGGGTCGGGCTCTGCTCCCAGGGAACAGGGACAGGAGCAGAGGGAACAGCCTCAGGCTGGGACAGGGCAGGG
>JAWWTY010000158.1:34599032-34644816 GCA_035222235.1 Margarornis squamiger
TCTAGGCCCACTGTATCAATCCATTTATGTACTCAATTAGTTACTTTTTTAAGCCTTTTTTTCCCTCCCTTTTTTTTTTAAGTAAATGAAATATTAAAATAATTGACTTGAGCAAAATGTGAAATGTCAGTGTTGCTGCTGGGGGTGTTCTTCTCCCTGCTCTGCCCACCTGAGCCTTACCTGGGCAGAGCCCATTGCTCAGCCACAGCTCCTCCAGACAAAGCCCTTGTTTCTGGAGGGTAACACTGTGATAGGTCCGGACAAGATGAGGTACGAGATTGTGAGAATGAGACTGAGATTGTCAGAGCATTTATATTCATGAAAGGAAGTAATGCTGAGCCTGACTAGGCTTTCTGGGTGCCTTAAGTGAGCAGATACAGCCTTAACTCTTCATGGTACCCACTCACTTCAGTCTGCTCAGGGCTTGAAATGTGCAAAGTGGAAGCTGGAGGGCTTTTTGTAGCTTGCATTTGGCTGGATGTTTGCACATGTGAAAAACTGGGAGGTGCTGGGTCTCCAGCAGCAGTGATGGGATCTGACAGGGAGATGGGAGAGATGCAGGTGGAGAACTTACAGAGTCACAGAATTGTTTAGGTTGGAAAAGCCCTCAGAGTACAAGAATTCCCTCATCACTGCCAAGGCCACCACTAACCTGTGTCTCCAAGTGCCACATCCACATGGCCTTAAAATCCTTTAAAATCTCCCTCCAGGAGACTCCACCCCTGCCCTGCAGCTGTGCCAGGGATGGACAGCCCTTTGGCTGCAGAAATTTTCCCTGATGTCAAACCTAAACCTTCACTGGTGCAACTTGGGGCCATTCTCCCTTGTCCTGTCCCTCCATCCCTTGTCCCCAGTCCCTCTCCAGCTCTCCTGGAGCCCCTTTAGGCACTGGAAGGGACTCTGAGGTGTCCCTGGAGCCTTCTCTTCTCCAGGTAACCCCCCCAGCTCTGCCAGCCTGGCTCCAGAGCAGAGGGGCCCCAGCCCTTGGAGCATCTCCATGGCCTCCTCTGGACTCTCTCCAGCAGCTCCATGTCCTCCTCCTGCTGGGAATCCCAGAGCTGGATGCAGCACTGCAGGTGGGGCCTGATGGGAGTGGAGTGAAGGGAGAGAATGCCGAGGAGGAGGAGGAGGCTCTCCAGGTCTGTGAGTACAGGTGTGCTAAGGGAGATCTTACTGCAGGAAAATGGCATGGATTCTCAGGAATCAGCATAAAACTGATGTCAGAGAAAAATAAATTGATTTTATGCTTTACTTCCATCCCCTCTGCACTGTAAGCCTTGGCTGCCACGTTTTGTTGGCTGGGAAGAGACTGATATTGTCTGTCTCTTCACCCAAAGCATTTGTTCTCCTCTGGTGTAGCAATTGCAGTCGGTGTGTTGCCTCCAGCTCAGAGGACAATCAGGTGGCCTCTCCATTTAGCTGCACATTTACTGCTGCTCACAGCCACACAGGGAATGCCATGCCATGGGCTGTGCCAGAGCCTAGGAGGGACTTGTCAGGTGCTTTGCAAGTCCCTCCATCTTCCCAGTCCATGGACTCCAAAATCCACCCCCAGCCTGCTCAGGAATGTCGTGGCTCTCCAAGTCTGGTGTGACTGTTTAGCTCAGGTGAGAATGCTGAAGGAGTCGTTGGTTTGTAGAGAACCCTGTTTGGGCTTGGATTTGGAAGCAGGAATCTGGGACAGTCTGCAATGTGCCACGGACAGGGGATGTCAAGGGCTGGTGCTGAGCATCCAGTTCCTCATTTCCGTCAACTCTAAAATTAAATCTGCTCTTGCAAGTGCGTAGTAAACTGCTATTAAAGGGACTGTGCAAAAAAATGGGTCAGAATATCAGTTAGCACTGGAGTAAAACACCCACTGACTTCCAGGGGGTTTAACCTGCAGAAATAGTGCTGGATGAGGTCCAGGGAGAGTTCCTTGCTTCTAAGGATAGAATTTGGCCCCACAACCCCCTCAACAGTCTGAAGGGAACCGTGTTTAAAACTGTGTTAAACTGTGGAGCAGGAACTGCTCCCATTAATGGGGTTTAACAGAGCTCACACTCAGTGTGAACCAGCCTGAACATTGTAGATATGAAAAGAAAGCATTTTGGTCCATTTTTCACTGAAGTGACACAGATATACAGCATGTTTATAAATTAAAGTTGTGTTTCTGTTTTGTTGCATTGCATGTTGCAGACATACATGCATAGGCAATAAAGGAGTGTTTAAAAGTGCTCCCCCAGCCCGCATTTATGTCCTGTTCCAAAAGGGAATACTAGGACCTGGGGGAGAGCACAAGGGAACATCTGACTTGGACTGGTTTTGTGGTTTGACCAGTGTTTCTGACTGGTTTGGGTTGGCAGGAACACCTTCCACTAGCCCAGGTTGCTCCAAGTCCCATCCAACCTGGCCTTGGACACTCCCAGGGATGGGAAGTGCCTCATAACAAGAGCAAAATGTTTTAATTAATTATCTCTTCACATACCACTTGCTAGTTCAGTCTAGGGTAGGGTAGCAGGTTAGTTGGCAGATTTAATATGGCTTTAATGACATGCTTAATAATAAAGAAGGCTCAAAATTGCTAAAAATTAGCTCTCTTTCTTGTATTCGTTGTTTACACCATTGCCAGTTGTCAGTAAAAGTTCTTAAATTTGAGTATGAATCTGTTCTCCCAAGGTCCAGGAGCCAACCAGGTTTCTGGATTAGGTGGAAGCTGCTGCTGCAGCGGGAGCTGCTGTTCTGTTGGTGTATTTTTGAACTGTTAGGCTTGAATTTATGGTGTTTTTTAACTAATAGTAATAACAGTGAAAACCAATAAGTGAAAAAACAAACAGAAAAGTTGTCTGTGCAGTACCCCAGGCAGGCTGTGAAAAAGCTGGCAAGGCATGGGGGAGTGTTTATAACTGTCTTTGCATTTGCAAAACTCTTGGGGAAAAACAAACAAATAAAAAGAAACAAACAAAACCCAAACAAAAAACAACACAGCAAACAAAAACACATTCCCAGCAATCAGTGCTGAGAGGAAGGGAAAAACTGGTCTGTATTCAATTCTTCTTGATCAAAGGGATTAAAAAGGATGGAAAATCAGGCTGTGTGTCTTTTGAACCTCTCTTGCCCCAAGAACTGAGTGAGGAGGTGCAGAGGGGGCAGGAAGGGACTGACACTGGTCCCTCTGCTCTTCCCATCCATCCTTCGTCCCTGGGGCTGAGCCCCACTAACACCATAAATGCTTGTTAGGCATCAAACACAAACACATTATCCAGGGGAAGGTGCCCCTGCCCATGGCAGGGGTGGCACTGGGTGAGCTGTAGGGCCATTTGCAACCCAAACCATTCTGTGCTTCAGTGAAACCCCCCCAGCCACCTTGGGGTGCCATGGACACACAGCTGGAGGTGGGAATGAGGAGACTTGGAAATCCAGCTCAGTCACAGTTCCCTGTTCCCCATCCTTCACCCCAGTCCAGCTCCAGGTGGGAAGTGCAAAAACACACATTTTCATGTCAAATCTGACAAATTACTGATCACTTTGATGGGAAATAGCATTAACAACTCTGGTTGCTCTGTGTTGGCCGTAACACGTGTTCCTTGGCAAGGTCAGGCCGCTCACCTGGAGGGGCATTTTTGGGCAGCCACGTGTAGGTGGCTGCAGAGGAAGGAGGAGACCTGTGATACTCACATGCCTACGCTGTGGTTCAGTCCAGCCATGGCTTTGCTGGCATCTGTCTCCAGGACAGCAGGGGCATCCCGGGCTTCTGGAGGTACCAAGTGTTCTCTCTCATGTAACAAGGGAATCTGTGTGTGTTAATTTTTAAGTGCAGATTTTACAGCGCTTTCTACCGATATTTAACAGCATAAAATGTTGGCACACGGTGCAAAGTGGTGAAAGTTCAGCCTTCTCATTTGGGCAGGTTGTGCTCACAGGCACTCACACTTGCAGACAGTTTAATAACAGCACTTGGCACTGTCTCTTCGAGCTGCTTAAACTAATTAATGCATTTGCTCCCCACAGGATGAAATGGAGTTTTCAGATACATTTCCAAAATTATGTGCATGATTGCTAAATATTTCATTCTTTTGAACTCTAAACTTCACGAATGTTTTATGGGGGAGCAGAGGTGGGATAAATTCTCCCATGAAAAATGTACAGTGGCTCTGGCAGGAGGGAAGGCTCTGCCCCTGCTTGTCAGAGGAGGATAATCTCTGTCCCTCTGGCAGCGTGTGAGAAGATACTCAGGAATTTGGGCATCACTTGACACGTTGGTGCAATTGCTGGGGGACTCTGGAGCTGCCCCATCCTCCCACACTCTGCTCCACTTCTCCCTCGTTCCAACAGGTTCCAGACAGTTTCAGGTCCATCCCATCCCAAACCGCCCAAAATGAGGGCAAAACAGGGATTTTTTTGGACTCAGTGTGTGTCACTGATTCAAAAGATGCCACCAGGCTGAGACCTCTGAGCAGGGCAGGTTAAGGCTCATCCTGCAGGCTTAAAAAGGTTAAAAAACTAAGAAGGACCAGTTTGATTTGAAAGAAACCTTTCTGAAGGAATCACAGTAAACAAAATCTGTTTGCCTAAGGAAACCCTCGTAGCAATCAGCCAGGAACACAACTGCTTGTGCTAATGAACCCAAAGCTGTTAATGTGGTTTCTTCAGTTAAATTGATTCATGAATTTTGAAGAGAACATTATCTAATGAATTTTCTTTGAATAGAAAGCAATTAAAAGGACAAATCAGTCTGATTAACCCCAAAGTCACCCTACTGCCACAAATGGTGTACAGTTTGAAATTATATCATAAAAAACTAGAGCAGATTTGCTATCTCTTTGCCCTCTACTAATCCATGTAAATTAATGAACAACAAAGTTAATTTCTTTGATGACCCTTTTCTCGTATCACCTGGATTATGCTGATGTTTAATTTGCTTAATGTTATAATAAAGACTAAACAGATTTTTTCAATGAAGTGATTATCATTCCCTTCAGTTAAGAAGTGATTTTTATTATTTAACACACACATAACGCCGTATGGGTTTCCTTCAAGAGCAAAATCACATTTCTCTACCTTGCTCTGTAACGTAATCAATGTGTTTTTTGACAACTGAAGAAAGCAAATGTCTTTAATCAGTTTGTTTCTTTGCCAGAGCAGGAGGCTCGGGCTCCCAGCTGGGACAAAGGGTCTCTCCACCTTTTTTTCCCCTTTTTTCCTTCTTTGTTAGTCACCAGCTCACTCGTCTCGGTGAGTTACTCACCAGTTGGGTCTTCAGAGCTTTTCCAAATGGAAGTACACGAGGTGTTCAACCCAACTGAAATCCAAGTGTGGCTATCCCTTTCCCTTCTGTAAAATAATCCTGGCTTGGGTGAAAGCCTGAGATGCTGAAGGAAGCAGCTCCTAATGCATTTGCTTATTCATTATTCCAGCAATTGGAACACTTAGAAGCAATTTGCTGGTGAATTAAAATTAAAATAATGGCAGATACATTATATTTTTTTCCCCCTGTATCATTAAGGATGTGCCGTAGTTTCAAGGTCACAGCTAGTCCTTACATTTGGCAATGTCTGCAGTGCTGAACAGTAGCTTGGGGGTCTGGACTATAAAATGCAGCCAGCCAGGATAATACTGAGTCCACTGGCTCTAGGGCGTCTTCCTGGGCGACTCCAGTCCCAGCTGAAGTTGGAAATTAGCTGGAGAAGCGAGGCCTCTGTCGAATAGGTAGAGCCAGCTCTTTCTTCCCTTTTAATTTGACTCTGTGCTAATTTATACTCTGCCAATTTAATGGAAAAAACCACATTGTACGAGTTAACAGGATAATTGTACTTGAAGCAAATTAAAAATATAGGAAAATCCAAGCCTTAAATCCTTTTTTTATAGTGATCAGTTACTCGGAGCGCTCTTTCTAATAATCATGTATTTAAATGTAGTCATATAGGACACAGTAACAGGACACTGCATCGGGGCTGTTTAAATTGAAATTAGAAAGCTGCTATTGAGACTCGCATTTTGTTGGGGTTTTTTGGCTCTTTCATCCTGATTTTCCCGGCCATGCAGCCAAGCAGCTCCCGCTCCCTGTTCTCTGCAGATTCCTTCACCAGACAAGTGCTGTGGACCCTGCTGAACGACGTGAAGTTTGGAGAGGCCGTTTCCTACAAGCAGCTGGCAGACCTGGCCGGGAACAGCCGGGCGGCCAGAGCCGTGGGGGGAGCCATGAGGAGCAACCCGGTGAGTTCACAGCAACTCCAGCCACAGCTGGGGGAGATGGTGGGCTCAGAGAGCCTTGTGGGCTGGATGTCTTTGCATTGAATTTATCTGCTGTGAAAACTGGTCTACCATGAGTAATAAGGTCAGTAAGTGTTTTTAATCAGCGATAATGCACAACCCAGTTTAGTGTGATTTATTCCTGACCGTTTATGGTGTTAGGTTGGGAAGGGAAGCACATTATTCCTTCACCAGCCTCTACACAGGTTGTTGTTCTCAAACTTTCCTATATATTTTTAGGTCAGGGAAGTCTGTATCCCCCACATGGACCCCATTTGGCAGGTTATGAGGAGTTTTGGTTGTGTTAACAGCAGTTCATCCACTGTGGCATAAATATGATTCTGAAAACAAGGCCAGGTGGGACGGGACTTGGAGCAACCTGGGCTAGTGGAAGGTGTCCCTACCCATGGCAGGGGGTGGAATGAGATGGTCCTTAAGGTCCCTTCCAACCCCAGCCATTCTGGGATTCTGTAGGTGAGTTGCCTGAATTTGAACCAGCTGGGGGAGCAGTGCTCTAGCTCAGGCCTGTGGATTTTGGAAAAGCATTTTGTTATAGTACTTGGTCTCTGTCAATCTCTGTCTTCGCAGTAATTTTCTTTCCCTTTTATTTGCCTGGGTTCAGCTTTCCAGGCGTGTTTATGCACCTGAATCACACCATTGGTGACAGTGAAGCTGGTGCATTGTAAGTCAGTGAGTGGTGTGTCCTGGAGTGTCTGGGTTAGGATCAGCCCCATCCTGGACTGGAGGGTTGGAATGTACCTGCAGTGCAAGAGGAGCAGTTCAATTCTCTAAACCCACAGCAGTTCGTAGAATCACAGTCCCAGAACAGTTTGGGTTGGAAGGGACCTTAAAGCCCATCTTGTCCATGGGCAGGGACACCTTCCACTAGAATCGGATTTATGAGTTATTTATCATGTTTATCAATTAGTCCTTAAGTCACAGGAAGCATTTCAAGGTGCTGACTTTTTAAGATTTGCTATTTTGCATAAACTGTGCAGCACTCATTGATCAAATCATTCACTTTTCCCTCATATTTCGGGTACAGCTCACTTGTGTCAGTGTCACTCAGTGCTGCCCAGGTGACATGTTCACTTTAATGAACTGTTTGGTTGGACTCAGAGCTCAATATCTCCTCCTATAAACACTCTGCAAGTGTTTGTATACAGGCCAGGTCTGTGGGTATCCTGCAATTCCACACAGGGAATACACAGCCATGGGAACTCACACAATGGCTCGTGGCTTTAAGCTCCATAAAGAGCCCTCCCTGATATTTTAGGCATCCATCAGATTTTCCTATGAAGCAGTTCATATAAGCAGCATAAAGCTGCCTTTCGTCAATACACCGTATTGTACTTGACAATACAAACTATTTTAATATGATGGAATGCTTTCCAATATAATCTGGTGTACATTAAGATAAGGCAATCCAATGCAAACCTACAGGAAACAGTTCTCAAAGAATAACAATCCAGTGTTGTGCAAAAGGAGATGTAATTGCTGTCGCCTAGAAATGTACCCAGCTTTGCCCTCAGGCTGCAGTGGAGCAGCAGCATCCAAAGTAGCGGTAACAGCAGGTTGTGGTGTGAAAATTCCTGCTTTTTCCCCTGTGAGGCAGGATGAAAATAGTTCTGAAAATATACAGCAAAGCTACTGCAATTTTTTTAAATGGGGTCCTAGCTATTATTGCCATTTCCCAGCCCATACTGTGGCTGAAGTGGTTTCTGTCCCCAGCAGAAGATTTTTAAGCGCAGTATAGATAATAATGTATAGCTTTAGGGGAAAAGAGCTGTATTAATATAATATCACCCCAATATTTCATCACAGAAGGCTGATGATTAGAAAAAATAATAAATCAGTACGGTAATGAGAGCCCTGCCCATCACAAACCACATTTTTATCACAGCACATCTCCTGGAGTTAATCTGAAATTCCATCCGTGTTCCACACAAACCCACACATGGTCCTTGTGCACTTCAGTGTGAGCATCTATTCACTGGTCCTCATATTTTCCAAGGAAATCTTTCCATGGTCCTTCACCTGTGAGCCATAATGTGCAGGTGGACTAGGCATAATACACAGGTTGATTTTATGAAGGAGGTGACATATAAAAATAATTTGTGGAAGTACAAAACCCCCTCACCTTTGTTATTTCTATATATAAAACCATCAACTCTTGTGAAAACAGATTTTCTAACCCAATTTGCAACTCCACTTCATACAAACCTTATGAAAGAAAATGCTGAGAGGACAAATGTAAAAACAGCACAGGAGGCCAAAGACTCCAGCAGGTATGTGAACAGCCCCTGGTCCTCTGCAACCACCCCAGGTCTAAACCTGCAGTCCAAACCCAAAACCCCTCCCTAGAAGTGTCCAAAGCCAGGTTGGATGGGGCTTGGAGCAGCCTAGGCTAATGGTAGATTGATTCTGTGATAAACCTGATGTAATGAGGATGGTGGTAACAGCAAAAACAACCTCGAGCCTGCCATTGTGTTGTCCCTCAAACATAATAAATAAAATAATAAATTAATAAATAATAAAATCACAAATCTCACCTTTCTCCACCAAATACCAGCACCTTTCTCCTTTCCACAAATCAAGGAGTTGGTCTTTATTTCTGGTAGTGTGCATCCCACAGGTTTCCCCTTGTGGTTGGGTTCTTTCACACAGTTCATGGGATGACCTTCAGCTTCTTGAGAAGGTGGAATAGGTGCCAGCAGGAGCCTTGCCTTGGTTTGTGCCAGGGACGTGGTGGGGAGGACTCACCTTTTGCAAGAGGCACTTTGCAGAGTTTACTGCAGTTCACATTGATTGCAAGGTCTGTGGTCCTCAAAGGGAACCCATAAAGTTCAATTAAAAATCTCATTAGACTGGTAGAGGAGGATCAAAAAGAAATCACAGAGGCTCATGGGAAATGGGGAATGTTGGGCTGATTAGTCCAAGGCCATCCTAAGTGACTGCTCTGTGCCTTAAATAAGACGTCTTCAGAGGTCTGTTAGCAGCAGGAAGAGCTGCCTGCCTTGGGTTTGTATCCTCTCTAACTGTGTCATTGCTTAGGCTCAACCCCAGCTAAGGGTGCAACCTGATGCTGATACTGAGCTATCCTAAATCAAGGATATAATATCAATCCATCTTAAATCAAGGGTATTATTCAGCCAAAATGTTTTGAACACTGGAGATTGGTAGCAGCAACTGTGCATGTATGAGAAGATGGTGAAGTGTGGGTCTGAAATGTTGCAGACACATAAAACTACTTGTGTGTTCAGTCACAGAATACCCTGAGTGGGAAGGGACCCTCAAGGACCATCAGTCCAATCTTTGGCCCTGCCCAGGGCATCCCAACAATCCCACCCTGTCCCTGAAAGGATCATCCAAACCCTCCTGGAGCTCTGGCAGCCTTGGGGCCGTGCCCACTGCCCTGGGGAGCCCGGTCAGTGCCCACCACCCTCTGGGAGAAGAACCTTTTCCTGATATCTTCCATTCCTGAGATCTTTGGTTCCTTTGGTGGCTGGAGATAACCTGGGGCCCATGCTGTGTCACATCACAGGATCTGTTTCTTCTGGGGAACAGCAGGAGAAAAAGCAGGAGTTAGGAATCAGATGGCCTGTCAGGTCCCTTCCAGCCCACACCAGTCTGGGGTTCTGTGATATGAGCAAACCACAGATTCCTGCTGTGTGTTCCAGCATGGAGTGACTCTTGGGGATGGTCCTTGCAGGGATAAGGGCTGGACTCGGTGATCCTCATGGGTCCCTTCCAACTCAGTATTATTCTGTGTTATCCCAGCTGTTTCCATTGTGGCCTGGCTGCTCCGGGTTTGGCAGCTGGGAAGTTTTGGGAGGTCTCCAGCCCATGAGCCATGAGGCTGGGACAGTTCCCTTGCCTCAGACTGGACACTCATCATAACTGGAGCCCCGCTCTGCTCCGTCCTCACACCGAATTTGCTAAATGCAGTTCAGAGCCCATCGATCCTGCATGCAGGGAGGGGTTTTCCCCTCCTTTGTCCTAAACAAACCCATTATGGAGGAGTTAGTTTATTCACAGGTTGCCACGAGTGTTAATGACCGCCCCAGCCTTGTTCTGCCACTCACCCAGATGGCTGTTGATAAAGATTTAGCATCATGTTCCGAGTGTCAGGGCTGTCAGTAGTGCTGAACCATTTGACCAGAAGAAAAAACGCACAGGGAGCTATTGATTACAGCTTCTCAGTGTCACTTGTTCACCAGGATTTAGGTATTGATGAGGCTGCGAGTGAAAACAAGCTCTTTCCCTTGTGGGCCTCTACCCAGAAGAACAAAAGCAAAGTTGGAGAAAATATTCAGCTGGTGCCCGAATCAGAGGGACTCTGGTATCGATCCGAGGGCTCCTTCATGTTAGTTTTTGTTGGAGACAGATCTATGGGTTTGGAAGTTTTGTAGCGTTTGAGGGAGGGTCTGTGCATGTGATGGATTCGTGGATTAGATGAATTAGGTTTCACAGCATGGAGATTTCAGCAGAGCTCTAATATTATGAGCTGCTTGGTTATTGATAAAAATTACATTAAATGTAGCTGAGGCATTAAAGCTCCCGAGTAGGGTAGTTCTCCCTCTAAAATGTCCTTAGGGCCCTAATAAATTTGGGCAGGTTTAATTATTTTAGTAGTCTGAACGTTGTCACCACAATTAAGCCAAACTGGAGCAATATTCCTTATTTTTAAATTACAGTGCTGGCACAGTGTTTGTGCCACTTTTACATCCAAAGCTCTGAAGGGTGACAGATGGGTGCTGGTGTGTTGGGACAGTCTAGTATGGAATTCCTCGTGCTGGGCATGGAAAAAGCTGCATTTATTTCATCCCTCCTCTCCTTGCTTGGTGGTGAGTGGCTCAGCCCTGTATCCCTTTGTTGTGAATGGGTCCTGCACCCACCCAAGGATCATCCCACATGGCCCCACATGGCTCACACCACCTGAAAAGAAAGTTCTTTTTCTTCTCCACCAGGATTTATAGCCTTACCATCGGAATCTGTTGCTTTAGTGCGTGTGTTTTTAAAGAATTGCAAATTAACTTTGTGGATGTTTTATGGTGTGTTATTTTGGCTTTGTCACTCAAGCCAAACTAGCCAAAGTAACTGAGGGGAGTGTAAAGACAGAGAAATCCCAAACCAGAAAAAAACTTGCCAAAACCCCCCAAATTTCTTTAAAGAAACTATAAACCAAGCATGGGATGGCATGGCAGGGAGTAAAGCTTTTATTGGTACTTCTGGAGTTGTTGCAGATGCCTAATTCACTGGTGGCATTTCACCTTCAAATAAAGCAGATATTAGAAGCATTTCTTTATTTAAACCTTGATTTGCAATAAGCACCTGTGTGTATTCCCATTTTAAGTGGGCTGAGATTGAGATTTTAAATTTCAGGCATTGAAATGACTTAGCAAAAGTGAAAGAACACCCCCAAAATACCCCCAATGTATGGTATCTGTAGTTGCTCAACTGCTTTGGGGTTTGTGTGTCCCAGCTTGAACTGTGCTGAAATAATGATTCAATGGGATTAAAATAAGTCAGTGTAAAGTGTGTAATTTGTGTGTCTACATAGAAATAAATTACACTTTTTTGACATAAAATATCCAAATTTGTGAAAAGTGCCCTTTTGAGTGAGTTATTGTTGTCACAGCCACATCATTACAATCCCATTACTATGCAGTTACCAAAACACACCCGGCGTGATTAGAGATGATGTATTGCATTTTTTATGGTGTGTACTTCAGCTATGATAATCACCTGTAATAAAAAATAAAAAAAAAACCCCACGTTTATGTTTATGTACTTCTCTGCATTATCAGTCCATTATGTAACTTCTGGCATTGATTCTGCAGAATCTGTGACATTTGGCTGTAAATGATGTGGAGTAGAAGACAGGAGGGGGAAAAAAAGTTCTTGAAATTGGGTAGGTCAGAATGAAACCTCTCCTGTTGGAGGTTTTAAAAATTCACGACCCATTTTGGATCGACTTGCTGTTGAATAATAAATAGTGCCCTGGTCTTGCAGAGAATTTCTCTGTGGTGCACATGGAGGTGCTACACCAGCAGGAGGAACTGGAGCACAGGGACCACTTCTTAGGGGTCTGTTTTGTCCCAGAAATACGTCTTTCCTAATCCTGGGATGATCATGGAATCCTAGACTGGTTTGGGTTGGAAGGGACCCCATAGCCCACCCAGTCCCACCCCTGCCACGGGCAGGGACACCTTCCACCAGCCCAGGGTGCTCCAAGCCCTGTCCAACCTGGCCTTGGACACTTCCAGGGATCCAGAGGCAGCCACAGCTCCTCTGGGCAACCTGTGCCAGGGCCTGCCCACCCTCCCAGGGAACAATTCCTTCTCAATAACTGATCTAAATCAACCCTCCTTTAGCTTAAGGCTGTGGTGATGGTGATGAGTAGTTGTCCTGTACCTCCTTGTTCTCCTCGTGCGTGTTTTGGGGGCTCTGAGGGCTCAGCTGTGGAGGGGCTGGCATGGGGCAGGAGAACCCACTGCTCCATGGAAGTTCTTGCATATGGGACTTAATATCACAGGTTTACCCTTTTGAAGACTTTACATCATTTTTATGGGTTAACATTGCTCTCCATGCTTATTTTTTCCTAAGAACTGGGTTGGTCTCCAGAGGCAGTGATCTGCTCCACTTGTGCTCCACCAGGAGCACGACTCCGATGCTGTGGCTGCTCTGTCCCCCTTGGCCATGGCCAGAGCCCCTCCAGTTTGTCACCCAGTGCCACACAGCTGCTGGCTCAGTGCTGGATTTAGACACTCATGGAATCACAGAACCATTCGGGTTGGAAGAGGCTTCCAGGACCATCGAGTCCAGGCTGTGGCAGATCCCCACCGTGTCCCTCCCTTTACTCCTTGCCTGGTTTCTGTGTGTTTTGCAGATCCCCATCATAATCCCGTGCCACAGGGTGATCCGCAGCAGCGGGGAGACCGGCAACTACGGAGGGGGACAGCCCCTGAAGGAGTGGCTGCTGTCACACGAGAGGCTCCAGAAGGAGAAGCTGGCATATTGATGCAGCTCCAGCCGCTAACCAGCCAAGACACACAACCACGGATCCTTGGCTTATAACAAGCTCTCAGAGCACCCAGCAGAATTCAGAAAAATGGTAAATATTTGAGTGACATACAAATATAATGCAACATCCAAAGTGAAATGTGTGGTGGCACCACTATATTAAAAAAGCGGGCTGCGTCCTGGGGGAGGCAGCTCGGCTGCCCTTTCTTGTTTTTACATTTTACAGCAGAATGACTACAGCGATCCAGGCCTGTTGTGCATGGATTTTGTTCCCATCTCCAGTCCTGTTTTGTTCTATTTTTAATGTCCATTAAAGCAGGGATAAGGGAGTGGGAGGGACGTGGCAAATGTGAGGTTCAGGCTTCCCCCTAAGGAAGCGTCTGGCTCGTGGAGGGCCCTGCCAGCTCCTGCCCAGCTCCCCCTCCCCGATTTGGGGCATAAAATGGTGTTTTGCCTAAACAGGAGTTAACAGAGCACAGTGAGATCTATTCAAAAGCAGGCAGCTATTGAATTCCTCGGTCCTGGCTTTTCTTTTCAGATTGTGAGATGGGAATACTTTTTTTTTTTTTGCATAAAGCAGCAGAAGAGATGCTACTGAAGAATTGTATATTTTTGATAAGCAGCTTGATTAGCCAAATTAGGCAATATATTGGGAAACTCATCATAGTTGCATCCTTAGCAGCAGCACATTCCTTTAGATTTTGATGTTTTCCTTTAGATTTCCACGTTTCTCTGTCATCCAGAGCGTTATTTCCCGTATCCTCTCCGTAGGAAGGATTCAAGAGACATTAAAACTAAATTTTGAGGTGGTTTTAGCAGGGTTCTCTGTGAGTACAAGCCACCAGAAGCTGAAATTTCCAGTATGGGAATCGTAAATTGTAACATGGAAATACTGATTTTTTTATGTGTTTTATCATATTTTCATGGATGTCTCTTTAGAAAGGCCATTGCTACCCCCCAAAAATTATTGTGTGGCAATGCGTTAGTTAATCCAGGATTATTGATACCTCAGAATTACTTCAATAAAAAAACTGCTTTGCATGTGCAAGTGTCTTTGGGTCTGTTTATAAATAAAACACAGGGGGTGATATATGGGGAAAATAAACTATACCCCACTGTACAATATAAAGCTGTATTTTTATCAAGGGTTTCTCGTGGCGATATAAACCACGGAAGCAAAGCTCAAGTGGTTTGTACGTGTCACCAGAACCCCGAGATAAAAATATGGCCTTATAATATGTACAGTTTGGGTGTATTTTATTATTTTTTTTATATCTCTACTACATGCTGCCACCAAAAGCAGGAGGCAGCAAATGTCAACTTTAACCTTTCCCACATTTGCATCCCTCAGTGTTGTTTTGTTTCAGGTATTTTTGCTTTTTGGGGGAAGTGACTTTGTTTTCACAGGGATGGGGGCAGTGAGTGCTGGGTTTGGGGCAGGTAACACCTTTCCCAGGGAAACACCCGACTTTGGGAGTAAAATTGTGTTCTGGGTCAGGGATTTGGGTGGTGGAGGCAGCAGGGTGGGCTGGGACAGGCACGGATGGACAGGGACTGGCAGGGATCAGTGGGCAGGGATGGACAGGGACAGGCAGGGGTGGACAGGGCAGGGATGGACAAGGGCAGGCAGAGATAGGGAGGGACAGGCAGGGATCACTGGGCAGGGATGGACAGGGACAGGAGGGGATGGACAGGGACAGGCAGGGGTGGACAGGGACTGGCAGGGTTGGGAGAGCAGGGATGGACAGGACAGGGATGGACAGGGGCGGGCAGGAATAGATAGGACAGAGGCAGGCAGGGGTAGACAGGGACTGGCAGGGTTGAAGGGGCAGGGATGGACAGGACAGGGATGGATAGGGGCGGGCAGGGATGGACAGGGACGGAGGGGGTCAGGGATGGGCAGGGACGTGGACAGACAGGGATGGATAGGGACAGGGATGGGCAGGGACAGGGATGGAGAGGGACGGAGGCGCAGTTCCCACGCTGACCCACAGAGGGCTCCCCGGCGCAGGGCTGGGGGCTCGGGGGGCTGTGAGCCCCTGTATGAGCTGGGGGGGTCGGAAACACCCCGGAGTGCAGGTAAATATGTGTAAACACAGGCGTACATATACACATAATATGTGTAATATACATAATAAGCATAAATATATATATACACACATTTATTTGTGTGTATGTGTGCATAAATATGTATGGATGGATGTGTGTATACATGTATGTCTCTATATATACATATATAAAAATAAAATAAACCAAACCAAAATAAAATAAAATAAAACATAAAATAATATAAAATAACATAAAATAACATAGAAAAAAAACAAAATAACAAAATAAATAAAATTAGAATAAAATTAGAATAAAATAAAATAAAATAAAATAAAATAAAATAAAATAAAATAAAATAAAATAAAATATGAAATAAAATAAAGTAATGCTGAGGAAGTGCAGAGGTTGGGGTTGGGGTTGTATCACTCTCCACCCCGATGGCTGCCCAGGGCTCCCCATCCTCAGCCCCTGGATGGGGGTCAAGGCAGAGCGTGGTCACGGAGCTGAGAAACCCCCCATCACCCATCACATCAGCACCCCCCTGTAGCTCTGTGTGTGCCAAACCACTTCCCTCCCACTGGCAGGAGCTGCTGCTCTGCCTTTTCCTGGGAATTGGGTTCCCCTGCCCTACTGAGTCCCCTGGCCCGCAGCATCCCGGACCAACACACGCTGCTCCAGACAGCCCTTCCAGAGCCTGGGATAATGAAAGAGTCAAAAACAATATTTGTTCTGGCGGAACTGCGTTTATAATGAAATAGATGCCCTTGACCAGGGAAGAAACTGAATTTTGCAGCGGGTCATCCTCCCCCCTCCCCCTTTTTTTCCCATACAAACAGGCTCTGCAGTCACTCTGAGGCAAATAGGAATATTTTTGAAGGGCTCTGTTGTATTTCCTGCATCGGATTTGCAGCAGAATTGCAGCCACACTGGTTGTACTGTTTGACGCCGGGATGAAAAATGCAGATTCCCTCCCATGTATCAATCCCAAATGGAAAAGGGCCCCAGGCTCCAGGATTGTTACAGATCACTTCCATGCACGCCGAGTTTGCGGCGTAATGAGCTCAGACTGGAAGCATCTTAAACAGAAAACCGATTCATTGGAGTGCTGGGGACATTTTTAGATACGTGCCCGAATTTCCTTCTCTCTGGAATTAGGGGAATTAGTCATCTGATCGGGGCGAGAAAGAGCTGGCCCTTAAATTTCCATTTAATTTTCCTAAGCAGTTCTCAGGCATCAGGAACTTTTTTAAGTGGAACTTGATATTTGCTGTATCAGTTCCAAATTATATTAAGTTATAGACAAGGAATGGTAATTTTAAACTATTGCTTCTGTTAACATCACAGAGTTACTGTGATTATTATTATTATCATTATTATCAATATTATGATGATCTTTAAGGTCCCTTCCAACCCAGAGCATTCCATGATTCGATGGTTATTTTCTCTCTTCTAGAAAAATCACAGATTGTTGCTTTTAATCATTTTTCCCAGAATTTTAAATTTATATTATCTGTGTTGTGTGTTGCATCCAGCTCAGAAACTTGGTATTAAAATGGTTATTGGGAAAGGTGTTGGTGCAAACCTGCTTCCTTAAAGAAAATGCAATAAAAGAGTAAACCTATAGAAAATTCCTTAAAAACTTAAAGCATTGTATTCCAAGGGGAATCCTGTAAGATTTATGGACTATTTCAAGAATAATTTCCCAACAAGGATCTTACAGGAATGTAAAAACCCTCCAAGAATAGCGTTTACAGATTTAATTGTAATTGCTTTTATATTCTTAGAGAAATTGAAGAGCAGTATGGATCAAAGGCCTGTGTGTGAGGGGCTGTGCCCTCTGTTCCCAGCGACTGCACCGGCTCTAAAAACAATGGAAAATATTCCTGACAGCCCCTCACTGGCCATTAGAGGGGAGATTTCGGCTGTGCTGATGTGCAAACGCAGCTTGTCAAAGGTCTGCCTGCTATTTGGGTTTCAAATAACATGTGCAGGGTGTAACAAACACACACACGTACTTTGTGCCTTGGAAAAGGAACATTCCTGCTCTTTTGCATTTTTTCTCCTTTTTTCCTCATTTATATATTTTCTCCTTTTTTTTTCTTTTTTTTTTTTCCTCCTTTTTCTTTTCTTTCCCTCCCTTTCTCATTTTTTTCACCAGAAGATCTGTCCTAACAAACCCTTTAATCCCTCCCTGTCCTCAAGCCTGGCGTTTCCAGGTGATTGCCTTTCTCTCTCGCTATTTTTGTCGCGCTTCCTTTTTAGCAAGCAGTGAATCCTCTGTTCCTTTTTTCCACTCTTCAAAAACCCCTTTCTCTCCCCAAGTTATTGCTCCTGGGGGAGCGAGGACCTTGACCCCACCATTGCAGAATGGAGGGTGAGGGGGAGAAGCCCACTTGGTTTCGCTCCTTCCCAACCCGTGGCGATGCAAGACGGAGAGGGAGCGAGTGCTCCCCCCGAGCCTGATCCACTCCAGCCCCTGTCCCGTGTGAGGGGACGTGGGAGTGGCAGCCAAGAGTGGGGCTGGGGGCCCGAGAAGGTGCCCAGCCTGCCCGGAGCCGGGGGTCTGGGCTCCATCAGCTGCATCCGGCGGGACGAGACGCGGTAGCTGGACCACAAGGTGAAAATTGACGTGAGCACGGGACGTTGGCAGCACCTCAGGCTGATGAAAGGACATTGTTAACAAGCCCTTAACGTTTCTCATTAATGGCTGGGTTGGCTGGGTGAGTTGTTTCTTTTTCGCTGAAAAAAGCCAGAAGACAAAAAAAAATTCCACCTGGGCAGTAATTGAGATTGATCCCGTACGGTGCGTGGAGTTATCAATTTTTAAAACCTCTTTAAGTGCCTTATTTAGTTATTTTAAACAGGGCTTTTTATTTGTTACTGCGAGTATTCCTGGAGGATGTACTCACGAGGGCTGTGAGGGGGGTGGGGGACTCCTCCTGGGCTCTTCTTGATCAATCATCATCCAACCTGCAGAAAAGCAGGTGCTGGTCCATCCCCTCCACGCTGTCCATGGGTGCTGTGAGGTGCCAGGGCAGCACATCCAGTGCTAGGGGTATCATTGAGGTGGAATTGCTCTTATTGTGCTGAAATTACTGCTGCAAATTGCAGCAGTGGAGTTCAAAGAGGAGCTCTTGCTTTCTAAGTTGGCGTGGGCTCCAGTGAGGAAGGTGAGGGTCGAGCCCGGAGCGGGGGGCTCTGCCGAGTCCCAGGATGGGGCTCAGCCTAATTTAGGCACCAGCCGAGGTCAGACAGGCTGAGGGAGGCAGTGTTTAATTAAAATAACCCTCAGCATGACCCCAAGTGCAGGACTGATGAGAAAAACAGCTGCAACCCTTTTATCTGAGGAGGAGCAACAGCGCGATGATGTAATTTTCATTTCCGATGAGCGCCGAGATGACCTAATTCCACACGGAATCTTGTCTCTCAGTTCAAAGCAGGACATTGGAGTCGATATGGAATTTGGCTCCCAGCTCGCCCACGAGGCTCCGCTGAGCCCTCCCAGGCTGGAGCACCAGGGCAGGACACCGGGAAAGGGAATCCCAAGCGGATTTTGATCCAGACTTGTATCTTTGAAACTCTGGCAAGCAGAAGGAAAGCCTTTTATATTTCCACTGGTGCACACTGGGATGTCTTGGAAAATTGTTGGCTTTGTTGGGCCTCAAACATGGTCTTTGTTTCTGCTTTTATGGGTCAAACACATTTTATGTGCTTTTGAAACTACCATCTGCATGGTAAATGTAGGTTGAATTTTAGGGCAATGGGCACACAGAAGCCTTTCAGTGGTTAAATGACAACCGGTGCAAGGAAATGATTTCTTCACAGTGCCCAGCCAGAAATCTTTGTCCTGTCTGAACAAAACACTCAGGAGCAAAATTTGAGCACAAAACCATTTTAATTTTTAGTTACAGATAATTTTCTCATGAGGGACCCGGGGCAGCACCTCACCCAAAGTGCATGTGGCCTGGAGTTGTGTGGGCAGAGCTCTTGGGAGAGCGGGGGGTTTGTAGGAATTAATGGAACAGCTCGGCGTGAGCTGCTGCACCGGGTCATCATTTACAGGTGGAGCTGGAACGACGTGGGGACAAACTTGGTGTTCTCCATCTGGAATATGGATGGTGGCTCAGTAATCAGCTGGGGTGGCTGGGAAGCAGTGGCTGTGCCACCCCTGTCCCCTTGGCCGCGGCGGTGTCCCCGGGTCCCTGCAGTGTGGAGCAGAGCAGGGGTGACCCCACAAGCCACTGCAATAATTCACAGGGACACAGCACAGATCATGTCCCACCCTCGCCCGCAGCAGCCGAGGGGACACCAGCAAAGCCATCCTGTGCAGCCAAAGGGCCCGGTGGGGTCTGGGCTGTGCTGAGGAGAGAGAGAAAATGCCTTTGATTTTATCTAGAACCTGCGGGAAGTTGGCGCTAATGCAGCCCCTCAGGCTGAGGTGCTGAAGGTTTTATGGCTCTTTGAAAGGGTTTTTGAAACTGTAACACAAATTAGTTGTGCAATATATAATGTATAAATATATAATAATATATAGTGTATACATATGGAATAATATGTAAGGTATAAATTAATTTGGAGGGAGAAGTCCAAGGGTGGTGGGACCCCTCTTTGTCAGAAGCTGTGACCAAACCTCTGACCAACACTGGATTTTCACCTCTGGGAGGGTTTACTTGGATTGGGGTGGGAGTTTTTAAAGCTTTATCCAAATAGCACCATCCTAAACACCTTGACCAACAGATGAAGATTAACCACTGGGGAATTGAAGGTACAACCACTTCAGGAGCACCATTCCCCCCCAGTTTGGAGCAGGATCAGTAGAAGTGGGTTGGTAGAGAGAATCTCAAGCTCTGCCTATCAAAATGTCCTGTTTCTGACATGGCAGAAAATTCCTGTGCTTGGGGTTATTGTTCTTTTTACTTTCTGTCTGACCCTGGTGATAGGGCGAGTGAGGAGGATGAACCCCAGCCCCTCCCGCAGCTGTGATGGATGGGTGGCAGTGGGAATGGACTAACACAGAATACTGGGGAAAAACAAAACTATCCTGATTTTTATCTATGAAATAGATATATAAATCCATATCTATATCATCTATAATGATATGAGGTGAGTGTCCACTCCCATGTGGCTGAGAAACTTCCCATACAAAGAATTAATTCTGGGTAAAGTTGTATTTAATGTGGCCAAAATCAGCCTGGCAAGCAAAAGCAGAAATTGAAATGAAATGGATATATTGGTTGTGGAAGTCCCTGCACCTGCATTTGGCAGCAGGTTCTTGTGCAAATACAATCAAGTGCAAAAGAGGATGGGACTGAAATGAGGTTTGAACCTCGGTGTGCCGCCTGCCTTGGAGTCACCTGTGCAGCAATATCAGAGGGCTGGGAACTCCAGGCATGTCTGTGCACTCCAGCAGCTCTTTACAGCCCCTCTGAAATGAGCAGCCTGAACCCACCCTGGGTTATTGAAGAAGTGGCTGGTTGGAGAAGGAGCAGGTTGTTAATTGAGCGGTTCCTCGTGCCCAGCCCAGCAATCAGTCTTCCTGTTCCGCCGCTCCCGATGACCAGCAAACTGTCTCCAACCTTCTGGTTGTCAGGAAAATTGTGACAAGGCAAATGTCAGATCATGTGGAGCCTTCGGAATGTTTTTGACCCCTTCAATCTGTTTTCCAGCCTGGGTATGGCAAAGAAGCTGTGTCGGACTAATTGGTTGTCTCTCTTCTCCAGGCAGTGGATAAAGTCCAGGTACATAGTCTGATGCTTTTAGATGAGCATCATCCTGTCTTGCACAGCTTTATGTCTTGTCAACCACTGCGGGATTGCTCTGGAAAAGTCCTTTTTTGCCAAAGCTGGAGCAGAAGCTGTAGAGATCCTACAGCCTCTCATCTGCTGGGGTTGAGCAGTGCCCAGCAGAGGCTGCAGCCTGTCTGTGGCTGTTGCAAAGAAAAACCTTCACTGAAACACAAGCTATTGCAGCTGCCAGGAGGAAATTGCAGCCTGGAAATGCTGCACTTCAGTTTTTGTTTCAACCAATGTGTTGTGCTTTCAGGTAGAATACTCTGTGTTTGAAATGAGCTCCATAACCACTGAGCTGGGTGTCACTAAACTGCCCTGCTTTCTGCTCAGTAGCTGGTACCCTGCACGGTGTTTTCTTGGGCTTCTGAATTGTTGCTTACCACTGGCAGTGAAATTATACGAGAATATCAGACTTGAATTTGGTGATCTGAGGAGGAATTAAAATACAGAGCTCAGAGGGAGCAGCACTGGGTAAATCTGACTGGAAACCTCAGAGCCAAATTGTCCCCAGACATCAGAAAAGGGTATGTTGTAGATCGTAGAATTATAGAACTATGGAATGGTTTGGGTTGGAAGGGACCTTAAAGCTCCTGTTGTTGCAACCCCCTGCCATGGGCAGGGACACCTCCCACTACACCAGGTTGCCCCAAGGTGGATGTTGCTGGCTGCCCTTTGCCATTTAATGACAACAAATGTGGAGCTCCTTGTGTGGATAAATAATATGGAAAAGTAACAGAGCATATTCTCTGTGCATTCACATCAGGCTCCGTCCCAGTGGAGAACATCCTCCTGGGGCCTCTGCAAGTTCCTCACCTGTCACAGGAGCTCCAAGGCAGCAGGACAGAGCTGGAGGTGGAGGCTTATGTGACTGGATGGCAACGAGAACAGCACAAACCACTGCTGGGGGATGACCAGGTGAGACAGGGTCCTGTCCATGGCAGCCTGGAGCAGAGCCAGACCCAAAGCCATTGTATCCTGCCAAGTGATGCTTTGAGATGCAGAAATGAGATAGTGGGTAAAAATTCTTCCCTGAGAGGGTGGGCAGGCCCTGGCACAGGTTGGGCAGAGAAGCTGTGGCTGCCCCTGGATCCCTGGGAGTGTCCAAGGCCAGGTTGGATGGGGCTTGGAGCAACCTGGGCTGGTGGAAGGTGTCCCTGCCCATGGCAGGGGGTAGGATGGTATGGTCCTTAAGGTGCCAGTTCACAGTTTTCTTCCCAATATCCCATCTAACTTTGCCCTCTGTCAGTTTGAAGCCATTCTTCCTTGTCCTGTCACTCCAGGCCCTTGTGAATAGTCTCTCCCCACCTTTCTTGCAGGCTCTGTTCAGGTGCTGGAAAGCCACAATTAGATCTGCCCAAAGCCTTCTAAGGAAAGACAAGGACCTGCAGGAACCAAGTGGAAGAGCTCATCTTTTATGTGAGCACACCACAAAACTCACCCAACCCTCTTGCACAAACACAGCACAACTTTCCTGAGCGCACAGTCCCAATTATTCCTACGCTGCATTTTTGTTTAAGCATTAAAATTCAAGGCCTAAACACGTAGTTGGCAATTGGAGCTGAGAACATGCACATTGCAAATGTAGATATATCTCACCGAGTACACAGCCCATAAAATATGTAGTCTAAGATCACTCATTTATTTAAAGATGCTTTTTACCTCAGATGGAAAATGACACAAATCTAAATATTACAATGCCGAGTAATGTGTAACTGTCTGTGTGTTATAGCCTTAACACCACACTTTTGATGCAGAAGAGATATAGCAGCTGCACTTTAATTTCAAGCAAATTGATCCCAGATGTAAATGTTGTTTTGTTCCATGGAAGATAGTGCACAGGTAAAGCAAATATCATTGGTTTATAGTCCAACAGAGTGTTGCAACAGGATCCAGGCTCCTCTGCCCGGGCACACATAAAAGCCGCGTGGCTGTGATGGAACAGGGATGACTGGGAAGGAGACACTGAAAAGAGACAGCTTTGCTTTTTACCCTTTAAAATCCAACCACCTGTGATCTAAGGAGCTGTTTTGAAGCCAGGAAAGCGTCTTGGTTTGTCAATTGTCCTGCAGGCAAAAAAATCTAAATTTGGCTTGTTTTCCATTTCTTTCGCTTCGTGTTTTATAGAAGTGGATTTCTCCCACTGTATTTGTGTTTAGCATGAAAGGAAAAAAAAAAAAAGCCTAGATTTACTGACTCAGGAAACCACTCTTTTCAAAGCAAAAATAACAGTGGTAATTGTGCTTCACTTTGCCTGCAGATACCCCAATGTTCACCGTGGGCAATGTATAAACAGCAAAATAGTCTCTTTGTCGTCCCCTGCGTATGGAGGATGGCAAAGCCCAAATATCCTCCTGTAACATTGCTGCTTTTGAGCAACGAGGCTGTTTATTTTTCATAAAACAGAGCATCCTGCTCATCCAAGCATCCAGCAGAAACCCACAGAAGGCACTCACCCCATTGCTGCTTCCCAGTAGCAGCCAAGCACAGCTCCCGGAGCTCAGCGACCTCATCCAGAGGCAAGAGAGGCTCTCTCAGGTCAATTAAAAATTGCAGATGTAGGATTGTGTTACCTGTGTAGGATCTGCCTGTGCAATCCTTCTTGTGCAGGCTGGATGAGGGCTGGTTATCGTGCAGGCTGGGTGAGGGCTGGTTATCCTGCAGGCTGTCTGGAAAAGGGATGGTCATGATGCCCTTCAGCTCTCACCTCCCCTTCTTTCCATCCTTCTGCAAGCTGGATTTCTCACAGCCAGTGTTTCCTGATTTTATTTGCTATAGGGTTTGAGTCAGGTCTGCAATTGGAGATAGACTTTGGACAAGAGACAGGACAAGGGGGAATGGCTTCCCGCTGCCAGAGGGCAGGGTTACATGGGATATTGGGAAGGAATTGCTGCCTGGGAGGGTGGGCAGGCCCTGGCACAGGTTGGGCAGAGAAGCTGTGGCTGCCCCTGGATCCCTGGGAGTGCCCAAGGCCAGGTTGGACGGGGCTTGGAGCACCCTGGGCTGGTGGAAGGTGTCCCTGCCATGGCAGGGTTTGGAATGAGATGATCATGGTGGTCCCTTCCAGACCAAACCATTCTGTGATTCAGTGTATTTATGCTGGTTTCACAAAGGCTGCAATTTACTGATTGTGGGAATACTATGTTTGAATCCTTATAAATCCTCAGAAACTGATGTTTAACTGATTGAAGTTAAACTTTTGAGAGCTCCTTCTGGGTGGTTACACTGATTTAACTCCCTGTCCCCCTGAGTCAGTCGAGACAAAGCAGTGCCCAAGTGGTGCAGTGGATGTGTTGCCTTTGAAACCCCACCACATCTGCATAAATGTATATATAACATACATAAAGGTGGTACTTCTGCACAGAGAATATTTTTTTCCCCACACAGTGCAGGGAATTGACTGAACCTGTCACAGAGGTGTGTAAGGTCTGTACAACCTCATCTAGCAACTCCTGCAAGTATTTAGCAGTAAGACATATTGACCATATTCTGAAGTCCTTGCTCAAAGGACAAAACCTGCCCAGAGGTCAGTGCGAGTCTCAGTTAATCGATTTATTCAGAAACAGCTCACTCCTCCAGGATGGTTTGGAAGCACAGACCTTTGCTGGAATGAAAACTCAGAACTAAAACCATGGCAGGATGTGGGACAGCATGCTGAATGTCCATCCATGTGAGCTGTTCTGTGCTGGGGTCACAAAGGGTGTTGCAGAGAAGGAAATGTTGGGGTTTTGGCTGCAGGAGGCGGCTGGGGTGGGAGCAGGCACGAGGATGTGAGAGGAGGTGGCAGAGAGCACTCAGCCCTGGCTGCCTGACAGAGCTGCTGGATAATAGCAGGGCACTCACCTCAAATCACAGGTTGTGAAAACTGACATTTCCATTCAAATTACTCCAGTAGCCAACTGTTCCCCGGTGCAACTTCTTCTGTAAGTGACACAGTGACAGTGATCCAGGAATTTAACTTGCTGTTGTCTCGTTCCAAGAGGAATTATGAAGTTTGTGACATGCATTAGGAGGATGGCTCCTGGTCGCAGCCGGTGCTTTGTGTGCCTGTGATTAATCACAGGGCCCGGGAAGTTGTGTCAGCTCAGGGTGGCTGTCCCTGCTGTGAACTGCCTCGCACTCACCGCTCTCCTCCTCGTTGCCCGCTCTCTGAGTGAGCAGCTCCCGCTCCACTGAAGTTTTCCTGGCACCTCCTGGTTCCTTGAGGGTTTTTCAAGTCTCTCTCTTTAATTATGATGGGCAGATCATCTGTTCTTGACACATGAGTACCTGATGGCCGCATTGCTGTGCTCTCTCCTCTCCTCAGGGATGTCTCTCGGATTCTTTTTCTCTTTTTCTCAACTTGACTTTCATTGCAAGTCGCCTTTTAAATTTCTGTCTAACCTTTTAAGCAAGAGGCCTTTTCTGATCATAAAATAAGCTGGCAGATTTTGTGATTTGAGGTGTTTTCCAACACACAGACTGAAACTGTGTATAATTTTTGTCCAACTTCTCTTTTGTATTGCACCATCGACCACAAAATCCTTTTAGTTTGTTGTAACCTGTGCAGGTATCACCAAACTGGTTTTTGGCTTTGGCCTTTGGTGCTGGAGCCAAAACATTTGGCAGTGAATTACCTGCCTGTGCCTTAGAGGCTCCTGATCCCCACCAATCTGCTGCCACTGATGAGCAGGGCAGCAGAACTCGAGGTGGGTGCTTGTATGACATGGTGGCACCGTTCAGAAGAGGGTCCCAGGGCCCAGACAGCTGGTGTGGCCCCAGAGAGCTGGGAGACATCAGGACATGGTTGGGGTCAGACCATGGAGCCCCTTGTTCAGCTCTGTAGGGCATGGGCCCTCCACACCAGCAATGGTCCTGAGCCCCACTCACGGATCTGAACATCCTCAAGCCCAAAAACCACCCACATCTGGATCTCAGCCTGGGCATCTTCACTCAGAACTCATTTAGTAACTTGATAACCAGCAAATATATCAACCAGTTAGTATGGAAAATATATAAAGTCATGTTTATCTACACTTCATTAAGGAAAAATCAGCTTTGTTATTGCTGTCAGTCAGAAGAATAATAAATGCCAGGTTTCCACAGTGAATTCATCACCTCCTTGGACAGGGAGTGACTTTAACAATGTTTTGCAGAAAGGCTTTCAGAAGAAGGAGGAATACGGTGTGTTCTGAGTGTGTGTGAGTCACAGCCTTCCCTTCTCTGCCTGGCAGCAGAAGCCAATAAGCATAATACACTGGCACACCATGTGCCATCCAGGAATGAAGACATCCTCTTAAATTAAGATCATTCCATCATTTTCAAATGAAATTTTTCATAGAAATACTGCATCTCTAATTCTCTGAAAAATTATGCCTAACCAACACTCAGGGAGCAGTTGGTAGGATATCTGGGAACCTGGAGTATCACGCTGCTCAAAGGTTACACCTTGGTTGTGCTTCCAAGTTCATAGAATCTGGAAGCACTTGCAGTGTCTCTTATAGAGGCCATGTAGGCTTTGGATGAGAAATAAATTAAAGCCAACCAGTTTAGTGAATATTAATTTGTCTTCTGAAGTTTCAGAAAACACCCCTTCCCTTATTTGTGGGAAGCAACAGCCTTAAATCTCCCCTTCTCTGGCCAGAGGAGGCCCGAGCGCTCCGGGTTTGGGTAGAAGGAGATGTGCTGTAAAAATCGGGGCTTTCATGAAGATGAAGCACAGCAAAAGTAACACAAAAGTGCTTTGAGACGCCGGTGAATGGAGGATTAACTGCACAGCACTGCCCTTCTGCGACTTCGCCCTGTCTCCTGTTTGTTTGCTGTTTGTTTGTGGTGCCAGCAGTAAAAATAATGGTTGGCTGCTAAGTGAGCTAAAAAAGGGCTTTTGAGTGCCCGGGATCTGTTTGCCAGCAGGTGACTGTGGTGGGGAGGGGGAGAGGGGAAAGCTTGGCTGCTTTTATTTTCAAGGGCAGAAATTTAATGCTGGGAACCCAATTCATATTTTATTTCTTATCAAAAATCTTATCTCTGCAACTGAGTTTGCACATATACCACAAAAAAAAAATAAATATACAGCCCATCCAGCCTGGCAGGGTGGGTTATTTATAGCAGATCTCTGCCTTTTGTCAGACTAGTGGGCTGTGGATGTTGATCCCAAATAAACCCTGTTCTGTGCAGCAGAAGAGGAAGAGTCCTGTGGAGAGCATGGATGTGAGTTAATGTCCACGAGACAAGGCTGTGGCAGAAAACACTGCTGAGCAAAACCCACCCCAATCTAATCATCAGCTCTGGTAGTCAGCGAGAGCTGTGGGAGAAGACGTTGTATAAAGCAGACACATCCAGGAAATAATGCCTGTCCAGTGCAGCCAGATGGAGTGTGTATATCCTGACAAAGCATTTATTTTAATAAATGTTCAATTAAAATTATTTCTGTAGTGCAAGCATGGTCCAGAAGTAGTATGGGAATTAATAAGATTGCTGGTAGAAATAAACATTAGGGGATTTTTGTGCTACTGGAGAATGACAGTTATAAAAAATAAATCCTAACGTTTCTGTAGGGTTGTTCTGTGTATGTGCAAACCAGGAAATGGCACTTCATGCTATGCTTTCAAATGATGTTTTTAAAATTCTAGCCCTTTTTTGCACAAATGTATCACCAATAACAGTGACAGGTCCCTCCATGGCCAGGTGGCATGGCAGAAATCCATAGGTTTATATAAATACAGCAACGGAAGAAAAGTCCACTACAAACTTTTATCTGTAATATGACATAGAATCCTGGAATGGTTTAGGTTGGAAAGGACCTTAGAGCTCATCTTGTTCCCTTCCTGCCATGGGCAGGGACCCCTTCCACCAGCCCAGGTTGATCCAAGCCCCGTCCAGTCTGGCCTCGGGCACTTCCAGGGATGGGGCAGCCACGACATACCCACTGTTTAACCAAAATGCTGTGGTAGGAGAGCTCTCAGATGAGCAGAGGAAGGGGTTTCTGGTTTGTACCCTGTTACATTTCCATTTAGGTGTGACTTTGTGGGTACAGGGGTCCTGTGCTACCTAACAAAGGCTCTTCATTTGGGTAAAATTGTGTATGGGCTTCATTATTGCCTGACACACCATCCAAGCTGACTCTTAGCACCAGGGTTGATTTTATTAATTACAACATGGCCTTCATCCTTATCTGTGATTATTTATCAAAATGCAATGTGTGCTTTCTGTTGAATTTTTGGGAGCATATGTTCACATCCTCTGTGTGTGAGTGGAAGGTGGAAAGCACCTGGAAATACACAGAAATTGAAGGTATCCATGGCAGGGAAGGGTCTGACACTTATGAGCAAAAGTCTGCAAATGCCAGAGCTGAAAAGGTTAATTTTCATTTTAAAATAAATCATAGCTTTAATTTGAAGTTTTTATTTATAATATTTACTATATATTATAGAATAATGTTACGAAATTATTATATTATGTAGTGTGTTGTGTGGAATATGGTAATATTTCATCTAATAAGTGTTAATTTAAATTTAAAATTTAAAAGTAAATAATTTAGTTTTGAAAGAAGAGACTTGGCATTTGTCTAGCAAATGATGCAACATGTGGTTTGGAGGCTTTTTAGAGGAACTTCATTTAGACCTTCAGTGAACCCAGAATGGTTGTCTTGGATCTTTTCCCCCTTTCAGACTGTATTCCTGCAGTCCCTGCCCCTGGCCCAGCTGCCCTGCCCTGTGGGTGACATTGCTGAGTGTCCCTTCCCAGCTGGGACAGAGCACTCGGGTACGGACACACTGTGATAAGAGAAAATGAGATTTAAGCTGTAGCAATCAATAAATCTTAACACAACCAAGTATTTCTAGAAAAAAGGCTTGGGAAGAGTGTCTGTGACCCAGAAAGAAACAGCTTTTTCTGTGTCTGAAATTCCTGGAAGTGTTTTTTCCTGCCACATCAGCTGCTTCAAAGCCTCGGTGGCCGCCTCAGATCTCCCTTCACTGCACTCACCGGGGGTCACACAGCACAGAGGGGACCAAATCCCTGCCCATCAGGATGTTCCCATGGGAAGGTGGGTGTGAGGACCCTGGGGAGCCCCACCAGAGCCCTGACACTGCTGCCAGTCACCCCACCAGGGCTGCAGAGTCCCAGGACGGGCTGGAGGGGCTGGGAGCAGCCTGGGATAGTGGGAGGTGTCCCTGCCCATGGCAGGGGGTGGCACTGGGTGGGCTTTGAGGTCCCTCCCAACCCAAACCATTCTGGGATTTTGATTCATGCCAAGATGGTCAGCCCACCAGGCTGTCCTACAAGGTGTTTGGTAATACCAAAGCTCCCACAGCCACAGACCCATCCCCAGTGGGCTGTTGGGAACCTGATCCCTCTTAGCCCTTCTGGGGAAGGCTAACCCAGGCTGCAAATATTCCCTGTTTTAATATTCGAGGAGTTGGACTTCAATGATCCTTGTGGGTCTCTTCCAACTCACGGTATTCTATGATTCCATGATTCTACAATATTGAAATTCCAGCTCCCGGCATACCCAAGGGAATGAAAACAAGGGGAAGGGAAACACTGGAATAAATTAAATAACAAATCTATTCAGTGAAATAAAAAATAACATGGGTTTTGCAGTACCTGCAAGCAGAGGAGCTAAGGACCAGTCGTGAATGTGCTTCCAGGTGTGAGTAGCTACACGCTGGAGCAGCCCCTGGGAGTGCGGTGTGCTCATGGTTGAAAAGCAACGTGCAAGTCTTCACAGGCTTCAGCTCTAAACATTCCATTTATTTGTGTCAATATTATTTGTTCATTCCTAATGAAGAAATATTGCAAATAATAGCTATGGTTTGCATTTTCCAAATGCTGTTAGTCATAAAACATGGATTAATTTAAATATTACATGTCGTATAAGTGTGGGCACTGTAAAGATGTGAGTTAAAAGAATGAAGTAGTATTTTAATTTTGAGGTCATTACTAGTGCTCATGGCTCCATTGCCATTTTGGACATTGCCTTCTGATCCCATTGGAATTTGCTCATGAGTGAAACCCTCACATTTAAATTGCCACACCAATTAGTAAGAGGTTCTGCTGTTTCCTCACTCTGAGCTGGGTGCAAGCTGCGACCCTTTAAAGTCAGGGCATCCCCCCGGCCACTGCAAAATGGGGAAAGAAATAAATAAACAGTCGGAGACAGGAAAATAAATAAATAACTAAATCTGGTAATTTAGTACTAGAAAGTTAATTCAGGAGACCTCTGACCTTCAAACCGCCACGTGACTATTGATTTTCAATATCGCGGGGCCCGCGCCACCCTGAGCGTGTAGTTCAGCACATTCCCAGCAGTTCTTCCCTTATCAGCTCAGTCCCCGAGTACTTGTGCATTAAGACAACAAATACCGGCGGCTCCAGCGCTGTCACATGGAGGCCCCACGGACGTGCTGGGCTTCTAATGAACTTGGGCTCTTGGCAAGCAGAGCATGGCCAGGGGGCTCCCCTGGCTGGGGGGATGCACCCTGGGGGATCTCCCAAAAACCCACCGCCCTCACCCCAAACCGCTTCTAGTCCACTTTTAGTTCCACCCCTTGTGTTAATTTGAGGATTGTCGCGTTTCTAAACCCGCTCTTCCCCACCCAAGGAGCGGATGGAGATGGGAAGAGCGGTGATGCTCCGAGCTGCTCTGAACCCTGCGCCTGGATTAGTCGGTAATACCAGGACATGCTACTTTAAACACCTTCCTCCTTCAGTAATCACCAATTAGTGCAATCAGTGCCCGGGCTGCTGTGCTGCCGGCCACGCGCAGCGTCCCCGGCTCCGATGAAGATGTGCTTCAGCCCTCACACCTAAAAAAGACTTTATCCTCCCCTCCTCTCCCCCCGGCTTTATTGATTATTGGAAATGTTACATCCCGGGGAGGAAAATGTCATTGCTTTAAATACCAGCATTAACAGTTGGGAAAAGTTCTTTTTCGCCCAGGCGTGTGCGATGAGGAAAAATTAAACAATGGAGAAGGCGGAGAAATATACAGGGAAATACACGGAATTTTGGAGGGGAAAGAAGTGATTTGTGTGTTAATTCAACGGAGAAGGAGCTTCCCTGCCTTAAGGAAGCGGCGTAAAAGCGAACCCGCCTCACACCGGACTTTTTTACTGGAACGGTGAAATATATAATGAAATTCAACAAGGAAACTGGAAAAACAGCCAAATTGGTGCAGCAAAGTGGTTAATAGGATCATTAGCCTGCTCGCTGTATTTTTTTGGACATTGTGTGCCTGTTCCGTAGTCCTCGAGAGCAGATTGCAGGAACAGGCTGACAGTTACCCGCTAACTCAGCAGTGCTGGGTGCAAACTGCCATCTTCCTGTGGATTTACAGCTGCCACTTCTGCTACTTCAATTAGTTCTATAGCACACAGATGTTGCTTAAATGTTGCTGCTAATGATACTGCAATAAGCGTAAGATTCATGCCATATTTTGAGGCACGTAAATTTCTCAAGTGGCACAATTAAAGTGGAAATATTAGGTGGGGAGAACTTGGCAGTCTCTCCAACTTGGAAAGCGCACCCGCTATGCAATAATGGGTCAAAAATTCATTCAAGTTTTACTGCTGTTCAGAGTTTTAAAAGACTTTTCACAGTTGAATGCAAAGTAGTAAAAAGCGGAGTATTAGGAAATGAGAATGCTGTTGTGTTATTCAGACATGACTTTTTAATTTCAGATTGGAATCACGTGCCCACCCCGGCCACGAGGATGCAGGAGGAATAAATAAAAAGTTTTCTTTAATACTGATTTAATTGAAGGTTCAGCTTGGTCGTTGTGTTAGCGGGGGGAAGGAAAAAAAAAAAAAGAAAGAAGAAAAAATGGTTTCCTGAATCACACACAGAGACAGCATCAATCATTTCCGAAGCCAGATGTAGCCTCCAAACTGCAGCCTGACAACACATCTCCTGTTTGTGCAGCCACCAAGCAATTATTCTTTCCATTATATCTCCCAATGACAGATCTCCAAACCCAGGGCTGTAAAAATTAGAGTTTGGGCTTATACAGTTGTGGCGGGTCTTAAAAAAAAAATAAGAAAACTTATCATGGCTGCAGTGTTTATGAGCTTGTCAAAGTACATGTACATAATTTTCATCAGAATTTCTTTTGCCTCATTTCCAATCCTTCAGGATTAGATTTATCAGCAGCTCATTCTGTGCCTGCGTCCGAGCGGCTTTTCCACCTGCGAGCGGGATCCTGGTGGGTTGGCTCTGCGGGGGAAATGGCAAAGCTTTTCTTCCTCCTCATCTTTTCTTCCTCTTCATCATTTATTTCATCGTTTCCTTCATCTTTGTGATGTTTTCATCATTTTTTATCATCATCTTCTTTTTTCCATCATTCTTCCATAATTTTCTTCATCATTTTTTGCATTGTTTGCTTCATAATTTATGTCATTATTTTCTTCCTCGTTTTCATTTCCTTCATCTTCAGTTTTTCATCATTTTCTTCATCCTCATAGTGTATTTCATAATCCTCTTCATCATTGTTTTCATTTTCCTAATTTTCATCCTTTTTCCCATCATTTTCTGCATCTTCATCTTTTTTTTTTTCATAATTTTCTTCATTTTCATAATTTTCTTTATTTTTCTTAATATTCTTCAAATATTTCTCCTGCTCAGATTGTTTTTAAGGTACTGTCTTGGGGCTCCACCAAATTGCAAGTGTAATTTTTAGAAACACCATGGCCTGTTTGGTACATTCACCACAGCCAAAGTGTTTGGATGGGAAAGAAATAAAAGTGACAGCACTAAGCTGGGAGGCAAACCCAAAACAAGACAACTGAAAATCCAATTATTTTTATTTAATATTTAATTTATTTATACTGGGGGAAGGTTATCAGGTGAGATTTTTCACTTCATACCCTTGTCCAAAGTCCCTCTCCAGCTCTCTTGCAATTTTCTTCTCCCAGTGAACACAACTATTAAATTCAAAATAGTTCTCCATATTTTCTCCCCTATAAAAGTGACCAGCACTCATACCTGTTCATATTTTTGGCTCTACCATGCAGTAATGTAATCAAAATTTAATTTTTGCCAACTGAATTTGGTTTTAAACTAGACCTAAGATGAAAAACCAAAAAACAAACACAACTTTTAATGCTTGCTTTGAGGAGAAAGACTGCAGAGGTCTCTGATTTGTGTTTGTGGACACAGAGTCAATATGTGATGATGATTTTGTGGGATTTGCAGAAATAATTCCCTCCCCTTATATAATTTCATGTTTCTGTGACTCATGAGGGCCTTCTGTCCTGCACCATACGAGTGGTCAGCTGTGATTTATGCCCCAAAGGACTAAGCAGGTGTGAAAAAGAGTAGAAAAGAGCATCTTGGCTCCAAGTGTCACATCCCAACTCTTTGTCCAAGCTGCTGCAGCAGTATCAGAGCTGGGAACACTCCGGGAAGTTGCTGTGGGATTATTCACTGATTTACTCAATGTTATTTAGGGAGGGAAATTCAAACCAAAACCGTGTAGATCTTAGAAACCACAGGAGTGGATTGTGTTTGTTCTTCCTGAAGGACAGGCTGGGCCAGGGCATCACTGGTGCCAGTGCCATGGAGGGACCAGGAAGGATGAGACAAAATGGTCCATGAGCTTCCCAGCTTTCGGTATTTGCTGGAAAGACTTTTCTTGGCATTGGAAAAGCTTCCCTAACTCCATCCCGCTCTGACTTTGGCAGTTTGTTTCTCATTTCAAGTAGCCTCTGTAATCTATTATGATATATAGGCCAGTCTGATTCCCCCGCCTTGCTCCAGCCTATGTCCTCTTTCTATTTAGGAATTAATTATGATGCTATCTCGTATAACTCATTAGTATCAATTAATTCTTTCCCTTTCATGATTTTATATAGCTAAATTAGATTGCCTCTTAGGAACTTAATAATCAGTACTGGACTCATTTAGATAGATCTTTTTTCCCCTTCTCCACCCAGTTTCACTTGGCTGTGAGGATGCAGTGGAGGGAAGTGCCCTGTCCTCTCTGGTGGGGACAGGGATGGTGTGATGCCACCACTGTGCCCCATCTACACCACCCCCACCAACTCTGGCCTCGCCTCACCCATCATTCTGAATTCTAGCAGTCTTTTTTTATTACTATTTATTTATTTGGGGACTGCACAAGATGTTATTCTTGGTTTACCAGCATGAATAGGAAATCTCCTCCTTCCAGCGTTCGGCCAAACCATCATGAATTATCTTCCCCTTAAACTCGCCACAGGGACGGTGAGAGACATTGAGGGAGAGGTTGGTTTCCCTCCTTCAGCTTGGTGGGGTGTTAACTGTGGAATCACAGTGTTGCTGGCATTCACATGTCCGTGTTTAACTGCTTCACTGCTTTACTGGCACGTCGAATCCATTCAGGGGAAAAAAGCAGTAATATGATTGAATATATCTGGCAGGACCTGATATTCCCACTCATTTTGAATCTGATCCAGCAGTAGCAGCACAGGCAATTAAATAACAAGTTTTTCTCCGGCAAAATGAGTTGCAAAATGCCCCCCAGCTGCATGATGTAGGAAATACACCTTGATTTTACTAATTGCTGTGCCTGTACCTCACTGGGGCAGGATCCAAGGCGGCTTCCCATGATCCACATCACATGTTCCAAGCAACTGAGCCCAGGCTGGGCTGGGTTATCCCACACCATGGGGGGCCTGGGATGAGTCGCTGAGTGAGTGACTGTAGGCAGGGGGTGGTGAAAGGTGAGTGGGTTTGCCTCGTTGGAAACATCAGACATCAAACATCATCTGCCGCCCTTGGGCAACACGACACTCCAGATGCTCCTGTGGTCGGCCAGGAGAGAGCTCTGGCTGAAAATAAAGGCCAGGCTGGTGAAGGTGCAGTGATGCTTTAGTGAGGCAGCGAAAGGCAGCCTAGAAGAGAATTCCATGAGCTCAGCTGCTGTGCTGCCAGAGCTTTGCCATCACAGAGTGAAACTGAACCATCCTGGCAGCATCACCCAACAGCCGTGATCTGCTCTATCACAGCATGGCCCCCAAAAAGTGGGGTTTTAAAAAAACTCGAGGAGTTAAAAGCAAAAGCATAATTTGAAAAGCAGTGTTAGATAAATTATTGCAGGTTGCAGCACACATATGAATGTACAGGTGGGTGATGGGGCTTAGAACACCCTGGTCTAGTGGAAGGTGTCCCTGCCCATGGCAAGGGGTTGGAACTGGATGATCTTTAAGGTCCTTTCCAACCCAAACCATTCCATCATTCCATAATTCCATCATATTGCCTCTCCTTGACATCACCTGGTACTGAAAAAGTAAAACCCAAAGAGGACAATGACCCCATTGCAGGACAAAGCTGAGCATCAATGCTTTTCCCTACAGCAGCTTTGGAAGAGCCCAGGTTCCTCCCACCGTGGGCTGCTGGAAACTCCTGTATCGATCCCAAATTTTAGTGTTTCCTTATTCAGTGCCAGAACAAACAACAGAGACAGAGACAGGAGGGCTCTGCTGGGAAAGCCAACAAGCACAAGGTGGTTTTAATAAGTAGTGTAAGGAGCGTAATTGCTAAATCCCAATTAAGGAAGATGTGGGTCAAGCAAAGGAAAAAGGGTGGATTTCTGTGAAAGATGAGGAAAAGTCAAAAGGCTGCAGCTCATGGGATAACTTTGTTTTGGAAATAAGGATTCAAAGCCCCCTCCTCCCTCTGCTCCCCCAGCATCCAGCCGCTCACCACTGCTGCCCCAAACACCCATTTCGGGGGGTGCCACGGGGAAAAAAGGAAGGGAAAAAGAAAGAGAAGGCAAAAAGGAACCCAAAACTTTACTAGAAGGACAAAAAAGTTTCTTTAGTAAAATAGAAATCTGTTTCTCTCAAGATTTAAAGAAAATTCAATCTAAATGCCACTCAGGATGGTTTTCAAATATGACTTTAACAGAAAATAAGGGAAAATGTACTATCTGAATTATATTTTATTAATTTTTCCATGAGAATGTCAGCTCCTTCTCCTAAGGGGAGATTATTCCCATTATCTAAGAATTTTAACTATTATAGTTCAAATCTAAGGGTTTTACTGAATTTGCACTTCCTTTGGCTAATCAGGAAGCTCCCTCTGTTATTTAATCTATTTACATTCATGTGTGCAATTATTGCTTGTAGTCTGATTATGTGTTTTATATCTTTGTAGGGCTGAAAATGCTGGATGTTGCATTTCTTTTTTATTATATGAGTTGTCAAGTTCTTTTGGGATGGAAATGAGAGTTCAGTACCACTGTGGTGAGAACAGCATTAATTTAATCAGCTAAGCAGACCTACCAAAATAGTACTGAATATGATATTCTGTACCTGAATTATAAATTTCATTAATAAATTTAGTTATTAAAGTTAATATGCAAAGGATATATTGTTATGTATAGTTTAAAAAAATTAATAAATTGTTTCTGATCATCACATCCTTCAGGACACTAAAACCCAGCAGATCTCATCCTTTCAAATCTATTTTTTATCCATAGATAGGGAGAGGAAAACACATTTTCTGCTCCTCCAACTCCCAATCATGTTTTCAGTTCTGAGTGAATTAGTCATTGACCTGAACCAGCTGAATACACTGAAATGAAGACAAAAATCAACCCAACTTTCTGCTGTTGCTGGAATTGCTGTCATCAGCTTTACCACTGCAGCAAACTCTGACTCCTGAGCTGGACTCTGCCACCTCGGTCACCTGAACCACCTCAAACGATCTCAGAAAGCATCTTCTGCCTAAGCCTGTTTTGCATTTAATCTCAATTATTTATCTAAGTTATCAGTTCCCTTGGGCTCCTCCCCATGGCACTGACCCAAAGTGATGGGTGAAATGCCAACCTCAGCCCCTGGAAGCGTCCAAGGCCAGGCTGGACAAGGCTTGGCTCTCCCTGGGCTGGTGGGAGGTGTCCCTGCCCGTGGCAGGGGTGGCACTGGATGGTCCTTTAGGTCCCTTCCAACCCAAGCCATGCTGTGATTCTATGACACCAGAAGAATGTAGGACAAGATGCTTTTTTATTAAAGATAAGAGAAAAGTGGAAGCGACGATTCAAAACAATGTAAGTTTGACCTGGAGAACATCCAGTTGTAACTGCTGGAATGGTTATTTTAGCATCCAAACCTGATCTTTCTGCTGTCTCTTGTATTTGAGCTTACTGTTGGAGTGCAAAGTTCACAAAAAGCAGAATTATTTATGCCAGCTTCCAGTGAGAACAGAAAATTTCACCACAGAGAGAAAAAAAAAAATATTTTCTTATCTGTGACTCAAAATGTGTCATCCCTAAAGCATGGAACTGCTGAGTGTTTGCTCCTGCATTGCCAGCTCTAGTGGCACTGTGGGATTTGGGCAAACACTGGACTTGATGAGCTCAGAGCCCTTTCCCAACCCTAATGATTCTGCAGTTCTGTGAAAGCCCCTCACCTGTGTCAGCCGAGGGCAGGTGAGGCCATCCAAAGGGCACAGCCCCTCCTGCCACAGGGCTTGGGAGGAAAAGCTGTCCTGATAATGCTCCCGGGGGCTATTCTGTAATATTTGTGCGCTGCACCTGGAGAGCATGAACAGAAGATTAGCTTCTCATAGTTGTTTGCTGGGCTAATTTAAAATATTTGAATTTTAAAAAAATCAGAGAAGACCATGTTTAAAATTATTTATTGCAGATTTCTGCATTTGCATCACTAATATAAATGTGGATCCAGTTGCTAGACTATAAATATTTATTATTTTTTTAGTCATTCCAGTTTCTTGGTCATGGCATTTTACAACCACTGAAAGCAGAGCATTTTGGATATCTTTATATAAAAATATCCTAAAGAAGGGTTTTTCAGGACTTAATTTTTTTTCTTAAAAGTGCTCCTCTCACTCTGTATTTTCCCTGTTCTCAGTGCCTCCTCGGGCTGAGCTGCTGAAGGGTCTTAGCAAGTCCCTGGCTGGGGATGTGGAGCTCTGGAGGAGGGACTGGCATGGGCAATGAAGGCCTGACTTGGACCTGTGTAATATATGATTCCAGCAGGCTTGGGCCAGCAAATACCAGTTCAGAGCTGAAAACTCAAAGGTGAGTAGTTTTCCCCAAAAAAAACCCATTAATTTATTTTTATATTTATATATTTTGCTAAATACTGTTGTCTTTGGGCCCCTGCTGCTCCTGTGCCAATACATTTGGTCCATCAGACCCTCTGGCTGGTCCCTACCCACTGCCACTTTGTTCAGGCTGTGTCTTCAGGGATGAATTAGGTGAGGGAGTAGTTAAGGATAAGTCTTGGAAGCCCATGTACAGATCCTGGAGATAGTAGAGCGTTTGTTGGATTCATGCCTTGCTCTATGGTGAGACATGGATAAACCCCAAAGGTGAAGAAGCACCATGGACTGAATTGGTCTGGCCAAATAGCCTTGTGAGATGGTTATTAGAGGCTTTATCATTATTATTATTATTACTACTACTACTATCACTTTGACTCATTACAGTTTCAAAGTGCTTTTGTGTCCGTGGACACAAACCCCTGGACACAGGGCTGTGCTAAGGAGGAACGTGGTCACTGGCACAGGCTGGGCAGAGAAGCTGTGGCTGCCCCTGGATCCCTGGGAGCATCCAAGGCCAGGCTGGATGGGGCTTGGAGCAACCTGGGCTAGTGGGAGGTGTCCCTGCCCATGGCAGGGGGTGGCACTGGATGGGCTTTGGGGTCCCTCCCATGCCAAACCATTCCAGGACCACCACAGACGTAGAGCCCGCCCAGAGCACTTGCCCCACAACAGAACTCCACAGCACAAGGACAGAAAATATTGAATACAACTTTATTGGGTTTCACTGTACAATTTTATTCTTTTTTCATATCTTCCTCCTTTTTTCTCCATCTTCTCCTTGGTGTCCCCATCCTTCATTGTAGATACAGGGCAACTGTTGATTGACTGTATAACCCAGACCAATTCCAGCCTCAGTTTCCTTTTTTTCACTTGATTTTTCAGTTTTATATTCTACACAGTAAGGAATCTCCGATTTTTGTCAGGTTGAAGCAGAGCATCTTTCAGATAATTTCCTTGTGCCTTCACCACCCCTTCTTGGTCTGTTCTGGGGGTAGTTGCTTTCTTTTGTCACAAAATCATTTCTCAAACAGCTCAATTTATTTAAAGGTGAGTGGAAAAAAAAAAAAGTCACATAAGAAGCAAAATCTTCTAAACTCTTTGTGGGCACCAGACATGTATCATTTGGTGACTAATTAACTGCACCCTTTAATCCACGATGCCCATTCAGTAGCAGCACCAAGTCAATAAAGAGAAAACAAAACCATTAGGTGCAACTGTTGCTTTATTTGAAGGTTTAAGAAATAAAACATAATAGTACACCTCTGTGTCTATGATATTTCCACTGGCCAAAGTGCACTGGTGATGTCACCAGCTGAAGTGGGGTCCCAGACCAGGAGGCCTCAAATCCACCAGTTTATTTTGACCTGAGCACAGAGAAATTATATTTGATTTCTTGTATGGAACAATGACATTTAGCATTACATGTGAGAAAAGGAGATGGCTTGGGTTCTACTATTTATTTTTTACACTTTAAAGTTCTAGGACACTTCATTTAATTTAAAACTTTTGCATTTTTTGGAGTAGCTGTGTAAAGACAATCACTTTTTGAATGATACCACCAACTTTTTAAAACTTTTTATTACTTGTGGGACTTTAGGAAGGCTCTTCCTTTTGTAGAGGTTGTTTGCATGCCCTGCCTCCAGACCGGGTGCTTTCTCTTCCTTTCCCTGTCAAACTTAGGGCACCACATTGTACAACGACAAGTGGCCCAAAAGAAAAAAAAAAAAAAAATCAATTTGTAATCTGATTTGAGGGTTTTGATTTCCTCTGATGAGTTTAAATTTCATTAAAAGCAACCTTATTCACACATAAAAGAGCTCCTTGAAGGGTAAAGCAGGGAATTGTCTCAAAGAGTATAAAGAGCCCGCGCTCCTTTGTGCTGTTTATTCGCGGCATTAATTGTGGGGTGCGGCGGGCGGTGTCGCTTGGCAGATGCACCATTATCGGCGCCGGGATCTGCGCGGGGAGGGAGGGCAGGCACAAGGGCTCACATTCAAAAATCACTCTGGGCCGTATCGACACTTCAGTTATCAACAGCCCTTATTATCTGCTTAGCGGCGGATCGCAGCTTGCCCGTGACATAATAAGCTACAAATCACTGGTGGGCCCTTTCTGCATTCTCCTAATTGTGTGTATTCTCTGGAAAAAAATTATTGTCGGGCCTCTTGTCTTGATGAGAAATTGACATTTTCTGCCGGAGCCTGGCGAGGGCTATGTGGGGAGATAAGACTTATAGTTGTTTTAAAGGAGTGCAGCCATTCTTTCAGGGGCCTCTTTATTGCTCTAGTTGACCCACTTGATGAGTATGGATTTCATGAGGTCTTTTTCAGCATTTGAACTATAAAAGGTTCAGAATGACACCACCCCTTATAGACAAAAGATAACCTTGCCCTTTGAATATATTGATTCTTTATTAACTAGGCTGTTTAATGCAATGAAATGAGGCATTAGATTGAAGCCTATTTCAAGTGCTTTGAATAATCTTTAAAAGCTTGAAAGACTTTTAAAAGCTGTTCTGCAATAATTGGCGTATACTTTCAGACACTCTTATTCCTTCAGTTTTGATTAAGGAATTTTTATCATCTTCCTATGTCTAAACTCACTGTAGGCTGACACAACATATTTCCTCGCCAGGGCTATTACCCAGCTACAGATGTAGGTGGTGGATCGCTCTAGGACTTGTCACTCCTAGTACAGCTTATGTGGGTTTTCTCCTTTTGTGTTTTCTTTGCATTGAAAGTTAGAGGAACCATTTAGATGCTCATTATTCAACCCTTTGAAATAAACCTAAAAGGAAAAGCGCCAGTAGGCATCACGCAGACTTTCATCCCGAAAACCCATCTTATTTTTTTAGTGGGATGCATCTGATTATGCCGCCGTTTAAACACAGTACACCGACACACTCTCAAAGTGGAACAGTTTTCAATGCATAATAATAACAATAATAATAATAATAATAATCCAAAGTGCTCTGTAGCTTTAACACCTGTTTTCATCACACCTGTTTTCATCAAACATGAGAACTATGGCAATGTAGGAGAGAAAGGAAACATGGTTAAATATCCTGGGTTTGCTCCTTTGCAGGCTGTGACTGCAGTGAGCTGCACCTTCTCCTCACACTCCAGCACTGAGACAGGGGGTGGTGAAGGAGGGGCTCTGGCACACCGTGTGTCATTTGGCACCACATCCACATGCACCATTCCATATATTTACTTTGGAGCTTGGAGTTTCTCAGTGCCCTCTTGAAGTTGTCAGCAGCTCTCTGATTAATGACTGGATCAAAATCCATAACAAACTCCCTGCTTTACCACCATAGGCACTTTCATTGCTCTGCCAGACCCATATTCCTGTAAAAAAAATCCCTTCTTTTTTTTATGGTGCTGGTCACAGACAAGGATACAGGAGCACATCTGGGGTGGGGAACTGAGACCTGGAATCAGGCAAAGCCTGGTAACTCTCTCCAGCTCAGAGACTGCATCGTGCCCACCTCGGTAGATAGATGGATAGATAGATGGATAGATAGATAGATAGATAGATAGATAGATAGATAGATAGATAGATAGATAGATAGATATTTAAAGCTCATTATATGAATATCACACATCCTGTGTGGTCCAGAGAGTGAAATATTTGTGCTCAGTTTTATAATTAGCCAAAGCCTTTGCTTCCTTATCAGCAGTTTAAAGACGAGCACGTCGACCTTCGGTGTCCAACTGCAGCATGGAAAATTTGGGCTGTGCTTTGTTTAAAACAGCTTTTCCTGTTTACAGACTTTTACAATACAGTATTAAAATAGTATTAAAAAAAAAACAAAACTGCTGTTACCTTCACTTTACAGAAAGGGTGTCTAAAATGCACGGTTTTGGTTAAATGAGAAAAAGAGATATTCTGCTGTTACTTTCACTTCACAAAAAGTGAATGGTTTTGGTTCAATATTTCACCAAGGCTGAGCAACAAGTCATTTTTCTGTGGAGCAGAGGTCTCCTTCCTCATCCTCCTCCCAGGGAACTGAAAAGACCATGTCAAGGATTGGGCTTTTTCATAACCAAGAAATAAAACTTCTTATATTTAGAAATGAAACCCCCAGTGTTGCATTTTTTTTGTTTCGTGTTTTAGTCACTTTTTTTAATAATCAAACCAGATAAAATTACTAAAAATGAAATTCACAGACAAGAAATACTTTAATTAAATATTGTGTAAAATGAACATTTTTTTATACAGTTAAATATATGAAAAAATGTACAGATAAAACAATCTTATTGTAGGGTCTTTAACAGTAAAATCTACCATTTAGTGAAGCTTTTTGTCTGGAGACAATGAAGCAATGAGTGCATTGACTAATTAATCTAAAACACAAACAGATTGCATTTATGAAGGAACTTGCAGACTTTCTTAACATGTACACGTGACCTCTTTTGATTTTTCTTTTTAGAGCAAAACCTTACTTAGACAAAATATAACGGAGGCAATTCAGTTCCAAAGTGACTTCTCAGGCTTTCCCACTTAGCTAAGCCTTGGCCGTGCTCACAGAGCTGTATCATTTTCTTCTAAACCCTTTAATAAAAGCTTTACTAAAATGTGCATTTTCTTTTTACCCAGAAAGAAAAAACTAAAAATAAAAATAATTTATTTTTTTTTTTTTTTTTTTTTTTTTTAAAATGATCCCTCCTTTTTGGTGAAAACGTGAATTCTGCTGCAGTTTGCAAGGTGTTTTGCAGTGCTGTGCTGGCAAACCAGGTAGTGCAAAGGAAAAGTAAAAACAACTCCACGTTCCTCGCGCTGGGTTTGGCACGAAGAGCCACGGGACACGCCGGAGGTCATTCCAGTTTAAAAAGGACAGTCGGCTACTGGTCGGTTACAAAAAGTCCCCTTAAAAAAACAAAACACCCCAAGAAACCTAAAGGAGCGACTCGCAGACATTACAAACTCGGTGTGGTCCTGATTCCCCGTGAAAGCCCTGCGTGTCTGGGGCAGTGCAGAGTGCAGCAGAAAACGGACACGGAAAGGAGTGGGACAATTGGACACCGGCATTGTGCTTTTTTTCCCCCCTTATTTTTTACACCAGAAATCATCCAAATGCAGTCGTGATTAACAATTGTGGTGTAAGCCTGTGATAAAACAGCACAAAAGTTCTTCAAAGAAGTTCACTTTTAAGGCATCAGAGAAGTTCATGTGGCAAACGTTTTAATTAAAACATCAGAAGTGAATTTATTTTTAAACTTTAGGCCTCTGAATTTTTCCAGTAAACACAGTTCAGCTATGTGGCAAAGTCATGGGTGGCAGCTAAAAATGACTTTTTACAATCTTTAAAATAAAAATATAAAAAAAAATAAAAAATAAAATTTAAAAAAATTAAACAAAAAAAAAAAAAAAAAGGAAATAAAAAATGCAACCACAAAATAGATTCATCTTTTCTGTGGCTGTATCACATGCACATATTCTACTAGTATTCATTACAGCCATGTGGCACAATTTTGATTTGACTATACAACAAACAACGTGGTTTTTTCAAAATTATTTGTTCTGATAACTTAAAAATAATATAAAAATAAACAATGAATTTTACTTTTCCTCAAAAAAAAAAAAAAAATAAAGGATGGAAAGGCTAAACAATAGCAACTTTATGAAGTACAAATGAAATGCACGGACACTCATTTATTGAAAAGAAAAACATGAAGGCAGCGGTTCTTGGCTTAATGCTTTTCTCAGCATCACAATACCAGGCTGGGACAAAAACCAATACACACAAGAACATTAAAAAAATTAAAAAAAATAAACAGAAAAAAAAGGAAAAAAAACCAAACCAAAACAAAAAAAATTATGAAAAGCAATATACAAAATTTCAAAGATAAATACAATATTTATAGTTGATATGTTACAAAATAAATTCCCTTAGTGACTGCAAGTGTTTTTGTGAAAGAAAGTGTTGCGATGGGTAAGACTATTTTATTCCTTATACCCTTCATAAGGAATAAAATCTGCTTTTTGTTTTCTAAATATTTAAGTGGATCTGAAAAAAATTCAAGACAAGTGTATAAATATTTAGCTACAACTTTGGCAAAATCACAAAAGTCTACAATTTTATAACCACATACAAAACACATTAGGGAAGAAGGATCTAGAAGTCAAAAGGACAATTTTCTGGTACAAGAAACATAGACTTCACAGTAGCCTAAAATGCAATAGTATACAGTGCTAGCAAAAGTTGAAAAAATGTTGCAGATCACACTTGCTTAACAGGAAGCTCTAGCAGTGGAAGTATATTTTTTTCATTTTTTTAAACCAACAGACAGTAGCAATTTCTTTTTTTTTTTTTCTCTGTCAGTGTGCTTGTTGAAGGCAAGAGAATTCAATATCAAAGTTACAATTTCTAACTACAATAAGTTACAAAGTTCCATTTCATTAAGATGAAGTTAAGCAACGATAAACCCCCCCGTGCCCGCCCCCACGCCCCGGTTTTTTGTGTGGTTTTCTTTTTTTCTAATCATATATTCATCCTTTTTTTTTTTATTTTATTCATTTTTTTTTTCCAGTTTGATGGCTCGTAACCTCCTTGGCCCCCTTTTTTTTATTTTTTTTCCACCACAAAAAAATATTTCACATTATAGAGATACACAACCATTGTGAATCTAGTTATGAGTACAGAAAAATGTTCGGAGGCATTTTTCATCAGTGTTTCATGATAATCAAAATGGTGCATCCACAAAGTTTCTCCCAACACATAGCAAGTACTAGACATAGCCAAGACGTAATCAGAAACTTTATACAAAATAGGCGTCGCTTTTTCCTTATTCTCCAGGACTGAGAAATGTGAAAATATGAGAAAAATTCAGTCAATAAAATGGAATTGTTCATGAAGAAGTAGGTTGTTTGCATGTAGATTCTTAATAGTTTAAATAAAATCTTTAAACAAAGTCTTTTTTTTTTCCTTATTTTTTTTTGTTTGTTTTTTTTGTGGGTTTTTTTTTTCCTGTAGCCTTTCGATTTGTTGCTGATTCTGCGTGAAGATACTGCTTCCATCAGCATGTCTTAATATACTAAACTTGTCCCCTAAGCCCATCCTCTGCAGCTTGGTGCTACGTAGGTAAACAAAAGTGACTTTACATTGGCGGGACTACAAGCCCGGACATGGCTAGAAGAGAAAAGAGAAGAAAAAGGAGCTGTTATTGCCACGCTGGGGACGGTTCAGATGCTCAGCACAGGACGGGGTGGGAGGATGCAGAGCCGGGTTCCTCCATGGCATCCTCCCACCAATGGACCACGGGCACCACTTTTCCCAGCAAAACACACCACAAAGGGCTTCTCCTTGGGAATGAAGGCTCTGAGCAGGAGTTGGAGGGCAGGAGACCCTGGCTGCTGTGCACAGCTCTGCAGGCTCCTGACAACGCTCTGGACCACACCAGCACTCCTCGGGGACGTCCCCATCAACCATCACTCCATGCCCAGAGCTGCACCTGGGCAGAAAAGCTCCTTTTCCACGACTGTACTTAGCGTCAACATCTGAGTAAGCCAAGGGCTCTCCAAGACCCCACAACTCCTCCCAACTCTGGAGCTCAAATACGATAAAAAGACAGGGACAGCACCCAAGGCATGGCTGGAGCTGTGTCAGGGCAGGGTCAGGTGGGATCTCAGGGAAAGGTTCTTCCCCCAGAGGGTGGTGGGCACTG
>JAWWTY010000158.1:34646232-34653732 GCA_035222235.1 Margarornis squamiger
GCCAGGTTGGACGGGGCTTGGAGCAACCTGGACTAGTGGAAGGTGTCCCTGCCCATGGCAGGGGGTGGCACTGGATGCCCTTTAAGGTCCTTTCTGACCCAAACCACTCTGGGATTCTATGATTCTACTGTGTGAAAAATTAGATTATCTGCTGCATAGTTGTCCGGGGGGAGGGGGAGGAGTGAGGGGGGAGAAGGTTTGAATTCTTTAATTTACCCATTTTTGTGGAATTCTCTCTGCAGCACAATGGGAAGGGGGGTGCAAGGTTAGTGCTCCAGACATTTATTTCGCTGTTTGTTTTAGTGGCAGCTTTGACAATTGTGAATTCCTGCGCTGTGCTTCCTGCTGTGCAAATTGATACCAAATGCCTTCTTAAAGAAAAATGAGCTGGCTAGTTTTTTAATAATAATTTTAATACTTTCCTCCAGGGGAAGACCAGAAAATTAAGCAGGATGCAATTTTAAAAGAATATAGAGGCCCTTTTGCTCTGCATTACAGTCCTATAACCAGAGAGCAATATCTTTCACAATCTATAGAAAGTAAATTACGATTGAAAACCAAATTTTGAACACATATTGTACTTCCAACTTTGCAGCAAGCCAGCACTTTCTCACTAAAAAAAATATTTTATATCTTAAATGTTCATTGTTTTAAACAGGAAAAGGCTCTTTGCCCTAAGGAGCACATACAGCAGGATCCTGCTCTTAAAAAGTGTGGGAGTACTTGACTTTCTGCTCATAGATTACGCAATGGAGGTCATGTGGATTCAACAAGATTGTGGCTTTTTGGATATGGCCCAAAGGCCCTTTTCTGTAAGCTTGCTCACAGGAGTGAGTCATGGCCATGGGACAGCAGAGAGGGAGGTGTCTCCTCTGTGATCTGCAGACCCTGATTAGGTACCGGTTGGCTGAGGATGGATGTGCAGCTGCCACGAGTGCAGCAGGAGGGAAGACAACACACCAGCTCTGGCTGGCATGGCCTGCACCCTGACCTCCCTGAGATCTCCCCAAGTTGCCCTCTTTTTTGTCCTTAGCCTCTGCCTTCATCACTGAATCATAAAATCCCAGAATGGTTTAGGTTGGAAGGGACCTCAAAGACCACCTCGTTCCAATCCCCTGCCAGGGGGAGGGACAACTTCCACTGGAAGGTGTCTTGGATCTCTTCAGAAAAAAAATTCTGGGTCCACAGACCTCTCCATATTTGCTCTTGGGCAGTAGGTCCTACAGGGCAGTGGGTTTTGTGGTCATGCTTCCTGGCAGAAAGATCTTGCTTCTAGTGTGGAGGACTCGGCTGGTCCTGAGGTTTAGGGTGATGTTAGCACAAGCCATAAGGTGGATTAGCTTGGCCTCTGCTTTATACTTTGTTAGGAGATAACACAAGCCCCCTGAGCTCCAGGTTGAGCTGCACAGCTCTGCTCCTGTGTTCTCACCATCTGAGGTGTACCAAGAACAGCACTTTGTCCACACATAGGCATATCCTGCATTGATTTACCCAGAAGGGATTGGTGCAATTAACCCCAAATCCCTGCAAAAGGACCACCCATGTCTGCATTCTTATCCATTCTCATCCGTGTCCCTTCTTATCCATAAACTGCAGATTCACCTCAGGTACAACAGTGAGCTCTGACTGCCCTTTTGGCTTGACTAAAGGTGTGTGACCATTGCTAGCAGTGCAGACTCCTCAGCTGTCACTCAGCTCCATCACTTCCCATCCTGTAATGAGACTTGAAGATCACCAAAAAAAACTTCTGCTGCGTTGGACTGCAGCTCTTGAATTTCAAATTTTAATTATGGTAGAAAATGTGCTGATCAGAAAACTCTCAAGGTGCTTGTACAGTGTCCAGAAAGCAACTAATTAAATTTTGAAAAGGACTCACTGTCCACAAATTACTAAGAAAACAGGAATAAAGAAGCAGAAGTTCTCTAAATAACTATGGCTCAAAAGCAGTGTAAATAAGAACCAACACAGGAGTGTTCGTGGCTTTTCTTAATGACATCTCACAGAGGAAGGAGATGACAAACCCATCCCTGTCGTGCCACTCAGTTCTGGCTGCAGTTCAGTTCAAGGCAGTAGGTGAGATCTGTGAGGACAACTGGGTGAAGGGTTGTCAGCCTGAAACCTTTTGTGAGTGCAGTCTGAATTAACTAGGTGGTGGTTAAGGTGCTTTCCAACCCAACCCAGTCCGGAATTCTGAGATTCTGTGCCAGTTCCTGAACTCTCACGATGCTGAACATCGCTTTGTGGTGCTATTGTGCATAAATAATTCAACTTTTTGTCACAACCCTGCAACTCCCTGCTCTAATTAGCAGACCAGGGGAGCATTCTTCCTATTTCTTTGGGTCATTCTGCTCAACACAAAATGATTTGGTTCAGCCAGTTGAGGGAAACATCACAATTTTTGTTTGTTTGTTTATTTTCAACACTTCTGTTTATTTTCAGTTCGGCTGCAGAACCAAAACCCAAAAGGCAGACACCAGGTCTGCTGCTTGGATTGCAGCACCTTAAAAGCAGGGCTTGGTGGGGTTGGTAGGTCTTCACTGGGCTGCCTGGCCATGGAAAAAGCTTAGCCCAGAGCAGGGCTGGGCTCAGCCTAAGAGCTACATTCATTATTTATTTAACAAAATCAGTACTGGCTGTTTCAAAGTTGTTTTCTGAGCTTTATACACAAAGCATTTTGCACTTGAGGATGGAGTTTTTTACTGGGTTCTGGGTGCAGGCACATCCAACCCACCCAGTTCTCCTTAACACCCCACTTTGCAGTCATTCAGAGCCTTGAAGCACATAAACCCTCGATTATCTGATGGGAAGCCCTGTATTTATGTGCTGAAATTAGAGAAATTCGGATCACTTTAGTTTAGATCTTTAAATAGTTGTGTTTTTCAGAGTAAATCAACAAGTTAATATGAGTACCTATATATATATCTGCTACAGAAGAGTAGCCTCAGAGCTGTCATATGTTAGCACATTTATATTATTTTATTTTTAATTATTTCCTTTATTTTATTTTATGTTTATTATTTTAGTTTATTTTATTATTTTTATTTTGCATTATTTTTATAATATTGATCATATATTTATCATTATTTTATTTTCATTGTTTTATTTCAGTATTTACTTTTCATACTAGTGTCTTTTTACAAAAAGAGGAAAATAGGACACTGGGTTATTTTATGAATGGATTATCCTCTCTAAGAATATCAGTATAGTTTTCTACTTACAGGAGTAAATAGTGAAGCTTCCAGGAAAGAAATATGAAATAAAGTGTTAATCTAATTATCCTTTTCTTTAACATTCATCCTACAATAAGTTTGTGTAGCTGGATCCTCAACTCTTTGTTGACCTGAGTGCATAACCAGCTCTCAGATGCATTTTTGGGCCAAGAAGTGAATAACAAGGTACAGGAACATTCATTTTGAGGCCCTGGTCTGGAACGGTCTGGATTTGTGGTGGACAGGCAGTTCTGTGGGGTTGGGATTCTGTCTCTCCACCGTGCCTTCAAACCCCACAAAACGCAGGTGTGCAGAATTAGGTTGGTGAATGAAAATATGTGTCCTATGTTTGGCTGTGAGTGCTCGTTGTGTCATGGATGGCACACTAATACAAAGAATAAATAACACTGTGCTGCTGCTTCTGGGCTGAGGAAGTCAAGAGGAGTGATGACCTCTGGGTGTGAGTGTCCTCAACCCTTACTGGTTTCAATGGAATTTGAAGTGCTCCAATTCACTGCACAACAAGACTCAACCAGAGGCAAACAAACCTTTTCAATAATTCTAAACCATCTACAGTTTTATCTTCTAAAAGTTAAAATATGCCATAAAAGTGTCACAATAGGACCTAAGTCTTCCTTTCTGAGCAGACTCCTTTGTTCATGGTTTTGTGCTTCCACCAAACACACACTGTATCATAATTCCTCCTGCCCCACCCTTAGCAGGTGACCATGGGAATTCTGCAACTGGTTTAGAAGTTCTTCCTCGCACTACCCACACAAAATCACCAAAAAGGCAAAATATTAACATTGCCTGCCTTAATTAAAGTACTGAGTTCATTAGAGATGTAACCACTCTAACACTGCAGCAAGAGAGTGATCTGGGACCACCAGAGCATGCAAACCACTGCACATGTGCTACCTAGTCCAGGGGAAGGTTAGTTCCCTGAGTAAGAGATTAAGCTGACCTATATTAATTTGACATATTTAAAATCACTATTGCACCCTATGTAACATCAGGAAATCATATCATGTCCTGCCAGAACGCTGCAGGGTTTAAACATCCACAGGAACATGTTCAGAAAACATACAAACACAAGGACCACGTGAACCCTCCACGAGGCATTCAAGAGTACAGCATTCCTTTAAAACTTAAGGCACAAACTCCCGAGCAAAACTGGCAGGAAAACAACTCGTGTTTTCTCTAATGCGAGTTTTAAAAATGAACTAAAAATCTCAAAATCTCAGCAGACAATTCACACTACCCTGTTTCTCCCCTGGCTTTTGCATCTCCACAAGAGCACCAGAAACCTAAAACAAAATCAGCCAGGTACCTTTCTCCCAAAGAAACCATCAGGACACTGAGAGTATCACCCAAAAAAAAAAAATAATAAAAAAGCAACAGACAGAAAATTGAGAGAGAACCAGCTCACCTTGAAGTCCATTTCCATTTGCACTGGTGCAAGATGGTGGTGGAGAGGCTTGGGGCCTGACAACAGGAGCGAAGGCGCTCTTTTGTTTCACTGCAGAGATGACATTGGCAGGTGAGAATGAGAAAATGCCGTGTGTACTGCTACAGTTTGAAGGGAGGGTGACCGAAGAGGCTGCCATGGTAGGGCTTGACGGCACTACTGCAATAAAGCAAAAATAATCAGGACTCAGATTGAGGTTTTCACGGCAAACACGGAAAAAGAGAGTGATAGGGCCTTGCCTCTTAAAATATATATAGAAAAATATATATATATATATATATAAAAAAAATATATATAAAAAAATAAAAATGAAATGCCTTGGCTTGGCCACTCTCTGGATAACAGGCAAACTCTTTTGTGTTGGACTTTTGTTACAAATTGCGCAGTCCAATTTTTATTTTGTTTTATTTTTTGTTTTGTTTTGTTGCTTTGTTTTGTTTTGTTTTGTTTTTCTCTATCTGAGATTGCATTCTGGCACAAAACAGATCAATTTATTATTTTCATTTTTACGTCCAGCCTCCAGAGTCACCCCTCCTTTTATCCAGTAGCTGACAATAAGAGGAAATCAAAACAATGCAAGGAGTTGATTTTGTAGTAAATATGAATCTATATGATGATGTGTTACCAAAAATAGACACTTACTGCCGTAAGGAGAGTTAGCTGAGGAGCCATTAAGAAATCCAGGGGAACCTGGTACACCTAGATTGGGCATGCCGGCATTGCCATATCCATTCATGCTATTGCTGACTGTGTTGTAATTGGACTGCTGAGGAGTACTGCTGGGAACATATCCTCGCGGGGAAACACTGCTTGTGTTGCGACTGTAACCTACTGTGTTAGAAACCCCCCCACCCCAAAAAAATAATGTTATTTTATAAGATAGACTTAGGGCTGGGGGGTTTCCTCATGCAGCATATATTACACAGTTTTAATTGATTGCACAGCTTTGCTCTGAGTTGTCTCTCACTGCCCTATCAACTCTTGCAGCTTGAGATAACCTTATCACGCCAACCCTACTTAAATCATCCGCGAGCACTCTATGTTGTCTCTCCTCTTAGCACAGACAGCCAACAAAAGCTCTCTTCGATCCAGCTGTGTCAGGTGCCTTCACGTTTGTCTTTAGGAGCAATTATCAACAGGCTCGAGTCCCGCTTTGTACCAACACACTGCGTGAACTTTCAGCCTCTCCAGACCTTCAAATGCCAGAGCTGACAAGAAAAACTTTTTTTGTTGTAGTGATTTACTTTAAAAGGCTGTTTTGGGGTCTTCATTTTGTGATTGATATTTTTATGCTAACAACAAGCTTTCGTAAGGTGTAGCCATCAGTGGAAACTAATTCAAGAGCAAGTACAGAATTTTATAAGGCTTATTAGCTTGGAAATGCATTAAAAGACAATCTTTTTAGAAGAGGAAACATAGCAGAATCAGGATTTTAAACAACAATTTGTTCCTATCTGAGCAATCAATTTAATAATTATGTTGCAAGCAAAAAAAAAAAAAAAAATGCGTTTGAACATATCTAATAATCTTGTTTCCCTCCTTTCATTAGTATCAAAATTAATTTTAAATGCAATATGCTACATGCATTTTCAATTACAACAGGTAAATTAAATCAACTATTACTTTTATTAGTAACATATATGTCACACATGCCAACAAACAAAGTATTTTAAAATCACAGACATCAAATTAGATTTATCTGTGTAAATATTCCGAAACCAGGTGGAGATACCTAGACATAATTATTTTATAAAGAAAACCACACACGTTGTATATTTACTGCCAATAACAAAGAGCTTTCTACACTTTGCCAATTGTATTTTTTTTTTCCCCCACTGGAGATGCTTTATGATAACAGTAAATGAAAGAACAGGAAGAATTAAATATTACGAGGAAGTTAAAGACGGCGTCTCACTGCGCGCTCAGACACACGACTATGGGGAGAGGAGGAGGTACGACACGGCGGTGACATCAGCTCGGCTCGATGGCACTGGCCAAGAGCAGTCACCAAGGTGAAGGACCAGCCCGTGAAATGCCACCTACCTTGGTCGTTGGCTTGTGATGTTTCGGAGACATTGACGGCGAGCTGGCTGCTGAAGGAGTTGACCCCCATCATGCCGGTGTGAGCGGGAGTGTTGGCGAGAGTGGGGATCTGGTTGTGGTTGCGTGGCACACTGTACAACGCCTCGGCAATGTCGGCTGCTCGTTTCAGGATTATCTCCTGGGAAGACAGAAAAGGAGCACTGACAACTCAGGCACTGATTTGCACAAACAGCCCAAGTTGCAGTAACACCAAAATTTACCGAAGGTGTTCACATGGAATTGTAGTGAGGGCTGGGGGGTTGCTGCTTGTTTCAACAACACCTCCTGTTTTCCTCCCTACGCGCAGTGCCACCTCAACACAGTAAGTATAAAGAAATCAAGAAATTAACATCAAGCCAGAGTTCAGTGCTGGAAGTCACGTGAAAATCACAACACACATTTTATTCACCCAGGGCAGGAGATGTATTTTCAGCAGTTTGCAAAATACAGTGGGTCTGATCTGCTCGGTTTAGCAGGTTTCTTTAGAACTTCCCATTAGCCACTGTATATTTTGGCCCGAGTTCAAGGTTATTCTCTTGCCTTAATGCTTGCTTATGCTTTTGGCACCTTACACTTAATTGTCATTTCTGATGGGCAAACGAGCAGTGAGAGGAGAAGGGGAAGATGAAGCGTTTCCCTCTGAGCATTGCATCACATCAGACTGCCCTCAAGGTGGCTGGCAAAGCCCGGCTGTGTACAAAGGGAACGTGCTGATGCTCTGCCAGCTCTGCAAAGAGCAGG
>JAWWTY010000158.1:34668732-34680091 GCA_035222235.1 Margarornis squamiger
TATTTAATAGGTGAAGTATGAAATAAGGAATGGAAACCATTTCAAGGAAACCCATTTGGTGTATTGGTCAACTGAGTTACCGTATCAGACCACATCACACATTTCAATGTGAGAACAGTTCACCATGTCAAATATCTACAAATTTACCATCATTTAAACTTACAGAATGACCAGATCATGAGAAATTAAGGATCACACCAATAAAAAACATCCCCAAGGAGGAGGACTTGAGGGTGTTGGTTGGTGAGAAACTCTTCATGACCCAACGACACACACAGAAGGAATCTTAAACAATGAGGGTGCCCAGAGAAGCTGTGGCTGCCCCTGGATCCCTGGAAGTGTCCAAGGCCAGGTTGGATGGGGCCTGGAGCAACCTGGGCTGATGGAAGGTGTCCCTGCCCATGGCAGGGGGTGGCACTGGATGGGCTTTGAGGTCTCTTCCAACCCAAACCATTCTGGGATTTCATGATTTTCTCCAGGATGCTGCTGTGCCTGCACCTGATGGATGGGAGTGCTGAATGATGCATCATCCATCCCATGCTCATCTCTTCTGCCTGGAAGGAAAAGCCAGAGTCCTGTCCTGGCTCATTCCTCATTGGCACTGACACCTGAAGGGTGTGTGATCTCCACAGTGACCTCTGCACGGATGACAGGGCTCACTCACTCTTCCCTGTCAAAGCCCAGAGAGGGAGTGACACTTGCACCCTGCCCTGCCAGGGCTGCACACAGGATAATTACCTCCTAGAAGCCACAATTAACCTTCCTGGCTGTCCTCCAGATGCACTGCATGTGCCTGCAGTACCTGGGTCATGACACTGTCTCAGGCTCTTGTGCAGAGCACTGAAGTGACACTCCCTGCTGTGGCTTTGGCCCTGGGGGACAGCAGAGCCCAGGTTTGGGCAGTGGCAGCAATTGGGGACGGTGCCCAGGGTGTGAAGGGGGGCAGGGCTGGGCTGGCAGTGCCCAGCAGGGCTGCTCTGCCCACGGATGTGTAACTGGCCTTACCCAGTCACGTGTGGGGGGGACACCTCCCAAAAAGGAACAAGCTCCTGTCTTGACCAAGAGAGGACCCCTGGCACCACAGGATTAAAATCAGACTCTATGAACCCCTCCAGGAGTATTTAATGTGAACATCAAGTAGTGACTCATCTTTTCTTCTAAGCCTGCTGTGATGATGTCCCAGAGGTAGCAAGTATTTAAAAAAAAATCCCCCCCTTTTTTTTTCTTTTGTTTTTTTTTTTTGTTTTCCTGTGAGAAGTGGCTATTTATGTGGCTCTGTCGTGTTTGGTGAACGTATTAAGTGCCCCAGCAAGGCTTCTGCATCACTGTCACCCCTTTGTCTTCCGGCTGTATCTTCAGGCATTTGTCTTTCAGTTTGCCAGCAGCTCGTAGTGGCTGACAGTGCTATGTATTCCTTGAACTGCTGCTGGGCACCAGCAAACGTCACTGACCGTCTTCATTTCACACTTCATCTCTCTCTCCTCTGTCTGCTCACCCAGCCCTTCATTCATTTGTTGCCTTCTGCTTCGCCTCTGCCTCATTTTGCTTTATTAACTCCATGAACTCCTGTTTTCGCACTGACTGCCAACACATCTGAGGAAGCAAAATTTTCAGCAGATCCATCTTGGTCTCTCGTTAAGCACAGAGTCACTTTTTCTTGTATTCAGCAACCTGTCTTGGATGTATTGCTGCTTATGCAGAGAGGAAGCTGCCAAGGCCAGTGGGATTGAAAGGATCTGTCCTTCCTGGCCCTGGGATTTCTCCTCCTTTCTCCCCATGGACACAGCTGCTGCTCCCAGTCCCTCTCACCTCCTTCTCTCCATCTCCCTTCACCCTTAAGCCTGCCTTTCTCCATTGTAGTTGCCACCCAAACAAACATCTGCTCTTAATTATTATTTCTCAGTTTCCAGGCTTGCAGTCTCTCCACCCAAATTGGGTGTTTCTGATACACCACCGTGGTGAATGTGGCTTTACCTGGTGCTCCTGGAAGGTTATCAAGGCTCTGTTGGCCTCGCAAGGCTACACCCCCCAAGGGTCTCCATCACTGCCCTCCTGGTATGTGTGAGGCTTGAACACGTCTCACATCACACCCAGGGCAGCACAGCCACCCCCCCACACTTTGGGAGGTGCCCTCTCCAGTGGTTTTCCATGTCTGGGCATTCCCCATTCAGCTGAACCTCTGGCCAGGGCCAAGTCACCTGCCTGTGAACCTTAACCCTTGTAAGCTCTGCCCAAATTGGGCAAGTGTGGCTTTAGAGCATTGATCGACAACATCTGTGACCTTGCTGATCTTACCTGGCTTGTTTGGTTTTAAATATATATATATATATTATTTTTTTAAATTACTTTATTGCCAAACTGCACTCTCAGGCACATGATGGGATTGTTGGGGTGTCTGTGCAGGGCCAGGAGCTGCACTGGATGATCCTCATGGGCCCCTTCCAGCCCAGGATATTCCATGATCCTATGAAGTCCTGGAATTTGTGTCTGACTGTGTCTAGCCATGCACATTTGCACTGAGTTAGATCTCATATTCCCAATTTCCCTGCAGTGCTGACCCTGGGACACGCCAGGACATTCCTTCCCTTCACCTGCCCCACTGTTAGAGACAGAGAACATGCACCTTCTTCCATTTTAACAAGTGATTCTGTTCACATCCAACACCAACTAACAACATTATCCCAGAATCATGGAATCCTCAATGCTGGAAAAGCTCTCCAAGCTCCTCAGGTCCAGCCTTGGACTGAGGACCACCGTGAACACTAAACCACATCAGGAAGTGCCACTTCCACTTGGTTTTTGAACCCTCCCAGGGGTGGTGACTCCACCTCGACCCTGGACAACCCATTGCAAAGCCTGACCATGCTCCCAGTGAAGGATTTTGTCCTGCTGTCACTGATAAAAGTCCTGGGAAGGGAGAACCAGCCCTTTGACACCTCACTGCGGTGGTGCCTGTGTCTCCCAGGCAGGATCAGCAGGTGCACACTTGGAATGCTCCCAGCAGCCCCTGTTTCCCTGTGGTAAGTCAGGAAAGCTTGGAAATCTAATGGAAAAGCACCTTTGAACCCCAAAGCATGCAGAGGCCACCTCTGCCTGAGCACACCTTTAGCCAGTGCCCAGGGAACTCAGCTCCCATCCTCCCAGACTGCCCCAACGTGGTGTCGTGGGGACCATTTCCAAATTAAGATTTCACTGAGGGCAAAATATTAATTAACGGTTTTCATTTCCCTTTTTAAGGAAAAAAAAGTCTTAGATTTTCCACAAGCTGCTTAGTGAACAGGAGCACATTCCCTGTATCCATTTCAATCCAGCCCAGACAGAAGTAGTTATTGTTCAAATCCTTGGACAGTGCAATGAGCTTCTAATTTTAGAAAAACAAAAGTCATTATCTGGGCTTGAGAAACTCAGTTCCTACAGAAGCAAGTCTGATCAATTGCTTCAGAATCTCTTTTCTTATTCCTTGCAGCCACACAGTTTGGAAATAAATTAGATATAAGACCTCTGAAAAAAAGGTATTTAAGTAATGCATAGGTACATGCATATATATATATATATATATATATATATAGGGAGAAATATACATCTCAGGAACAATATGCCCAAATATATAGGCAGTTAGTACATGTTTCTCCTGACCTCACTCCATAGGCCAGCAGCTCCTGTCACATCCATGGAATCCAAATATTCTTGGGGCTGCTCCTGTGGCTTGGGTTGGATCAGTGAATGTTTCTCAGGTGAGGAGTGGTGCTTACAAATGCCACAGAACTGATAATAAATAATAAAACCAGTGCCCAAGCCTGCACACACACTGCCTGTTGCAGAAAGAAAGAAGCCTTCACCACAGTTCTACAGGAAGAAAAGAAGACAAGCAACAGGCATGTGTGTCTTTGCTTCATTCCTCTGCCCTACATCCCTCAGCTACTCTTATCACCCTTGCTTTTGTCCTCTCTGAAGCTTTTCATCCCAGGACCTTCCTCCAGCAAATTCAGCACTTCTTGGTCTCCCTGGTGCCTTCCTCGTCCTGCCAGAAATGTGGGACAAGTTCTGTCCCCACCGAGGCTCCTCTGCAGCCCTGAGTGATATCTGTACATGTAACAACCTGGATATTCCTCCCTTTGCCCTCTGGGAATTCTAATTAGCATTATTTGGCCTCCTGGAACTGAATTTCCACAAAGAAAGCACACACCTTTACTTTTATTCCCCTAATGGATCTCACTGAATGCAACACTCATAAAAATAATAGGGAAAAAAATGAGTGATAATGCTCAAGGTGGATCTTGATTTATTCAAGAGGGCATTAAACCTCCTTATGGTCGTCATTAATAATTGATAATTACATTAACAGTCTGCATTTTTCCAAAAATGCATCCCACACCTCAATGCAAATGCTGTTTTTGTGCTTGCCCTGTGTGTTGCTGCCCCAATAGTGCCCCAGAATCCCTCTAACAGGGCTGGTGTCACCCAAAAAATCAGAGTACCACCAGGGGCTCAAGGGAAGGATTAGTGCATCTCTCATCTTCTCAGTAGACTGCTGGATTTCCTTCACGTGGGAACTGTGGAAGGAGAAATGTTCTTGCTGCAGGAATGATACAGCTGGTTTGGATCATGCCTTCCATCCAGTGCTGCCTGAATGTGATGGGAGACCTTCAAGCACCCAAACACTGCCTCAAGCCTCCCCTTTTCCTGCCTCTGGAACACACACAGCAAGAGATCTTCCTGCCAGAAACATCTGGAGATAAAGACAGACATATCAGACAGTTTTTCTTTTAGGAAATGTGTTCTTGACAGAGCTCCCTCAGTTTCCCTACTGACCCCTCAGGAGCATCAGCTGAATTTTTGCCTTTTCATAAAAAACTGGAGAGTTTATTTCCTAGGCTGAGTGTGTTCCTAACTCTCCTTTACCCCTCTCTTTTACCACCTCATCTAAACAGGTTTATGCCCAAAGGTAAATGCCCAAATGTTGTGCCATGATGGTCCCCCTTAAAACAATATTTTCCTATAAAAAGTAGAAGTCAACCTGCCTATGCTTTACTTAATGTCTGAATCCGTGGGATGATTTTTATTTCTTTAAAAAGAAACTGTTCTCAAGGCAAATACATCTGATTTCTGTTTCATCTCACAGCCTCACAAGTGTTTACTTTGATGTTTCTTGGTGTTTACCTCTCTTCTTGATTCAGTGTATAGGGAATCAGGTACCATTAGAGGGCAAAACCACCCCAAACTGCTGCAAAGCAACCCTTAAATGGTGGTGTGAGGTAATATGGGAAATGATATATGAGCACTTTGAGCCAGGGAAACATCAAAACCCTGGAAACAAGACGAGAGAGAATTTTGAGAAGACGCCTTTGACCCAGGAATGGAAAGAGAGCCCCTAAATGACCTTCAGATAAAATGGTTTCAGTGTGAGATGGGTCAAAAAGGGGTCACTGGGAATAGAGATGCTAGAAATGCTGGGATGTTGGGATGCTGAGACTTTTATGAGGCCTTTCTAAGAAAGGAGCCAGAAATAACACCCAGAATAATTAAAAAAGCTGTCCTAATGCTCCATATGCCAGGGAAGGTGATGCAATCACTGTGACATTCTCCTGCTTTTAAGGAAAAGTAAAGATTCTCTAAAATACTCCCAATTCAAGAGCACCTGGAGAAAGAACTGGGTGAATTTCAACTCAGCCCAGGGGAAAAAGAAAAACCCACGCAAAAGAAAGTTCCCTTCTGTCGAGCAACGTTCAGAGAAGCAAATATGGGTCTCTGAAAGATGCAGCAATGAATTGAGATACAAAGGGGTGCTGGAGATAACACCGTGCTCTGAAAGCTCTTGGAGGATACAACAGGAATTCAAACCAGGAGAGAAAGGCTGACTAAGGACACACATGAAAAGGAAACAGAGTTCTGCAAAGCAAAAGCTAAATTTGCACCTGAATGCACACCCGCATGTATACGAAGAACATGGTTGGGATATGAAAATGAATAGAAAAAATTGCCTTTGAAGGGAAAAAATAAAAAAAAAAAAAAAAAAGGAGGTGCAAGACAGACAACTGCCCAAATCTCATTTACCAGATGTCAATGAAACCTTCAGCCACAGGTCGCAGAAGAAATGAGAGAGCTACAAAAGCGACCAAGTCAAACCTGAATCTGAAAGGCAATACAAGAGCATTTCTAAAGATGAATGGCAAAGGAATACAATTGAGAGGCAAAGAAATTGCACACAGCCACAGGAACCCCTTTCAGCCTCCTCTTCTGCACCACCACCATGGCCAGGACCCCTGGAGCACTTCCCTCCGTATTTCCCTTCCGTTTTCCAGGTGAAATCATTCCTTTTGAGCCCTTGGCACCAGATGTGGATCTAGGCAGCACAGCCAGGAGCCACTTACCATATGGAGCTATACCATAGTCACAGAAATTAAAGCAGCAGAAGCAAGCAATGAGCTGAGGTCTCTGCTCGAAGGAAACCTTCTGCAAGGAGTTGCTCACATCATCATTACTGGGTTCTTTGCACTATTAATTAGGTGCTGATGTCCTTTTTATGTTTCCAGGAGCTCCAGAGTTATCTGGCAGCTGAGGATGCTCAGTGGACACTTCCTAGAAAGGAGCTGGGGAAATAATAATAAAAAGTAGGAGCAATGACAACAGTGGTGCTTTAATGTATTTGCTTTATTGTTTCTATGCTCAAATTCCCTGTGAAGTGAAAGCTCTTTCAACCACAGGCTGCTTCTCAGATATCAAACACTCCTCTTGGTCTGAAAGATCTCACACCACCAGTCTGAAAAATATATTAACCAGGTAGTGTTTCCAACACAATTCTTGAGGATGGGGAACTTGTTTCCATGACTCCTTTGATGCTGCCTGAGACATTTTCCTACATCTAGAGGGAACTTCTAGAGATTTTTGACTCTGCTAGAGAACTTCAGGTGCATTGATGTCCTGGAAAAGGGGCACAACAAGCTGCGAGAACTTTGGGAGATTCTTGGAGTGCATTAGAACTTCCTCATCCAGGTGACAGACACCTCCATTGGAGAGGGCAAGCCTGGTGGTGGCTTGGGCTGTGTCATATCCTGGTGGAATTTAACATCTTAAGGACAAGAGAAATGTTTCGTAGAACCCCTAAAAATTAGGAAAGTGGCCATTCAGTTGTTTAAGGAATTCCTGATGGGCCCCCCAGGAAAACTGCCCTCAAGGATGAAGGAGCAGAACAGAATTGGCAGCTACTTAAAGACATTTTTTTTGCTTTGAGAGCTGTCAATTGCCATGTGCAAGAAATCACGCAAGGAAGGCAGGAGAGCAGCAGGGCTGAGGAAGGAGCTCAGGGACAACTGAGACTGCACAGGCTGTGGAAGCAGGGACACAGCCTGGGAAGGCTGCAGGGATGCTGCCTGGAAGTGCAGGCATGGGATCAGGGCAGGCAAGGCACAGCCAGAGCTGAGGGTGGCAGAGGATGTGAAGAATAATGAGGATCTGACAGGTGTGTCAGTCAGTAGAGGAAGACAAAGAAATTGGACTTGCCTCCCCAGTAAAAGACCTGGTGACAAGTGACATGGGAAGGCTGAAGTATCAAAATGTTTCTGTCCTCACTTTTCACTTTGGTCCTCCCACACCTCTCGAGTCCCTTGAAACAGAAGCTGCTCAGTCATTGCTGTTCTAAGGGTTTATAAGAAACTCAATTTTTTCTAGAACAGACTCCCCAAAACTGGCTTACAGGGCAGGAAACCTGTCACTGTCACCACTCGGCAGCAGAGAGCAAAATGGGAGAGGGATTTGGGCTGGGGAGCCGTAATGGGGAGGAATTTCAGAACAAATTTAAATTCAATTCTTCAGGTAGCCTTGGAGGCAAATAAACAGTAGCAAGAAGTCGATATTGCATCAAAAAATGTGTTCAATATTCTGAAAAAAAAACCCCAAACTTTAGTGGGGATCAAAGCTAGAGGAGAAGGTGAGTTTCGAGAAGTCGCTTTCTTCTTCTAGACCGGGAAATCAGAGCAAGATGATTGTGCTGCAGCTGATATTTAGAATGCCAAGATTTGCAGCTCAGCTGCATTTGAAATAGCAGGCAGTGCAATGAGGATAAGGCAGAATAAAGCAGGAACACTCTGCTCCGAGGGTGGCCCTGTAACTACTGACACGGAACATGTGGGAGTCTCCAGTGTCCTCCACGCTGGGAAAGCACTGACACCCCTTCCAAGGGATGGCAACAACCCCACAATGAAGCTTTGCACTTGGTACCTGCTGAAACAGGCTCTGCACAGGAGGAAATAAGAACCCTCAGTGTCCTCATTCAGGGCAGCTTTTAAAATAATAATAATTAAAAAAATCTTATTGTCCATTCCTTTTAAATTAGCGCCTCGGATGCCAACCAGCCATTCGATGTCCGGGGAGAGATTTGGTAAGTAAAAGTGGAAGGATTCATTTCCCAATGGAAGGAATGTACAAATGCAATGTGTGCATTGTCTGATTTGAAATAAATATCTGGAGTGGAAATGCCTGAGTTGGACTGGCAGTGAGAGTAAAATGTCACATTGTTTTGGAGTCACTCAACACACACGGCCAGAGAAGCGCTTGGTAATTATTTTTGACGAGTTTGGGGTCACACTGGCCCTCATCAATTCATTAGGCTCTTTGACATCAGGTCATTATCCCATTTAAGAGAGTAAATTGAAAACATATTCTGTGTAAGGCATCAATCTGCTGCCCTGCCCATTTGTAACCACCAAAGACGTGCATTTCCCCACACACCAGGCTGGTTTTATCTATTAGTGGTAAATTGCAAAAGAGTTGGCAAAGCACAATGATCAGCATCACTATTTTATTGATGGAGAAACAGAAACAACAGCCCAATTATTTCCCAGCCTCATTCAAACAAGATCCAGTATCTCCTAATTCAGAAGGAATTATACAGAAAAGAGTGTTCAGAGCTATTTTTTTTGCCCCAAACCAGCTTCACACCAAATGCTCTAAAACCTTCTCTAAATTAAACTTCATTTTTGCAATGGTAAAAACAAGTTTCATTTTTCAAGTCTCCAAGCATTTGTGTTGATGCAATTGGAAGAAAACCTGTGGCCAGCTCAAGAAGTCTGATTTTCACATTCTGTTGAACGATACTGAGGATACAAATCCATTTCTTTTTACCAAATCCTTCCTGAAATTATCCTCCAGATATCAAACCAAAGGAATACATTGAATTCCAGTGCTTAGCACATTGGATTAATATTGTTCTCTTCCTCCTTCTACTCGTGTTCTAAAAAACAAAACAACCAAGTTAGATCTCCACGGGCTGATAAAGACATTGACTCAAACCCTAAATCAAAAATAAATAAGGAAGAAAACCCCATATCCCCATCTGAGGGACACTGTAGCTACTCGTGGTGTGAATTTGCAGATTTTCAGACCAAAACCACAAAGATTTTCAAGAAGGGAGTTCCATTTTTATTCCTTTCCTCTTATTTTCTCTGTATTCCTTCTTCTCTGCCTGGGCTAGAGGCAAATGTATGAAGTTGTGCAAGAGTTTATCCTCATCATAGGGCAGCTCGAGGCACAAAATTCCAAAGGATGCAGCAGATTTAGAACTGGAATTACAGACACTCTTCAAATAAGTATGACAAAATTCAATGACAAATTGTTTGCTAAAATGAGGTTTATTCTTAAATTAAGTGGCTATTTTTAATAGGGGTTCTGATTTCCAGGTGTCACCCACAGAGACCTTGTTTAACAAGTTCCCCTTTTCATTTTTAATTACAAATCCCCCAAATGCAGTTTAGGAAGGGTGGATGACAATTGTCAATTTGCCCCTCTCAGAGAGTGGGCTCCAGGCAGTGACCACAAGGAACATCACAAGGAACAGTCACCTCCTTGCTGTTCATCTGGAGTGAAGTGAAATCAAGGATTGTCCAGAGCTGGCCTTGTTTGGAGGGAGACTTTTAGGAAAATTAATGCCATAAAAGGCATGGGGGTTGGTGCTGTCAGAAATATAACCAAGTTTGGAGAAATTAGATGATATAAGCCAAAAATAAAGCATATTTCCCCCTGCTTCTCCCACTCCTCAAGTTTCCAGTAAATTGTCTATTAAGACAGCTCTTTATGACCTTTTTATGCAGCTTTGGTAACATTTCCTACACTTAACTTCATCACAGCCTCTAATTTTACTGCAGCAACATCAAAATGTAACGATCCTACAGCCATAAAGCAAAGTGTTGTCATAAAGTCAACTTTTCCCAATCTGGAAATGTTTAAGGAGGGCAAGAAAGCCAAAAGGAAGATTCCTTGGCACTCAGAGGCAAGGCACAAACCTTAAACCTCCAAGAAATGCCGACAGCTTGTACAGGAATAACACCAAAAAAAATGGTGAAAAAATAAAAATGCTTTGTTTTAAATTGTCTTCTTTCTTTGACCTGCTCCTTCCCTGTTTTCCTGGAGATCCAGGACATCTCTGTTGATCAATAACGAGTTCCATTTCACAAATTAGCATCACAATTCACATTCCTGTTTCCACAGTGACGTGTACCTCACAGAAAATACAAATTGAAATGCTCTGATGAAAATCTGAAAGTATTGAATCTTTGCAGTGTGAAGCAGAGTGAAAAAAAAAACCCTAAAAACCAAAAACAAGTCTTCTCACCATCGTTGTGATGAAAATAATGCAGAGAAGAAACATGAACCTTTTCAACTCCACTTGCAACTGGAAGAAACTGCTGTTGATGAGAAAGAAAGGACAGTTCTTCCCACTGTGGCACCAAACAAAGGTACAGGAGAAACTCTGGTAGATTCGGGGCAGGGGCTTCTATTTTTTTAAGGAAAATAAAATTAAGTAGGTGGGTGTCAAGGGAAAACATAAAGGAAAAGAAAGAATCCAGACTATATCCTAATTTAATTCCATCTCACACTGTTTCAGAGGCTTCTTCAAACCTTCTCAAGATGTTTGTGCTTAACCTTAGAGTAGAATTCAAATTCTCTCCTTTCTGAGAGGCAAAAGGTGACCCTGATTTGCTGCTGAGGTCACTTGGGTCAGGATTTCAGCCTGGATGGGCAGTAAATTCACTGCCCTGAACCTCCTGCCCTGCTGGGCAAGGCATGGATGGAGCCTGTGCCAGGATGGGCACAGGGAAGGGCAGGGCATCTGCCTCCCAAGGAGAGCTAGAAGGAATTCTGCATCCCAAGGACAGCTAACAGGGAGCTGCAAGGAATTCTGCATCCCAGAGAGAGCTGCAAGGAATTCTGCATCCCAAAGAGAGCTAACAGGGAGCTGCAAGGAATTCTGCATCCCAGAGAGAGCTGCAAGGAATTCTGCATCCCAAGGAGAGCTAACAGGGAGCTGCAAGGAATTCTGCACCCCAAAGGCAGCTAAAAGGGAGCTGCAAGGAGTTCTGCACCC
>JAWWTY010000158.1:34689900-34692400 GCA_035222235.1 Margarornis squamiger
GTGGGAGGTGTCCCTGCCCATGGCAGGGGGTGGCACTGGATGGGCTTTAAGGTCCCTTCCAACCCAACCCATTCCAGCATTCTGTGATCTTACCAGTTTTCAGCAGGGAATATAGCAAGGGAAGGGGTAAAGAATGAAAGGAGGAGACCTGTGTGATATCAAATCATAAATGCTCTAATCACGCCAAGGAAGTACCAGAGCCTAATATATATGGAACTGCAATAAAAACATGACATTTCATGAAAACAACATAATATGACTAATGCAACAAAACATTCCACTCCAAAAAATAAGGCATATTACTGATTTAGTAAAGCATGTTACCATGTGGTACTACATCAAAGCAGCAAAATGTTGCATTTCAACTCTTTAATACTCCAAGGTACTTTCCTAATTAAGATATATTTTATTGGATTAAACAGAGCTTTTATCTATTTTTGTATTTGTAGTATTATTTGGGAGTTTATTCCTCTGCTAGGCCACACAACTGAATACACAGCTCATTTTTAGAGATGGGTCTGTGTGGATCCATCTCCATCCTCTTTCTCCCACACACGCTTTGGTGAACTATGCTGGAATTCTGCTACAGGAGCCTGTGAGCACAGGAATCCCTCCTGTGCCATAGGTCTGGATTACAAAATTCATGTGTAATACAAGGTTTGCAGGTACTTTGAATGCAAGAGTAGTGAAATGCAAGAATTTCAGGCACTCTGCCGAAAACGATGCTTGATCACAGCAAAGGGAAAACCTGGTCGTTTGCCTCCCATCACTGGCTGAGCTCTTCAAGGTATTTATCCATCTCCGAAGCATATGAAATCTGTGATGCCTCAGCAAACATCTGTAAGAGCTGGTATTCTGCACACCTTCTCCCCATTTATATTCACCCAGCATAAGAGTATAATACTGTAATATTTTAATATAATATTTAGACAAATAGGATTTATAATCAGATCCTTAATATCAGCTAACACAGCTCCTACAACTGTATTCCTCTGTTGTGTAATAATTTAAACAAAAATATATCTTACTCAAAGTCGTGAAATCTCTCTATTTCCTGTGGATATTGGAAAAAATACCTCAAAAAACAAACAGAATTCAATGAGTCTATAAAAGCTCTATTAAATGCTTAAGCACAGTGGATGTTGCCACTTTAAAAACAGAGAAAAAGCCTGTGTTATTAGTATTTTGGCCCTTCAGAATTGTGTAAAACTATTTGTTTACTTTCAATGAAAGTTTTTAAATATTTGTGTATACTGAAATATACAGGTATACAGAAATATACAAAATAACCATATTTTTGTATACTAACATTTTTTATCTTAGAGAAAACTAAGTGCTGGAGGTTTTGACTCAGGTAACTAACAAGATTAAGAGTTATCTGAGGAGCCATAATGCGCATTAACATGTTCTCGAGATTGCACTAAAAATATGCATTTATTTCTCCCCTTAACCATTTTACCTGTTGGAAATTGTGGAATTAAAAATTTAAAATATCCAGTCCTAGACTGCAACTTTCAAGCTTATAAAAGCCCAGGATAATGAAAGGAATTCAGCAAGCATGGACTGCCAGCACAGCTCCCTGCATCCCTCCATCCCTTGCTCCACTGGCACTTCCACAGCCAATGGGCATCCATGGCAAAGACTGTTCCAAATTGGCCACCAGCACTGGGATCATCATCAAATGACACTCCACCAACACCAGAAGAGGAACTCCTAAGAAGGAGCTCTTCTCTCCATGTCCCTTTTCATGGCTTCAATGGAAATTTGTGTATTCAACAATTAATGGTCACATACAGGAATTTGTAATCAGCTTATAAATAGCAACTACAATGACTTTCATGGAAATATCTGTATTCCATATGCTTATGAAAAGGGTTTAGGTTTTAGAAACTTTACTTTTTGTTAAGAAGCCACATAATGGACAATGTCTTGGAAACTATTATAAAATATAAATAATAGTGGAAATCCAAAATATTTCGGAAACGCTTTTTGACATTTCTCCTTAGAAAATTGCATTGACTACCATTGTGATAATTATTTTAAATATTTTTTTTTCTAATATACATGAGGCCCCAGGCCCAGCCAGTGCCTTTTAAATCAATTTTAATGAAAATCTCTTGGCCAAAAAATATGTCTATACGATGCAGATTTCTGACATGAAAACACACATTATACTTATATACTTATACATTAGAATAAGTTCCAAAATAGAGTAAACTCACTATTCTCTTGAACCCTGAGGTTCTGGGTGTTTTCCCTATTTCAGTGTTACATTAGACTCAGCACAAAGGCCATAAAGTCAGTGGACGTGTTTCTTTTCAGCTCCATAGAACTTCCATGAGGGCACAAATTCATTTAATGGGATTACTGCTGTAGGAATGTGTTGTGGATAACAGTAACTACCCAAAACCAGGGATTCCTATGGGTATCTTCCAGTGCAACTCAGATTTCTGTTTGCTCTCTTGCTTTCATAATACAAGAACAAGATGTACATTTTCAG
>JAWWTY010000158.1:34694900-34697400 GCA_035222235.1 Margarornis squamiger
GGAAAACAGTGGCACAAACACACTGTAAACACAGTCCTGCCGCTCAGCTGAGAGCAAACCAACAGGATCTGCACAGCTTAAAATATGGGTGTAAAGGTGCAATTTTATCTGTAACATAATTTCATTTCGAAGCATACAAATCACAATTTGCCGTAATCAAATAAGGCTGCAGTGCTTATATTCTAATTAAAAAATAATCTCTGATATTTAATTTAGAAACCTGGAAGACTTTACCAGCAAAATTATGGCTGCAACCTGCACCAACCACTCGATTTAGCCACAGACAGCAAATTTTTCAGGTAGCATTTTTTTAAAATTGTTGTTAAACAAGCAAACCCTGCACCGCTCGATATATATTAAAACAAGTATTGTACCCAGTTATTAATTTGCACTATTCACTTTTAAATGCAGCAAATACCTCATTAATTTAATTTTAGGTGCCCACCAGTTTATATTGCATTTTACAGTCTAGAAGGCAATTTACTATTAACTGGCAATTACATACAGAATGATTGTTAATTCTGCTCCTAAGTGCTAGCTGCTTGAAAATTGTTATCTCTCTCTAATTTTTGACCTTCTTACAACAGGGGTGAGGTACACTGGGAATACAAAGGACTAGTAGAGAAGAGCTGGACATGTCATTTGTGACTCATTCTTTTAATTCACCGTGCTAATCAACTGAACTGCCACAATCTCCCAAGGTAATTGTATCTTTATAATAGTTGAAAGCAGCAGGCAAAAAGGCATGGATAGATGGGGAAAGGCCTTGCCTTTGCCTGCTGGGAGACGCCGCGCTCCTGCCTCTGCGTCAGGCTAATGGGGGCTTTGGAGAAAAATCTGGAACTTTCGCATCTCCCCACCCTGAGCGTTTCATGTCTCAACTTCTGTGCTCACAAAGGCTTTGTACACCACACTACACTCTTGTTTCATTATTCCGCAGCCTTGTTGCCCTATGGTCCACCTCCTGCTGGGAAGGTTAAATGTTAGAGTGCCAAGCCAGGCTGCAAGCATGGTGGGACACTGATGGGAAACAGATGCCCTGGGGACCTGGCCCCTCCCTCCGCCAGGGCTGCAGCATTTTCATTTTCTCAAATACAGCCAGGCTTGGCTTCCCTCTCAATGGCAGCTGTAATTTCCAAAGACTGTCTCACCCACCCTATCACTCTGGGATAAAGCAAAGCAGAAGTTTCTCGAGCAGGCAGGCACTGACTCTATCTCTTTATTTTCTTCTTGCTGGGATATTGGCTTGTGTTTCCCCAAAAGGTGTTTTAAATATATATTCCCATTAAAGTAATGTAACTTTATTACAATTTTATTCCAGCGGGAGAAGCTCATGACAGTCTCACAATCCTTTTGAACATCTTTACTTAGCGATAAAGACAAAAGACAACCCCAGCCAAGAAAAAACAAATGGTTTGTCCTCACAGTTCCATGCATATGCGTAGTTGCACATTAGAAAGAAGTTCAAAACAGCAAAATTAGCCGCATTTGCAAAATCTGCACCTAAGAAATCAGTTAAAGACATTACTCTAAAGCAAGTCAGAATTCCAGGCCTCTGCCCTGAGAGCCAGAGCGTCATCTGGTTCAAATCTGCGGCACTTCCCTGCACGGGGTGGAACTGCACCAGCTCCCAGCAGCTCAAATATCTGGAACTTGGGCTGAGGCTTTTAATTCATTCATTTTTTATTTTGTTGGACACTTATCTTAGCTCGTCATACTCGTCAGGACACTCGGCTGTAGCTTTGCATGAAATATATATATACACATATATATACACACATACCCCATATATATGCATATATGTTTATCTATAAAATATCATTCATAAGAACATTTTTAAGCCTGCAATACTGATGGCCCCACCTGCACTCACCACCTTTGCAGCAGCCTGTGGAACAACTCTGGCTTTTGAGACACATCATCAGCACCAAAGACACCACAGTCTCCACCATCCCATTTGGAAACTCTGGTAAAACCCAGTCCCAAAGACCAATAAATGTCAATATTCTCTCCCTCATCAGCCAGAAGTGAGGCACTCCAGCCAGTGATTTTGCTTAGGTTGTGATTTCTTTGAGAATAGCCAGAACACAGTAATCTCAGGTGCTACCAGCACTTAAAAAGTTCATTTCAACAACAGGTTTAGGCAGACACAAAAACATATCCACGATGTGTTAACCGTTTTATAAATCCTAGCTTAAAACTACCCAGGAACACACTTTTCCCATTAGATCTAAATTAATAGATAGAAACAGTTGCAGTCTAGTGGGAAAATATTCATCAAAATGCACATCATCTGCACATCATCTGCAATCTGCATTATCTACCCAATAAGCAGCGAGGACTCTCCCCAAATCCCTGCAGTCTGTCGAGTAAACAGTTAAAGGCTCTTTGTTTTCAAAAGAGAGATTGATTCATCAGATCAAATTTATTACCTAGAATCCTCATCCAAAAATACAGTAAATTAAATCACTCTTTCTCCCTTTTCCCTCCCAGCACCTCA
>JAWWTY010000158.1:34702400-34712400 GCA_035222235.1 Margarornis squamiger
AGTTTACTTGGAAACGATCTGCGAGTGTGTGTATATACTGCTGGTGAATATTAGATGATTGGATAATGAGGTGTTAGCAAGGAGAGGCTACGAGAAGTAAATATCGGTGGGTTTTAGCGGGGACTTTTCTTTAAAGAATGTGTTCCTAATGCAGAGCATTCCATCTGCCATGGAAGGTGCCGGAGCGTGGCATAAACTCCAACCTTTTAAGAGGGCATTGGTACCCAGGTTATACCCTGGCCAGAAGGAAACAAAGATATTCTAGTAAGCAAGGCCAGGATTTGGGAACATCCCTTCCAGGCGACACCATCCCTATTTTGAGAGGCTAAAGTCCATTCCAGGTCCACTAGAATCCCAGGAAGCTGTGTTGTGATTTCAGTGGGAGTAGAACTGGGTGGTGATGTTCCTTTTTGGAGCATGGCCCTACTCATGAGGTGGCTGAGAGCTCCTGAATCCCATCAACTTCCAACTCACAGAGTGTGAAACCCTGGCCCTGCCATTCCCTCCTCCATTCAAGGGCACGTTCCTTCTCTGCCGCCCTATTCCACGAGTGTTTACTCTGACTTGTTTCTTTACTATAATTGCTCTTAAAAGTAGGACTTGCAGGAGCAGCCTTGAGATTTTCACATTCATTTGCAACGGTGCAGCTTACTTGACTGAGCGTTTATGGGATGTTAGGCAAAGAGGATTTGGCACTGGGTTTTTTAACATTTAAAGAAAGCAAATCAATTACTGTATCTCAAAAAAAAAAGGAGCTCCTGGTAAATGACATTTATGTAGATTTTCTGTAGCATGTAAAAGTGGCCTTTATTTTTCTAAGCGATATTTTCTGCTCAGAGTCAAATTCTTTTCATGCAGCTTACAAAAATAAATACTTGTATTTTGCTAAGATCATAATAGCTCATTAGAAGAGGCTGAATTTGGACCTAGACTAAAACCTAACACCACAGGGCTGAGCATGCTTACTTGAACCTATAATGTTGCTAGTTCTGGCTCTCTGGGGAAGGAGAGGACGAGGGGAGAGGATTCAGCCTTCTTAATTGTGAACCTCATTAGTGACGGTTGCTAGGCAAAACACACACCTACTTTCCGCGCATATGAAAGAGATAAACAATACGTCATAGACCATAATGACTCTGGTGCTCAGGGCGACCTTTAATTATTATATTTTTGGTCTCTTATACCTTAGTTATTAATGCAGAAAAACAAATTAGGGTTGTGTGTGTGAACCACGGCAGATTTGTAAATCATTTTCCATTTTTTGATGTCTAGATCGCTTTGCCTTCTGATAGTTGGTGCTTGCCTCGTTCATTTGCCTCTCTGCCCATTGGTAAATACTATTTGAAACCTAAAATGGCAATGATTGTATCAGCAGCTTTGTATTGTTATCCCTTTAATTAATTTTATTAGTGTAAAAAGCCATGATCCTGTCAATACGTTGGTAACAACTCGCAAGAGGAGTCCCATGCAAACTGGTGTGTGTGGCCTGGCCACATCAGCTCACAGTGGTTTGAGAATCTAACTCTTTCAGAACTGAAGATGAATTTAATCCCTGTGCATTTAAATTTTGGGCAGCCCTAAAGTGGCCGGGCTGTTGGACTGAATGAGCCTTCCAAGGGAAAAACTATTCTATTCTATTCTATTCTATTCTATTCTATTCTATTCTATTCTATTCTATGCTATTCTATTCTGTTCTATTCTGTTCTACTCTATTCTATTCTATATTCTAAATTCTAATTCTACCTTATCCTATCCTATCCTATCCTATCCTATCCTATCCTATCCTATCCTATCCTATCCTATCCTATCCTATCCTACCCTACCCTACCCTACTCTACCCTACCCTACCCTACCCTGTCCTACCCTGTCCTAATTTTATTAAAAAACAGGTTCCCTGAGAGCTGGTTTATACCCTTACACTGGTATATTTTACAGTGCAAACGAAGCGATATTTAAATCTAAATGATTATTTGGGGCTTTGCAGGGCAATAAATACATGTGTTCACGTGTACGGGCGCAGCTGCGATTGCATGCGAGTGATTCGGAGGCTGATGGGCTCCAGAAAGATAGGATTTCACAATTCTGGATTTCCAGGGACACTTTCCATTCTCCTCTTCATCTCAGACTATCTTCTGTTAGCAGTTCAGGCAAGAAGTCAATCACATTGAGTCAGGCTGAAGAAAAACATTTATGCTGTTTTTCTCATACAAACCCCCTCCTGCCGTAATCTGCAGTAAGGCCCAGCCACAGGAAATTGACCTCACAGTAAATTCTTTACAGATTCGGTCATGTTTTTACCATCCACTTAAACTTGCATACATAACCTGAGACTGTACCTCTGGATCAAGGAATATGACAAGCCAAAATAAAATCAAGTCAAATTAAAGAGCAAGAAAAAGCTGCAAGCAAAACAAGACTGAAATAAAAAAAAAAAAAAAAAGAAAAAAGAAATAAAAGAGGAAAAGATGAAAAATTGGTTGTGACTGCAAAACTGTAAGTATTAAATAAAGAAAGGAGTCAGAAGCAAATTCAGAAGCGTCCACATTCTAGTTGACAAGGGCTGAGAAATACTAATGGGCTTTTTTTTTAATGCGTGGTTTGATGGATGAGAGAAGAAATGATACAAAAGTAAACGTAGTGGTGTCTCAACATAAAGTATGGTGCAAAAAAAAAAAAAATTAAAAATAAAACAAAATTTAAAAAAAAAAAAAAGGCATTGCAAATAAAAAAAAAAGACATGTAAATGTGTGCCTACCATTTTCCAGATAAGAAGGGGCCGTACCTTCTGAGGGGTCAAGGCGGCGAGCCCGCCTCCCGTGTTTGGAATTGTTGTGTACAAACATGTTGTCTGAGACAGCCAGCACGTGGCCATCCACATTGACTGTTGTTGATACAACAACCTGGAAAAGAGAACAAAACCCCACATTTAAAAAATCCTGCAGATTTGCACCGCATCAGGGCTCGTAAGACACGGCGACACCCTGTTACTTTTCTATTTCTATTTAAACCAAGTGAATGACATCTCTGAATACATCTTTGTTTACGTGGGCACCACTGGTGATTTTTAAAGCACAATTGTTTCTCTTCAGAACCTGCTACACTAATTAGAGTTTAATCTCCTATTATGCTAACAAATGAATTCAATTCAGGGAAATATTCTTCTAGCCATTAGTTTCAGAAACACCCCTCTAGCCACTCATTTTAAAAGCTGCTGTTTTGATTGATCTGTTGATATATTGATTAGATAGTTTATCTAATTAAAATTTGTTCACTTGAGACTGTCTTCAAATGAAGGGTTGTGAGGATTCCAAATAAAAAAAGCTTAATAAATCAGGAACCATCGTAACTCCCCATTTTTTCTTCAGTAAATGATCTCCAGGTCAGTTTTACAATTACATTTAATGTCTGATAATGAACTTTTTTGCATCTGAAAAGACCGAGTTGAATATGAATAGTGAAAGTGTTTTCAATCCATGAAAAGTATCCCTTCTCAAGTTCATTTGGATGGTGATTGACCCTGGTATGTCAATGGAATTTCCTCCTTTATTTTTGAGTGAAAGGCTCCTATTCTTGTGTCCAGGTTCAGAGTCCGGCCATAGAAGAGATGATGGATAGGGCCTCCTTTGGCTTCCAGCTGCTTCTCAGTAGAAAATGGCAAAGGAACATATGCAAAACGCACAACCTTCCCGATAAAAACACCTACACAATGGAGCTGTGAGACTCCTTCCGGAAGCGATGAACACAAGCCAAGGAGGAACCCGGGAGCTGCGCCTGTGTTTGTGAGCAACACGGCTCCGTGGGTCGAGCACTGTTATCCCAGAGAGGCGTTTACATCTGATTTAAATGCTCCAGCGTGGACCCTGTGCTGCGGGTTCCAGGTTTTCTACACGAAGCAGCCACTGCAGCAGTTTCTTTGGGGTTAGTGGAGTCCGAACAGTCAATGGCTAAGTTAGACCTTGTCAACCCAGCTGGTGACGGCAGCAAAAGGTAGGACAAATTTTAGCTTTCACCCTCCATTTATTTTACATTGGAATGGAACAAAGATGATTGCAGGGTTGTCCCACCAGCTCCAAACACTTAACAAACACATGGAAGGGGAGAAATGAGCCCCCTTTTGCACAGAGCTGGTCCAAGGCATCAGAAGAGAATTCTCTGCTTCTATGTTTTGGATCACCTCTGATCCTGTTTCTTATTCACAAGCCATAATTAGCTTTCAGCTATCACAGCACCTTTGCTGTGTATCCTGCCTCCTTTGAGACAGCCATCTGCGGTACCCTTTAGAACAGCCCGAGGGCAGTTCTCTGCCAGTCTGCTCCGCTTCCCCAGCTCCCTCCTCCCACAAGTGGACACTTTCACTCTTGTCAACATCCACTTTGGAGACTGCTGAGGTTGCATGCTCACCTCGGCCACAGAGCTGCTGCCAGGCCACTGGGCTATCAGCTTTCACTGCTAATGAGATTCCCAGACTTTAAAAAATATTGCAAAACATACAAGTGTGGTTTTCAGCCAAGATTTCTGGGTTTGGTTCCTAGAACACAGTGCATTAAAAAGACAGAGCAAGGTGTATATGAAAATGACAACTATTTTTGTTCTGTCATGTATATATAGGTCAGTCACCAAGGGAAAATAGTGTAGTTCAGCAAAAGAAAGTCGACGTGCTACGCTTTGTTATATCGCCTTCTTCCTGCAGTGCACCTCCAGAAAGGTGCTGAGACAGTGAAACCAGGTAAAAATACTGTTCAAGATCTGACATCCTGTTAAGTCCAGTTAAACCTTCTGAGAGGCAGGAAGATTAGCTAAAGAGACCCAGGAAAGTCTTTCTAGTGCCTACTGGCTCCATTGTCGACCACAAGAGCACTCCTGACTGATGCTTCATTTAGTCATCGGTGAGACAAAGAGGACATTTCCACTCATTCCAGGTTTGACCTTCTGTTCTGTTCAGATGGATCAATACCACCGATGCCACGTGAAGCTGAGATGCATGAAAAATGGAAGCTTGGCTCAATTGTTTTGAAGGAATACTTTTTTTCCCAGCTACAGATCTTTTCTGTTGGCTGGCTGAAGGGTGCTGGCTTCCCCGGTTGGTTGGCTGTGCATGAAAACAGATGTCACATGTTTTGCTACCAAGCTTAACCACAAGTTATTCTTCTCCAAACTAAGAAAATCTCGAACATCTCAATACTACTTGATTATTAGACTCAAATATGAATCACTGTGAAATATTTTTAAATTAAAAGCATTTATTTCCTAACAAGCCTTTCAAATGACCCCCAGATAGAGAGGAGACCACTTGTCCATCCTGTCAGCTGTCTCTCTGTAGTGCTATGATTCACCACAGGGTATCTCAAAGGCTGTAAGGAGAAAGTGAAGTATTAAACATTTTCTAACACAATTGAAACAAAAATATGTGCTTTGGGCCACCGCTGGTGGATTTACAAGTTGTGAACCTGGAAAACCCCTGTATGAAATCCAAACTTCCCTGAGTTCCACGGTCGTGTGGTTAGTAAGATCAAACTACTCGGTCTACATAAAACCTCTGCAGGTCTGAGCACACTCCAAACTACTACATGAGGTGTTAGTAGGAAGGAAAACTGGGGAATTGCTTTCTAAGGAGTGATCCACTTGCTTCAGCACTGATCCCTTACAAGCCACTGCAGAACTCGGCGCCTCCCAAGAACCAGCATTTAAATTAGAGGGGGAAATGTAAAACACTGACACCAATTCTAGTTAAGCATTGGAACTACACTGAGTCGAAGCACTGACACTGTTTTTTCATTATTAAAACTTCAAGATGAAGATGTGACTAAGCCTTTTATATATCATTTATACTTTTAAAGGGATCTGTACCTGGAATCTTCGCATGTCTCGCGGGTTGCCTGCATTCTTCAAACAGTTCTGATTGCACTTGAGGAAAAACTTTAGAAAGAATCTATAAAAATACAAAATTGAAATCTATTAGATTCATCAAAATGTAAATCCAATTTTAAAAAAGTTTAATAAAATTTAATCATAAATAGTTATACCCAAAAGAATACTGGTAGTGAAATATTACTTTCCTATTCGTTAATGAACTTATTTTAAAGCATAAGAATCTCTGTCATAAACAGAACATTATTGCCACGGAAAGGCAAATTTATATTTTTAATTTTTCAACAACTACAAATGTATTGACTTCAGGCCATATCCTCAGCTCGGTGTGGGAAAGTTGATTTCAATGACTCATTGACTTCAAAGGCAATGACTTACTCCAGATGAGAATTTGTCTCTATTTTTTTAATACTTTTTATTTTTTTCACTACTTATATTAGCAGTAATGACCTCTACACTGAAAAATTCCAAAGGTAATGAATGATCAATCTTCTGAAAAACACTTGGCTTTGCCTCCGGTTTGGAAACTCTCGCTATTCAAAGGGACTCGATCCAACTCCTGCTGACTCCAGGGAGATCCAGGCAGGATCTGCCCACCGGCAAGGCCCCAGTTCCCTCATTGTTTTTGAAAGGAAAGGAACATGGCAAATTAGGCCCTGTCTTACGACCTCTTCAACCTTTGCCAGCCTTTAGCTGTGAGGAGTCGCTCTACCCAGGGATCGAAATCCAGCTTATTTCTGCTGAGCGGCAACCAGCAATTATTTAGGACTAACCCTTATCATCCAGGCATCTCCCCATAAACCGTTTTTGCAGCAACGCTGCCTCAGGGGAGCACAGCAAGCACTTAGAGGAAAGGGGAAAGCTTGGAAAGATGGAAACTCCTTTATGCCGCCCTCCTGTACTGGAGGAAGGAGCTGATCTGGGAAGTCTCCGCCCTGCAGGTGAAGCAAAATGGGGGACCCTCACTGTCCTGCCATCACACTGGAGAGCATCCACAGTCTGACGACACATCTTTTCTTTATGTCATGTTATTTTCATGTTTCATCACTAAAAAATGTTCTGTGGGTCAGTTTTCTGGCTAATGACTGGCAGGTCTGTCTCCTCACCCAGAGTTGCTCAGATGCTCCAGCCCAGCAGCTTGTGCTGCCCAACTTCATACATTGAACAGAGAGGTCAGCCTGAGCTCTCACATTTACAGTATGAACAACTATTATGTGGTTATTTATTTCTGTTGTACACACCTCATAGGAATTTTCCTGTGCCAGTATCATTCCTGGCAGGACTCAAGACAGGCACCTCTTCCCTTCTTGAGCACCCAACATGAATCAGCCATGGCCAATAGAAACAACAACTGTGGCTGCACCACATGGTGCTCACTCCTGAGAAGCTTCAAGGGTCACACAGGAGCATTATGGAATTATCCCCAAATCACAGACTGGTGTTTTTCATCCCAGCTCTTCCTTTTCCATTAAACCTTGGGCAGGACACTGATATCCTTATAGGACACTAATGCTGAAGGAGTGAGCTCTCATATCAGAGAAGTAAGTGGGGGAACACCCAGCTTTATGAAACCACATAAATAAATGGATGCTGTCAGCTCAGCTGAATGCACACTTCTTTAAAAATTCCTACCCCAAACCTGTAAAGGAGTTTTAGCTGTCAAGCTGTAAAAGATGGGGCTTTCCATGGTGGTTGGTGTGATATCCAAGCTCGGATGCTCAGGTCTTCTGGACACTTGCAGGGGCATTATCAGCAACTCTACGAAAATGCATCTGTCTTAGACACAACTTCCCCCTAAATCTGCACTGGCTGGCTTTTGGGTTTTTTTAAGATACTTATTCTCTCCACATCAACTGAGTATAGGCCAGGGTCCCTTGCCATGGCAGGGGCTTGGAGCCAGATGTTCTTTAAGATCCCTTCCAAACCAAGCCATCCCATGATTCTCTGATTCTAAATGCAACATTTCTGTCATACCCCTGGTTTTGCACACCTTCCACTGCACAGACTGCGATGATGTACAAGGACCAGCTGATGCCCACGTACAGGACCACCTGGCACTGGGGATTGAGGAGCTGGGACAAGCCTCCAGCTTTATGGCTCCTTAGTGCCACATCCAGGCTGAAAAGCAGTATCTTATCTTTTTTTTTTTCTTTTTTTTTTTTTTCCTTATCTCAAATGGGTGTTGTGAGGCTTATTGAGCTAATGTTTGTAAATTGCTCGGAAATTCTCCAATGAATTGTGCACTAGGAATGCTAAGTATTGCTCCTTGTGGATTGTTTTTAGCGTGAAGCATTCATGATGAATTGTTTCTATACAGAGAGCTCACATCCTGTCAAAGAAAAAGGGCCATTAAGCACCCTTTCACTAAACATCAACTGGAACCGGTATTTGTTCAATTATTTGGTGAAAAGGACCTACTCTTGGTGAAATTAGACATCATCAAGTTTATTTAGATGCCCTGAGCACTGGGCTAAATACTGAGACTGCAAGGCTGGTGTGAACATGAGCAGCACTTTTATTTCAGCTCCACTATGTTTCTTGATACTGAGATATTTTATTTCATGCTTTAATCTGTGCTTTCAGAGACTTCATGGGGCACAGGTGGCCTCAAGACAAGATTTTTAGAGGGAGACAACGGAAGTTAAAAACCACATTCCCAGACAGGATGTTTCTCCTTGCCAGGAGGAGACAACTGTCTTGGTTGTTCTTCTGGCCAACAAGGACCATGGGCAGTACCAACCCATCTCTACCATGCCAACCATTTTCTCTGCGAGCCCTGAGCTCCAGAAACAAGGTCTCCGTGGCATAGGAAGAAGCAAGGACATGGAGCAGACCTGTGCTTGGTCATGTCTCAAACTTTGATGCTCCAACAGAAGGAGAACTCAAACCTTTCTAGGTTTGGCTTTCCATGCCATATTTCAGATAATATGCACAAATTGTAGAATATTTTAATACAGAACAGCCTTTCCCAAATGTGCTAAGCTGCTCCTAAAATACTGACACAGAGAAAAATGCAGTCTTTGCGATGTTCCCCTGCTCTGATTTTTTCCCACTGCTAGAAAAGGGGCCTGCTACCATCTTAATTAAAATGTATTACCTTCCACAAGACTCCACTATTTTAAGCTAAAATTTACATCTTTTATTAACTCACCTCACCTATACACTTAGCTGGCGGTGCCTCTCGCCGCCCATCTGCCATCCACATACAGTAAGTCACTTGATATTCCACCCACCAATTTTTCCTAACAACCACTGTGCAATTAAACTCCACACGTTCTGTTGCGAGGTAAATTAGGCACACCTGCGGCCAGCCTGCATTTGAACCGCATCAGAAAAGGACCTAACAAGGTGAGAGCGTACCACAAAGTTATAGGCCTGTCAAGCAATTAGGTTTTCACTTCTGGGACATCCGCACAGTGCAATTATGCTCCACATTACAACCTGGCTAATCTTCTGAACAAATGTCATGTCTCGGAGAAGCGAGTAAAAGCAGTTCATCTGCAAATGTGTCTGCTCTTAAGCCTCCACCTTATGCACATAACAACCTACAGGAGACTTTTTTTTGTGATATGAAAGATGGTTTTTTTCCACAGAAGATTTTTTAAGCCCTGCAAGTGCCTTTTCATCCTGTTCACCTCTTCTTAACCTCTGTGAGAGGAGGTGTTGTAGCAAATAGACCAGAAAGACTTTTGTACTTGAATTTCAACACTAAGCAAGAAAATCCTTGGTGTTATAAGCACAAGTGGTGGCTTTAGTTTGGTCCAATTCAAACACCGTTTGGCTAAAGGAATCTTTGTGGCACAAACCCACCTATTACATCCCAGAAACATCGTTAATAAAGGGTATTTCCACCAGACCACAAACACAAGCATCAGTCATGCAAATAAACCTCAGCGGGAAGTAAATGCTTAATTCTTTTTACTTCAGTTACAGAGTGTGAGTGTCCTGGTGACTACACCCTAAACCAAACTCTGCCCTGGTGAGAGGTGAGACTGTCAGGAACTCAGCCAAAACCTGCAGTGACAAGCAGCCTCCATCTCTTTATCCAATAAGATCTTCCCAACACCCAGCTCAAACCAGATCAAGGACACAAAACTGTATCAGCCCCACAGGCAGCATTTTGTTTTACTCC
>JAWWTY010000158.1:34734062-34741562 GCA_035222235.1 Margarornis squamiger
GGGCAGGAGGGAAGAAGAGAGCAAAAATGGGATTTAAAATGAGCCATCGACCTTGGCCAGGGGATGAGACAGGCAGGGCCAAAGTGACCAGCAGTGACATTGCTCTGCAGGAACAGCCAGCACAACCAGCACGACCTCACAGGGACACCCCAGCGTGGCTCTCCCAGGGGTCAGGGGGCTGTGACTGCCCCCATCACCCCATGGAGGTTAGCTTGCCAAGGAATTTTGGGATCTGCAGGCAAGCAGACTAGATGTGCGTGTGGACACAGATCCAGCCATCCAGCTCCCTGTGGCAGCAGCTCCAAGGGCTGGTGGCTGCCCATGGAGCCAGTGGTTGCCCACAGGCCTGAACGACCAGCACCACTCTGACCACAGGTCACGTCCCACCCTGCACTTCTCCACACTCAACACAAATTGGCCAAGCTCTGCACCCTGTACTGTAGCAAGGTCTCGTCCTCCACCGTTAGTAACCACAGGATTTCTGTCTCTGATCTCACTTATTGTGGGGTCTAAACCCAAGAGCCAATTATTCAAAGTTTACACAGACGCAATGAACACTTGACAACATAAATAAAAGTAACTCCACTGGCATCGATGGATATGCACATGCTTTTGCAAAAGGTCATTTTAGGCCTTAATATTTTATAAGTTTTTACTTTGATGTTGTAGTTTTGTCGGGCTATTTAAGTATTTTATTGCAGCATTGGTGAAAAATGTGTTGCGAAGCCGCTGTGAAAAGAATTTATTTCCCATTCGCTTCGGTGAAAACGAAGGTCCGTTTACAGATAACGTGAAACCTGTGTTCTAATAAGAGATACATCTTTAATTATTCATTATTACACTTACTGGTATCTTACACTGCACTTAAGAGCAGAGCAGATATCTGCTCTCTGCTGGAGCTCAGCGACAGCCATGGGGGCAAGCAGAGCAGTGCCAACACCAGCGATTTCTTGGTGCCATTTAGGCAGAGCCATTTGGCATTGTCCTGTTGCTTTGCCACCTCTACCGTCACCACTGAGCATCAGTGACCTGGCTGTGCATCCCACAAAAACCAGAGAGGCTGTTCTCAAAGGCCGTGATTTTCTCTTCTTGGTGCATATGGTGTGTTCTTGGTCTCAATGATATGGTTTAATTTGAGGCCTGAGGGCCTGGGCAGGGCAAATTAAAGAGCAGACGGAGCGTGCCTTGTAAAAGGGAGTTTTGTTGGTGTCACTTGCCCTGATAAACACACGTTGGTTTTGCTCTGAGATTCAGTTGTTGCAGTTTGGATTAGACATCAAGTAAGATCAAAGACGTCTCAACAGTTCATATCTTAATTTAATTTTTACTTCATGTTTATCAAAACACATATAAAATGCCTCATGATAGTGATACATAGAGTCAGAGGATGGTTTGGTTTGGAAGGGGACCTTGAAGATCTTCTAGTTCCAACCTTGGACATGAGGTCTGTAAGCACTTCAGGGCTGCAATAAAATGCACCAGGTGCTGAGCAGAGCACTTTGAGACCCGGCTGTTTCAGTGGGAATCTTTGAGCCAGCAGCACAGAACCAGGGCCCAGGAGCATGGATGCACAATTCACTCCATTGGAATAACCCCAGCAGTCTGTTCTCCTCCATGAAAGAGCCAGTCAAGGGAATTCTTCGTCTGGAATCTCTAAGCCAGCACTGAGCCATCGTGCTGAGATCCACAGGAACGGCTCCACATGTGGCATTCTCAGCGTTCACCTTGAGGTTGGCACGAGCTGTTCTCAGCTTGAAGCTGTTGCCTTCTCCTCAAGTGACTTCTTCAGGATGCAAGAGGGAGGTGCAACCTCACACCCACACGGAGGAGTGTCCTCCTGGCCTGCAGTAGCACCACCCTGGCGTGGTGGACAAGCTGCTGGCAGGTGCCTTGTGGAGAAGACAAACAGTGGTGGAATAACTGAGCTCCACATCCATGAGGAAACGAAAGAGATGCGTCTGTATCGAGGAGGAACATCTGGGCTATTGTCAGCATCTTACATGCATTTACTTAATTGCAATCTTGAATGAAATTGTCCGTCATAAAAGATGCCTCGAGAATTTTGATCTCAGCTGTCTGTCCGCAGCGTATGCTCGTATCGTTTGTCTTAATTTTATTTCACTACCACTAACTGCAGACACTACTTCAGAAATATTTTGAATTTAGTTTTAATTGTACAGCTTTCAACTCATGCAACATTTCTCTTTGTGTTGAAAGCATCACGGTGATTTATCCTCATTATTGTGTAAATAGGTTTCGGCAGTTCTCAGTAAATAAAACAAAGAGTGACAGGAGGAGAAGGGGGAACTTGCTTTCCTACCAATTAGAGTAGCCTTAGGCAGTACTTTTAAGAGGAGATAAATCCTGCAAATCACTAAAATGATCCTGTCACATGCACCAAATATTAAAATCACACAGCGGCGCACTTCATACAGTTTGCTTTGGTTTAATGAGTTGGGGTGGGCTTCGTCATGAGGTTTGCGTCTCGCAGTTGGGGACTGTTGATTGACAGTGAAGATCATGCCCAACTGCAGCTTCCTAACCAGTAGGGCCAGATGGAAAATCACAATTCATGTTTAATATGCAGTTTTTCAGCTAACGAAAATTCCCAAATTGTCTCCTCACCTCCTACCTGAAAATTTTTTCCCATAATAAATGCAAAATATGCTTCGTATTAGCCAAGAGTGGTTTTTTCCCCCTTCAAGCAAGTTATTAAAAAAATCCTGTATAAATGATCCCTATTAAGCGAACAACCTGTTAACTTCTTCAATTATGTAAGTTATTAGAAGATAAGTTTACCAAACATCTGTTGTCACACTTAGTCACTTTTCAAAGTGAGTAAGTGGCCTGTCAGGATAAAGAGAAGATCACAGCAAAAGAAGACAGTTTCAAAGAACTAAACAACTAAATGAGTGCTTTATTCAACTAAATGTTGTGCTCCTCACGCTGGTGAGGATGCTGTGGCACCTTTATGGCAGAGAGCACACCCTGGTAAAGCCTGCAAGGGCATTTTTAGCCACTGGAACAAAACATGGTAATATAACACAATATATGTAATAAAGAGATGGTTGATCTCAGGCTGTTAATGATGAACAAGACACAGCAGCCACATTGCATGATGCCAGAGGAGCCCTTATAACTCACAGCCTCACTGTTATAGCTGAGAGTGTCCTATTTTCAATTATTATCTCCCCCTCCACTGTTCTCCTGCAGTCAAGTTTTACACTCTGACATTTATACTTAGTATATTGAGCAATGATTGTTACCTTGTTCCAGCATTTTTTGTGCAATGCTTTATGAGAGTGGAACTAAATGTATGACAGGAACCCCAGTAACCTGAGACCCTGGGTCAGTAATGTATTAAAACAAAACAAGACACACATGGCTTCGGCACAGCAAGAAATCATGCAGGAATGGGGACTGAGACAGGCTGAGATAAAGAAGGCCCTACCTAACAGCTGCAATTATAGCCTTCGTTATATGAGTCAATCCATTACTGCATATAGGCTTGACAAATTACCATAAATGCCACGCCAGAACAACAGCGAAGTAATTTAGCTTCATACTGGACACTTTGAAAGTTGGTACATCTAAATATCGCAGTGAGCCCTAATTAATTAATCAGTCTTGTTGGTGGTGTAATGATTATCATCTTTTTTTTTTTTTTTTAATTTAAAAACTCCCTCCAACTAAACAACTGGCAAATTATGATTATAGCAGTTAGAGGATAAAATCATTGATCTGTGTTCTCGCTCGAAATGGAATTGCACATCAATTTGTAAATGTCCCAAAATAAATGCAAGCTTTTCATTGCTCCTTTCAATAACGTATATCTGCAAATTAAAGACTTTACACTAAAGAAACGCTCGTCATCAACTACCCACCAGGTAACAAATGCTTGCACAATCTCCACATAATATTGATTTATAAGTATTAAATTATATGATTCTATTTTATCACTTTCTCCTATGTAGAATAGCTGTCCTGCTCCACGTACAGGATGGGGAATGATGATTAACATTACCTCACACATTTCTATTCCCTGAAAAATATGTAGCACCATGACTTCCACAGGGCACATCTTCCTAACCTTGCAATTTATTAAGTCAATGTCTTATCAACCTCCACATAGACATTTCCCCATCACATTCAAGCATTTCAGAATTAACAGCCCTGCCCGTCCAGGAGGTGAAATTACCTCTGTATCGCTGGGTTTCAGTCAGGGTGAAACACAAAGACATGGAAACCAGCTCTGCTGGGCTGGGTGTTGTCCTGACCACCCAGGAGGGGTTTAGCACTGACCACGACTAAGGCGTGGAGACCTCTGGGCTGGCTCCACCTGGACCAGGTCTGCTCCATCTGAATAATCTCATAATCTTATTTAAGATATACTTTGTGTTTTCCTAGGTTTTCCTTTGTCCCGCCTCCCAATTACCCTGCACAAACAATAGTGTTTCATAGCATGGTCCCCCCATGTCCTGCCAACAGCAGACTGCAGGTGAGCACCCAGCACACCCACAATTAAGACTCTGAGTGGCTGTTACACAGCAAACCAGCCAGGAAGGATTCTGCAGTGCTGGAAAACTGGCTGTGACACCTCCAAGATGACACAGAAAATACATGACAGAAATAGACACAGAAACCCTATTTGAGACTAATCAGCAGGACCCAACTAGAGGGCTGATTCCTTCCTTCCTCCTACCTCAGACACTAAATATTCCCTAACTTCAGCAGTTAATGAACAGAAGAAGGTATGGATAAGCCCCCTTCCCTACACAATCCTGATTTACACCTTCACAAATACGCACAGTGGGCATCATACACAGAAAGGGTCCCGGATGCCAGCTAAAGACTTGTCAGACCTTGTGTCCACAAAGGGCATAAAATTCAGGTCAAACCAGACAACTTTAATGCTGCCAAAAACAAAACGGTCGGTGTTTGGCTTCTCACCTTAAGATATTTCTCCACATGATTTCTTACTCTTAAAAACTGGAATTCAGAAATGTTGTTACCTGGAACCATGCAGCCTCCTCAGTGGAACACCAGGAGAGGCAGAGCTCCCAGGGATCTCTCCCCTAGCTGGCAGATGAAGGCTGGGATGCTCCCAGCCCACTGGTGGGGTGTGTGTCTGCGAGGCAACTTTGGTGCCGCCGGGCTCTGGTAGCTCAGCACTTCTCACATGACAACTTAGTCTAATTGAGTGGGACAAATTATCTTACAATGGACTCTGTGCAACAGCAGCAGGACTAAATCTATACTCCAGTTAACTCTGAACACATAATTTAGCCATAAGAGACTCCCAGCATTAGGGGTTTCCACAACTGTTCGCTAAAAGCAAAAGAAAATTAAATATCAAGAAACTGTGTTTTCAGTTCCAGAGAGCAGCACAATATGTCCATAAGACGTGAGCTCAGAGTTAGAAAAACAGTTTTCTTCTTGCACAGCCTGTAGTGCTTCTCTCTCTCATTGCCTCTGACTCCTTGCACCATGATCTGTGCTCCACACTGCTGGTGGTGGAGAGCAGGGCAGGAGGGATATTGCCTGGCTCCCAGCAGGAGAGCTCTGAAGAGAAGGCAGTGCCCTGCCCTCCAGCCCTCCAGCCCAGTACCTGCGAGTCAGGAACAGCCACCAGCAAAAAAAATCACGCTCTAGCATTTACATTCATTATTGGCTTTTCTCCCGCTATGAATTACCCAGAGCATCAAACATCTACTTTTGTTATTTGATGCTAATCCTATTGGTAGAGCTCCACTTCCAGAGTATGTTTAGGCTGACTGATTTAGTCCTCTGCACCTTTGACTATCCCTATCCTTTGTAAGAACAGAGTCTTTTTGATGTTAAAGTTGAGAAATTTAAAAGAAGGGCTTGAAAACACAAGTACTGACTTTGCTGACTCATAATCTTTGACAACAGGAGGTTCTGGAAACTATTGGACAGTTGTCATTTGCCATCAGATATGGCACTTTACTGCAGGGGTTTTTTGTCTTTTAGGTTTTTGTTTTGTTTTGCTTATTTCTAATTTCTAGGCAATTGGTGGTGTCAGTGACACTAATTTGTGAGAACTATTTAGGAGAAGCCCACTTTGTGCATGTAAAAGAGATCAGTCCATCCAGCCGTGGGGCTTCTAGGAGCTCTTTGTGTGTACAGCCCCTTATAGCCTGACTACAGACATTACAAGAGGGCAAAGAAATAAAAGAGAAAATAATTAAATTATTATTGCATGTGTTTCTCACACCATTGGTGGGAGTCATTAAAAAAACCTGTGTACCCACTGCCTTAAAGGAAAGGGGAAGCTCTACTTCAAAAGGAGTTGCTCACTATCATGTTGATGTCAATTCTTTATTTGTATTTATTGATACACCTTGAAAAATACCTTCTTTTACACACCAGCACTAACACAAACCTTGTCCTTTAGAGCTATTACATTAAACACTATGCAGATTGTTTCACTGAAGTTGTCTGACCAAGGTGCTGCCCACACCAAACCATCTATTTCACTGTATCTATGTTTTTGGAATGGTTCCTGTTCTTAGTTCCTATCTTATTACAGGGTGAATGCTAATCCATGACACAAATCAATCTGAAATTACAGAGCCAGAACTATGTGTTGGCTGAAAGGAGAATTCCTGGAGGAGGGTCTGGGACAGTGAGAAGGGGGAGATGGAAGCCCTGCTGAGCTGTCTCCAGCCAGGAGAATTTACTAATTTTCCACTCTCTCTCATTGCCTACTTATTTTCTTCCCAAAGAACAGTTACATTCCAGTGATGCAATTTTTAATGACTGGCCTACTTTCCCAGGAGCGTGTGCTGGGCTGTGGGGGCAGCTCTGACTGCTCCTCCTCGGCCCTGCTTCACCCACCCACCTCATCCTCACACTGACCAGGCTGCATTCTGCCTCTTTAAAATTGTGCCCCCGCACAAAAGGAACCTGCCCACAGCTCACCTGCTTTGCAAAGGAGCTGCAATGCAAAGCAGAGCCCCAACTATCCCTGCTCCTGGGCTTTGTAGTGCCATTCCTTTATTAATTTAATACCTCTACTCTCAGCTATGGTGCAGAATTCAGGATTGATTCCTACACTGATTTCCACAATATGATTTACATAGGAGCTGAGTGTAAATTTAAAATAATTTGGACTGAATGATCCTTACTAGAATAGATGGCCTCAAGAAAAGGATGGAAAATAAAAGCAGCTTTAGTCAGAATCTAAGCAATTTGCTGCCAAATACAAGCAGCATTTCCCCAGATTATAATTTACACTGTATTAACTGTCAAGAGTACTTTTGAGAAATATAGATAACAATTCAGATGCAATCGATAGGGAGTGACAGTTGATTTTAAAGCTTAATGCAAGACAAGAAAGAAATGACTGGGGTATCAGCTCTGGAAGAATAAATTTGTTTTGTATTTGATTTTTGTGTTAAATTTATTACTGCCAAGAACAGCTCTCTTTCAATAATATTAAGAACAAGATTGTGAAATTGCAACATGTTTGTCTCCCAC
>JAWWTY010000158.1:34744062-34752792 GCA_035222235.1 Margarornis squamiger
CCCTCATCCACGGGGCCAAGCTCAGGGAAGCAGGAATATCGCAACTACTGGATAAACACCAGTAATGATATTAAACCAACTTCTCAGAACGCACACTGATGTAATGCTGATAATCATTTCTCTGCTTCCCAAACCTGCCAGGAAGACTATCCTGTTTGCATTTCTCATGCCAGACATCCCCACTAAGAAAGGTGATCCCGGTCTTATCCTTTCCTTTGGCACAATCCCCGGTACAAATGCAGCTCCCTTCCTTACGATCCTGGTTTAATGAGTGCCTGGCTAATCCAGTAACTTTTTACTGTCTAAAAATAGCAACAAAGGTTTAAACATGAGCAACTATGCAGTAGAATGGGAAAAGCAATAAAAATGCTTAAATACCTACGTTTAATACAGTGAAATTAAATCACTGTTTTTTCAGCTGCCACTTAAAGCAGTTGCTTAGAAATAGACAATAGTAACAAAAACGTCAGCTTGGGCATTTCTTCCCATTTTTGGAGCACATTTTATCCAAGAAACGGCCTGTACTGTACATTTTAGCTCAAGAGTGGCAAAGGTGGCTCAGAGCTGGCCACGTGCTCCTGCCTGCATTGGCCTAAGCACAAGGATGCTGCAGCATGGCTAAAGGACATTTTCCCATTTTTTTCATGCTGTTCTCAGAGAAGAAAATTCTGGATGGACAGACAAACAGATGGACATTCAGCTGATGAGCGCTGCCCTGTTGCATATCAAACTAGGAGCAATTTGCCACCGCAGTTCATTTTTCAAACACAATTAGTTTGCAGCAACACTATTGACCAACTACTGCTTGTTTGCTCAGCAGCGGTGGGGATGAGTTACTGCTCTGCCACACGCCATCGAGGCCAGGGAGCTCCCCACTTCTGAGCATCTGTGCCCAGGACCACCCCCCTGCACTCAGGACCACCTTCTCGAGCCCAGCACCACCTTCCCACACTCAGGAGCACCTTCCCACACCCAGGACCACCTCCCTGTTTATCTACCCAAGCTCAGGACCATCTCTCTGCACCCAGGATCACCTTCCTGTACCCAGGATCACCTCCTCACGTCCAAGGCCATATTCTTGAGTCCAAAACCACCTCCCTGAGGCCAGGGCCACCTCTCTGCACCAGGACCATCTCCCTGAACCCAGGACCACCTCATCTGTGCAGGCACTGAGGGCTGGGGGTTCTCAGAGCTCAGTCTGCAATAACATCCAAGGATCCTGGATCACCACCAGCCTCATTAGCTCTGGCAGCCCAATTAACTGAGGCCAGTGGCAACTCGGTGTGTTTGCTTTGTCCTTCCCGAACAGCAATCTCTTCCCTGAGTTAACGAACACGTCGGAAAAGCAGCAGGAATTTGCCCCACGTTATCCGAGGGGGTTTGTGGGCCGCTGCCTGGGAAGCAGAGGAGCTCCCAGCCTGGTGTGCGAGGGCTGGCAGCAGGAGCCCTCCCTGCAAGGCAGAGCAACAGAGGCTGGAGGGACTTTTATTGCTATTGTTTGTCTACAAATCTCGCCGTGCCAAACCCCGGCGTTGTCCAACGCGAGCTGTTTGCTATTAATGACTCATGAGTACAATAATGCTGCCGGCCCCCTACGAGGTGTTTTGTCAATGTACTTAAATTTCTAAAGTCTCAAACTGTTGCTATTTGTTTCCCTCCATCCCCCAGCACTTTGCACAAATGTCTGTGGAGTACCCCGGCTCCAAAACCCTTCACTCTCAGCGCTGACCTTTGTGCTCTGGAAACAATTACTCCTGGAAAGCCTGTCAATATCATTATTTTTACAAGAAATCAATACGCTTCACAAAGTTAATGGGGGATTCAGGCAGCAAGCGTTTACCTTCTTACTGTCAGTGGTGCAGCGGGCTGTGCTCTGGCACAGATGACAGATTCGCCCAGACACCGAGCAGACAGTAAGCAATGGATGTAAAGGAAAAATAGGCTGCAAGCAGGCGTGGAAAACGTCAGCTTCTGCAGGCATCCATGCTCTAACGAGCCAAAGATGTCAGCCTCTTGTAGTGTCCACTCTGGAGCAAGCAAAGAATACAGGGAGCTAATGAAAGGGGGATTAGGGAACGGCTTCCACTTCACAAATAGAAATAAACCGGTTTGGAAATGCTGGGGGGAAATGTCTAGCAAGGGGGTTCCTCACACGGGTTGTTCGAGCAGCTGGAATTGCTGCTGCTGCAAAAGAAAATTAGAAAATATATGTACATTCTACAAATTTAGTCTGTAGGTTGAATTACTCCCCCTTAATTCTTGGAGTTTTGCTAAGGTATGAGAGAAGTAAATTATGCCGTATTTAGCTTAATTTCCTCTACAGAAGTGTAATGGCAGAGGGACACTTTGTACGTACTGAAAAGAGAAAAAAAAAAAAAAGGAAAAGGATCACTGTAGAAAAGATGCCACATTTATCTGGTTTTATACTAATAAAAGACTTGCATTATTTAAGGATATTTCTAAAATATTCACAGAAGCTTTAACTAAACTAGAACTCTAATAAAACCACAGAAAAAGCTTTTCTTCAATGGGTTCAGTGAGAACCAGAAAACATTTTAAGGAGCTGCCCATCACAGCAAGGATGCTCCGAGCAGCCCTGAGCCCAGCACGGCACAACCTCGTGGGGTTTGGCGTGCCCGGCCGGGCTGTGGAGGCTCCGGGATGCCCCGTGTGAGCCGGGCCGTGGCCCCGGTGCCGGCAGAGCCAGGAGGGATGTGCTGGCAGGGCAGCATTCCCAGCCCGGCCCCGGCTCTGCCGCCCGCGGTGCGCACCGAGCGCTGTCAGCGCCGCCGGAGCCAGCGCTGCTCCTGCCACAAAGCAGCTGCGCAGCATCCCTGCCTGACGTCACTCATCTCCACTGCTCCAACCTCCCAAAATCACGGCTCCAACAGCAGCCTGCTACTAGCAGGAGGATTTCATTTTAATTCTATTTTTCTCCCCCTCTTTTTAATTAGAAGGAACTGGGAGTGGGGCGAGTGCGCCCCGCTCCCCTTCTCCAAGGGAAGGGCGAGATGACTCCAACACATGGCGGGGGTTAAAAAATACCAAGAAAAATGTCTTCAGCTTCCCTCGCTGCTATCAACAGTTTGGAATTTACACTAGCGCTTTACATCATTAGCCCAGTCGTTCACAGCTTTTTAAGGCTTTAATGCAAACCACATGCAGAACCGGGCCCTCCCCGGCAGCGCTGGAATGGGTGGGATGGGAACCGGCGGGGAGGGGAAAACCAACAAACAGATCTCTTGTCTACAAAGCACAACTCAACACATTTTTCATGCATTGTGGGCTTCTCCAGAAGCAGCAAGCTGTTTAAAAAAATACCTGGCCCAAATTGAGCATTTGCTTGACATGATGGAAAAGTGAGTGCTATTTTCTGTTATATTGCCCCTATTCTACATCAACAAGAATATATTTTTTTTTTTGCTGTTCCCAACTGATTTCACAGTAGTGAACTCCGTTTATGAATTATCTGACACATTTCTTGCAATTCTTCTGACAACAGTGCTCAGTGGAAATTTCAAGGCACCTCTCTTCTGACAAGTAGAAATATCAATATTTGAATAAATTGTGGATTTTAAACTTCTCACTCTGATGCACCACAGCAAGGAAGACTGAATTTTTCTTTTACTGGGTCTAATCCCCTTGAGCCTAAAGGAAGAAATCTGTATGCAGCGTTTCATTACAAGAAAGCTGTACTGAGTGACATTTGAAGCACACATCTAAGTCGACCTGATGAAGTTTACTTCCTTCAAACAACAAATAGCAGCTTTGTATTATTTCCCCTTCTTGGGGGAAAAAAAAGCAAAAGCATGATGTCTGAGCAAAAAGCCGAAATGTTGATTCACAAATTGACAGGCCAATCTTTAAACAAATGTGTTTCTTGGGGGAAAAATGCAGCTTTGTTCAAGCTGAGCATTTTTCTTGTGCCTGACAGAAGCATTCCGGGGCTGATTAGAAGGAACTTGTTAGGGCTCCGTCTCAGACACTCTGACTCCACTTTTTAACAAGCATGCAAAGAAAACAACATAAAGATAACAAAACATTGTCATTACCATCTATGGGCTCTATTTGGGGTGCTTTTTTTCTCTCTTTCTTTTTTCTTTTTTTTTTTCTTTTTTTAGTTTTAATGCTCGCCCTCTGAAATTTCTCCCGCTCATCTTGCACCAGCCACGCCAACCCCTGGGTGTTTGGGGCTCTGTGCTAAGCCTCCTGCCCTCACCCCGGGAGCTGTGAGGCTCCTCCACACCACACAACACCCTGCAAGGCGTCCAAATGGACACAGGAACAGAGTAATCCTCATGCCAGGGCCCTCCCTGCCTGCCCACAAGGTGCCCATGGTGGGACCAGCTCTGCTCACCTGGTGTGCCAATAGGTATTACCAAGAAACCTTTGATAAATCACTTATCAAAGCCTTCAGGCAGTCCCGGGGTTGTCCTCACATTCCCTTTAACTCTTTGGCTGAAGGGTCTTGCGTGCCAAAACCAGTTAAAAGGTCTCAGTTTATCATCTCTCAGTCAAAAGAACAAGTTATGAGTCTTGATGGCTTTACCCACAAATGTCTTCTCCATGATAAAATAACTCTGGCTGAAGTGTATTGGAAAATTTGTCTTGGCAAAGAATCTATTTTACTGGTCAGGCTGGATGGGGCTTGGAGAAATCTGGACTAGTGGAAGGTGTCTCTGCCCGTGGCAGGGGGTTGGAACAAGATGGTCTTCAAGGTCCCTCCCAATCCAAACCGGTCTGAGATTCCATGATTTTATGAACAGGCCAGTTCCTTGGAATGGGGATTTATGTGATGCCACCATATTTACTCCCCCTCATGCACATTGTACCTCCAAAACTCTTAGCAGTAATAATCAAAATAGTATCTAAGGTGAAATAAAACAAGAGGGAACAAGGACAAAGATCTGACTAGAAAGATTTCTCCCCAGGTTTGAACACTCCACAGAAGGAGGATTAACATAAAGGAAAACTTTTGCTGAGACAGCCAAGACGTCACACCTATGAAAATATTTTATTCCATGTGACTGCAGTCACATGTTACTCAATTCACACTGATGGAGGTAGGAAAACTGTCCAGAAATTTTTCTAATTGAAGCAGACAGTTTTGAGGAACCCTTAGACTAAGTAGGGGTGTGGAGGCTGCATTGTGATGTTTGTGTTTGGTCCTGGGATGCTGGAATGCAACCACAAGGACAGGGACAGTAATAGATGGGCAGGACCTCCCTCAGGAATGTCTCAAAGGATGGAGTGAGTCCAAATGTCAGCCCTGGTCCAGATGTGATGGAAACCTCATCCCTCCAATCTGAAACCCCACCAATACAGCTGCAACATTTGTGGCAATACCTGAACTATAAAAACATGTTTCAGATGTAAAAAAAATGGAGTTCAGCTCATGTTTTCTGCCTAAATATTGGCGCAAGGGTTTCCTGTGGATCAGGGCAGATCCTTGGTGCCATTGTCAATGAAAAATGACGCTGTGGGGAATTTCTCACTATGTCAGAATCACTTGGGCTTCTCTGCTTGTTCAGTCCCCAAGGTGGCACAAGGCCAGCCTGACACTGATCCATCTCTGCAAATGTGAAATAATCTCTTACAAAAAAAGCCCAAACCCTGAGCACTTCACCTCTGCAATTATTATTTTCATAATTTGAAGAAGGAAACACAAACCAGTATTTAGGCACTGTATGGTTTGAAAATTCTCAAAGCTCTTGGATTTTTTTGGCCTCCATTAATTCTTATTTTCACTGTCATGTAGTTAATCTGATCTTCCTCAGTTCTGCTGAATGAAAGGGCTGATAAACCACTGGTGTTTTGCACACGCCTCTCTTCCTTTCAGGAACACTCTTGAATGTCTCTGATAACTTCAAGCCAGGGTAAATTTAGAGTCATGTGCTTGTAATTTATACTATCAACATGCAGATTTTTTTCCTGTACCTTTCTGCCAGATTTCCATTAAGATTTATGCTACTGAAAAATATTGTTGCTTTAAAACTAGGTGTTCAGGCATTCACACACTAATTTATAAATATATAATGCAAATTATCATGTCCTTTTTTCCTTCTATCAGTGCACACATTCAAGTTGCATGTTTTTATCCTTTTCTTTCTTATCTCCCCTTTCTCCCCACTGAAGAAACACACACAAAAGAGAAGGGAAAAAAAGCTTCTCCACTCGTGATGGGAATGGGACGTTTCACAGAAAATGCTCTTTTATCCACTCTGAATCCTGTGCCGAGGAAAACTGCAACAATCCAGCTCACCCAAATCACCTTGGAAGGTGCAGTTGTGCTCAGGAAAACAGCCAAGCAAGCCTGTCTGCCCAGCCAAGTCACAGGGCTGCACTGCAGGTGAAGACGTGTCTGTGTTTGGAGACCCCTTAAGAAATGTGACCAAAATATCCTTTGGAAGGGGAAAAAAATAATTGAAGTCAGAAACGGGGCTTTTTTTTTTTTCCCTCTCAGCCTTATGAAAGACAGTAAAACTAGTGTAAAATCAGTGTAACTTAATTGACTTTCCAATGCTAATTTATGCTAATGGAGGTTCTGGTCCATAGTTTTCACCTGGGAACTCAATAGCAATGAGTGATGGCTCCAATTAGTCATTGTAATTGTGAGTTGCTAAAGCTAATATTAGTAGAACTGCATGACATTCTGGGTATCTCCCCAAACTTTTCCCATAATAAGCACTGTTCCACACAGCTGGATCATATTTAGCTGCAAATGTGTCTCAGCTGGGTTTCGTGGTCTTTTGGGTCATCTCTGAGTGTTTGCAGAGGGGTTTCCTTCATCAAAAACCTCTGGTAAGTGCCCACACGTCCCAGTCCAATTGTAGGTACAACCAGATGACATTTGATGGTTGATCCCCACATTAGGCAACTTCAATATCCAGGCATATATCAAATAGCCGGATATTTTATCTGATGAGATCCATGTTGGATAACTAACACAAGTTGTTTCAATCTGTATCTGCCAACAACCAACCCTCCTTCAGCTTTGACGTTCCAGATTGGGCATGAAGAGCAACCCTGTCCATCAGATGCTGTCAAATTTCTGTATTTTACAGCAAAGTCCCTGACCTCTCTAGGGGAATTGTGATGTCTCTGAGATCCTGGAACAGCTTCAAATTTGGGTTTGGACAATGCTCTCTGGCACATGGTGGGATTTTTGGGGTGTCCTACACAGGGACAAGAGTTGGACTCAGTGATCCTTGTGGGTGCTTCCAACTCAGCACATTCTATGATTCTAAATACATTAAATTAATTCAGACACTGTCATTCAAATGAATAAAAATAAATAAATTATCTTTATGGTATTTCCCCCTCTTAATTAGTTAGATATGAAATTTTACACCACCCATAAATATTCACATTCTGCCATGATGAAGAATTTCAAATTCAGAGCACCCAAAACTATTCACAGGACCCATTTTAATAGATGAGTAAATTCAACAGATGAGTAAGTAACAGGTGGAAATGTTGGCACCTAATCTGAGGCAGGATTTCTGGGACAGATAAATGTCTTTCCATATCTGTAGGACTCAGCAGTGAAGAAGCTGATAATAGTTTGATGACAGGCAAGAGCTGTAATTTGCAGCTTCAGCTTCTCAAACTCCCTTTCCATGGAGATGGATGGGATCACTGCCACCTCCCAGGGCTGACTCAGGCCGGGTGCACACCCAGGTGGGCATTGCTGGGCTACTTACACTGCATTTTGATGGGTTTTTCACAGCAGGCTTTAAAACAGGTCCAAAATAATCACCCACATATGATGTCTTTATTAATTAGAATTAGATCTTGGCCTATTTTTAAAGGAGGCTTCCTTGGAAAGGTGCTTTGTTCTTGTTCAGCCTTTGAAGTAAGTTCTCTGCTCACCATGCCTAGAAAATACAGTTTCCTTTGACGGAAGCAGATGGAAAATGGATGAAATGTATGTACCAAGGGTAAGCATTTTCTTGTTGCACACAGCTCAGCGTTACCACCTTTCACTAATGAAAGCAGAAATCATTGTTCATGGAAGAATGGACAAAACAAATGGATTAATTTTGTCCTTTATGCAAGGCTGTGAATATATTTCACATTACTACAAACTCTCACAGTTTTCAAGCCATCATCTCCTCAGACAGCAACAGGCTGCTGTTCCATGAACACTTCAGTGTGCGTCTCACTTTCATGGGTAAGAACCTATCCAGGGAGCTTAATTAAAGTGCAGAGACTAAAAAAGGGAGAATCAACTTCAGCTCATTTGAAATAATTTGCTGAAGACTTTTTTTAATTCAAGTGCAACAAATTTAACTTCTATGGTAAACTCGAAATGTGTTCCTTCTAATAGCATTAGCCAAAGACAACTTAGTCCTTCAGGGAGAATCACATATGACTTCATCACATGCTTTAGTCTCATCCTCTCCTTCGCCTGTGATGAAGTTCTGTAAAGGACTTCAGAACATCTCCACCTCTAAGTTACAGGGGGGTTTCTTTGTTGAAATAAAAGTCAAAATCTAAAATCTAAGTGTAGAATCTAGATTAATTAGCCATGCCTTAGACATGTGAGATAATAATTGATGAAGAACAGACCTTCATAGAATCCCTGAATTATTTGGGTTGGAAAAAACCTTGAAAATCATCTCTCCCACCCCCTGCCATGGGAAGGGACACTTCCCACTAGCCCAGGTTGCTCCAAGCCCCGTCCAACCTGGCCTTGGACACTTCCAGGGATCCAGGGGCAGCCACAGC
>JAWWTY010000158.1:34752892-34764182 GCA_035222235.1 Margarornis squamiger
CCCAGGTTGCTCCAAGCCCCGTCCAACCTGGCCTTGGACACTTCCAGGGATCCAGGGGCAGCCACAGCTTCCCTGGGAAATCCATTCCAGCACCTGCCCACCCTCACAGCCAGGAATTCCTTCCCAATATCCCATCCATCCCTGCCCTCTGGCAGTGAGAAGCCATTCCCTGTGTCCTGTCCCTCCAGGCCTTGTCCCAAGTCCCTCTCCAGCTCTCCTGGAGCCCCTTGAGGCACTGGAAGGGGCTCTCAGGTCTCCCTGGAGCCTTCTCTTCTCCAGTTGAACCCCCCCAGCTCTCCCAGCCTGGCTCCAGGCTTTAATTGGAAACTGAGGGCTGCACTGGATATCTTATAAAAAAGATCTTAGCACATGGGCTACACAGAGAGTGTAGCTCACAAGAGTGAGCTACACACTTATTATAGTTTTAGATAATGTAATAACAATAATAACAAAATAAATATCAGTGATCACAATATTGATAATCTCAGTGGATCTGTGGTTTTTTACGTGGCAGAAGGATTTAGCACAGAGCACACACAGCCTGCATTACATACATAACTTATTTGCAGGTTGTTATTTAGATGCACTTTGATACATAAATGAAAGAGAACCTGATTTCCTTCTCAGAAAGCTCTTTTGGAAACACTTGTGCTGGCTTTAGGAAAAAAAAATCCTTGCTGGAGGATGGATGCTCAGGGTTCTCCACGTTAAGGGGCACTCTGAAATTACCTAAGGCTTTCTCTAGGCTTGTTCCATTATGTCAGAAGTATTTACGTTGCCAGAAAGCTGTAAGTCAGCTGTGGAAAATGCAGCACTGAAATTCGTGGAGAAAGGACAAGAAAGAATGACAAACTAAAGAGGAACAATAGTCAGCATCTGCCACAAACCACTTGATTTGGAGGGGAACAAGAATGTTCCATCCCAGGGCCCTCTGTAATTGCAGAGGACTGGGAGCTCTGCAGAAGGGGAGGCACAACCAAGTGTTAAGGTCCTTCGGTTTCAGAGAGGATAATTTTATGTTGCTAGAAATAAAGATTTAATTTTTGTCCGCAAGGACATTTTCCCTGGAAAGCTTTAACAATAAGGAAAGAGAAGGTTCTATTCTTAGCTTATTTTGGCAACTAATCCAATTAGCAACGGTAGTTGATTGGAGAGCCAACCAACTGAAATGAACTTGCCTGTAAATCTTATCTTTTAATAACTTCAGCAACTTCCTTGCATTTATTTTTTTCTCTGTCTATTTTAGAATCCATGGTTTCCTGGTCACCTCCCAGCATTTGAGACCCCCTGTAGCCCCTTTTTTATTTCCCTGTCTGGCTGCAACATATGGCACTGGTGTCACCTTCTGTTTGGAACAGGACATGGAGTAGAATGGGCAAAGACTTTTCTGAGGGGAACCTCTCCAGTTCATCACTTGTTCTCTTTCCATGCAGATGTTGGTCCTCTCGCTCAATATAACTTTGCTGCCTCTCCTCTTTGCTTATTTTACACCCTGATCAAGCACTCCTGTATATTTTGTGAGTATGTAGCTAAAATTACTTTCTACACAAGAACATTCCCTGCATAACTGAAATGAAGGAATGATTGATTAATTAAAACAAATTGTCAACAAATCTTGATGATAATGCTAAACATTGCAAAAAGGACAAGTCAGGAGCTTGAAAGAAAGATGGGTACAGCAACTAACAACCCTCTGCATCCCCTCTTAATTCTCCCTCAGCCAATCATCCTACCCGTGTCTACTCACACCAATTTTTTGATAGGTGATGATCAATTTCATATGACTAATTTTTCAGTACCTGAATTTACCCCAGACTAGGGTTTGTGCATTTTTCTACAATTGAAGTCCATGATAGCTGAGTTTGGGACAGAGAAAGAGCACATTTATGTACAAAATGTATGTCCATAATTGCATTATATACACATGTACATACACGTTACCCAGGCTATGAGAAATTGGACCCCAGACTTCTGTGCAGCATTTCCAATACACTTCCCAACTTAATTCTTAATTTCCCATTTCTAAAGCAGGGATATTTGTGTGACAAGGACACTGTTGCAGACCCACAGAGCAGTGATGAGCCCTGTGAGATGGCTCAGGGAGAAGTTTGGGTGGGTATTTTGAGGCCAGACTTGAATAGCATTCAGTAACTAAAGCATAAGAGGACCACACACTGAACAATGAAGGAAAAAATACAGAATAGAACTGAATGAAGTGGGGATTGTGCAGGGGAGGAAGTCCTGTTTCTGATTATGGAACAGAACCCAATGTCCTTATGGATATGCACAGGGAGCCCCACCAAAGCTTGCAGGGCTTACCTTTATTACAGCATCTGTGTTTGCTGTGCTTTTACATGCTTGTCTTTGCAACCTTAAGGATGTGCTTTGAATGTAATTGTTTATATGCTAAAAAGAAGCAGACAAGAGAGAAACTAGGCCCATTAGTAAATGAGGAAAGGAAAAAGATTAATGACAATTCAGAAATAACTAGAACTGATTTGACACTGGGGATCTGCCCCAGTTACAGCCTTCAGGGCCAGTCACCAGCACACCACCACCAGCACAAATCCATAAAGCAAATCAGGGGCTCTACTGCCACTGTTGTGAGCTGTAGAAATCGAGCAATTTATTTTTCAATGTCTATTTATGTTTTTCTCAGCCAAATTTTGTATTTTGAGTGGGAGGTAGGTGGTATCAGTCCTTATGAAAGCCTGAAATTCTCACTGAGAAGGTCAAACTCACCCTCAAAAAGGAGGAAGTTTTACTTTTTGCAGGAGAAAAACTGTACAGCTTGTAAAAATTATACTTACAGGCAGCTATTAAAAGGCAATGTATAGCGAGTGGCCAGTATGGATGTGCATGCCATACACATTATTTAGTAAACTGAGTGTGCAGCCAATAGCTGTTTTAGAAATAATGAAGCATGGTGGTGGTAGGAAAATTAGCAAAAGGTGAAAAAGTTGATCCTTGAAGCTGGATGAAAACAGCAAAGCAGGTGTTTGCTTGGCTCGGTGACAAACGAGAAGGCGCCTGGAATAAACACGTAAAAGAAGCCAAAGAAGCAGTGGCTTCATGGTGAGATGAGTAGGTGTTACAGCAGAAGGAGGACGGAGAAAAGGAAGCAAAAATTGTAGAGAAAGATGCAGGAAAATAACAGAATTGTGGAAACATTGAGGTTGGAAAAGACCTCTAAGATCAACAAGTCCAAATGTAAACCTAATTCTGCCAAGGCCACCACAAAGCCATGTCCCCAAGTGCCACATCTACACGGCTTTTAAATACCTTGAAATATTCTGTCTGGGAGCTGCCCAGGCTGGGAACAGTCACAGAGGGAGCTGTGCTGCCTAAGACACCCCAAACTGGGCTGCACAGCACCCCAGGACAGCGTGCAGGCAGCAGCTGCTCAGAAGGGACCCCACAGCAACTTCAGTGAGTGCCAGCACCTCTCCGCTCCCACCAGAGCAGCTGCCAACTCTTCCACCTCCCTCTTCCACACAACACCCCATTGCCAGGCTGCTTCCAGCTGCCAGACTGGGAATGGCAGGCACGGGGACTGGTGTGTGCTGGGGGACAGGAAACTGGACCTGGTCTAGTGCAGGTGTTCCTGCCCATGGCATGGGTTAGGAATGAGATGGGCTTTAAGGTCCCCTCCAACCCCAAACACTCCTGGATTCTTGGTATAGATGCTGGGATCCATTTGCAGGACTATGGGACAGACCTGTGTTCTCAGCAGGGATGTGTTTATGGGAAAACCAGAAGGCTCAGCAAGGACAAGAGTTTCACAGTCTGAATTCTGGAAAAAAACTCCCAGTGAAGACAGATCTTGACATAAAATGTCCAAAAATGTAATCAGGATGGAGAGTTAATGAGCAGCACCAGCAGTTCATGGAGGTTGAAGAGGAGAAGAAGCAGGACAGACAGAAGAGAGCAAACAGAAAACACATCAGGGTTCCAGTTTGGTTTGTTTTGGGGGGGAAAATGGTTGCCCAGAGAAGCTGTGGCTGCCCCATCCCTGGAAGTGTCCAAGGCCAGGTTGGACAGGGCTTGGAGCGATCTGGGCTGGTGGAAGGTGTCCCTGCCCATGGCAGGGGGTGGAATGAGATGAGCTTTGAAGTCCCTTCCAATCCCAACCATTCTGGGATTCCCCTCCCTGTCAGAAGCAGCTCTGCAAGGCCTCCCCTTCCTGCAGGTCCATGCAGCACCAATCCTCCTAGGTGCTGTTTTCCCAGTGCCACAGGAAGAAACATCTCCAGAACATGTACCCACCACCACAGCTTCCAGACCACATTACTCTTTCTCACCCCATGGGAGTGACGGGGAGGCCACTCCTGTTCCTTGGCTGGTTTCCCTTACTCTGCACTCACTGTAACCAGCTGACATGTGAAGAGAAGAGTAAGGCAAGCACTGGGTAAGGGTAAGTATGATGAGTGATCTGCAAAGGCTGGGAAGGCAAGACACTCCATTTGTATTCCCCAGCAGGGCAAGGCAGAGCCTGTGACAGCTCATGTGGCCAGAACAGGAGGGGAGAGGAGGTTCCTGCAGCCTTTTGAGGCAGGAGAGGGAAATGGTGAGAAGGATGGTTGCTGAAAGCCTGACTCCCAAGATAAGAATTCTTTCCTTTAATGAAAGAAAAAGAAATAAAGATGATATTATGGGAGAGGAATTTTTCTGTGGCTTGAAAGTGATGCATTCAAAGACAGCTCCGGAGCTGTGACACAAGTGACAGAGCCCAGGTGTGGCATCAGTGGACTCATCTGAAACTTTTGAAGCTCCTGTTGCCTTTTGCTCACATTTAGTTCAGCCTCTGTACAAACCTTCTAAAGGAGACATTCAAAAGAGAGACTGAGGTGTAGGTCTGCAGAGAAACACGAGGTGTGACAGACTTGGAACTCACTTGACAGGCTGATAGTTGCAGGTCTTTGGGTGAAGGACACTCCACACAAAAAAGAGAGAATGGGACCAAACCCAAGCAAAGCTTGATGAACAGGAACAAAGAAAAGGAAAACAGCACAGAACAGAAGACAAAATTCCAAGGTCTAAGGAAGGAAAAGAAGATTTAGAGAAGCCTATGGCTGACCAGGACAGAACAGAAAGAAGTTGAATGACAATGGCAGTAGAAAGTCAAAAAACTGGTCAAATGTTAAGAGTGGAACAAAAATAACAAAACCCAGAGTGGAGGAATAGAAGAGATGGAAAAATACTGGAGCAGAGGAATGGTGGGCAGAAGAAGAACTGCAGAATGAGGGAGCATGGATGGAGACAAGGTCAGAGGGAGCCATACCCAGAGCAGAGGCTCCAGGGCTTGGCAGCTCCTCGTAAGAGCTTCTTTAAAAGTGCATTAAAAAAAATTAAGAAAGGAGAAGGGGGAACACAGTTCCACAAAATGAATGGAGGAAACAGTAAGAAGCAGAAAAAAACAAATGTAAGGAATAAATAAATAGAGGAGCCTCGGCTCCAGCCCCAGTGAGAGGAGAGGACTGGGAGGAGCAGGTCTGGGCAGACATTAGTGAGCACTATTCTCCCTCCAGAACTACTGCAGTTATCATACCATTAGCAGTGTAATTTCTTATGATACATATAACTATGTAATGTAGCAAAATATGATTTGAGAGCTGGATTGAATATTGAGATTTCTAATTGCGGCATATTTAGGCTTAGAATTACAGTACTCAGAAAATTTCCATCCATTCCTTCCTTCAGAAAACTCCACACAGCCCTCTTTTTGGCTTCCACCCTGTTGTCTTTGGCACTGAACCCCACAGGGTCCCCTCCTGCTCATCCCACCAGGATGGGGACACAGGAGCACAGCCACAGCTGCTGCTGCAGATCTGACAGTGCCACTTAAGGACTCATCGGTCAACTCTTTTTAAAAATAAAAAAGGCTTTCACAGCACTTATTTGTCATATGTCACATAGAGCTAAAGAGCTGAAACTTCCTACACCACATGTTAACACAATCGTGGTGTATAAAAAATAGCAACTCATACAAAGGTAAATAACCCAAGTATATAAAGATAACACTAAATAAATAAAGATAAATTAACCACAACTATTCTGTGGTTCTAAATAATTGTGCCTCGCTCAGCAAAACTATGGCTCTAATCCCAGGTTTTGATGTTGTTCTGTTGTTTAAATATTTATTTATTTATTCTTAATGTATAAAACTTAGATAAATAAAGTCCCTCCTCCTGGGAAGGCTGCCTGCCCTAAATTGCCCTAATTTCCATGCATGCCACCCTGATGACTTCACTCCCTCCTGCAGCTGAGATTCAATAGGTGGAACTAAAAGCAGAGCTGACCCTCACTGTAACTTTCAGAGCCTGGAGCTCCACCTTATCCACCTACAGCCAACAACCCTCCCGGCATGGGGAGCAATTAAAAAGAGCTCACACCTCCCAGCTCTCAGCCCCAGCCCAGGCAACACCCCAGCACACTTAGCCTGGTCCTTTTTTTTCCAATTTCAGCATGTTCAGTGTACCAATAATGCTCTGATGCATTTCACTCTTGACTGGATACAGTGAGATTGCTAATCAGGATTACTTGATTCAGTCAACACTGATTTCAATAAAAAGACAAAAAAAAATTATCATAAATATAGAGAAAGTGCTGGCGGCGGTGACAGGTGATTAAAATCTCATTCACTTGGAATCAGCCTGATTCATGGGAGTCGGGCAGAGGAAGTCTTCATATCAGCAGCAGATGATTATTATCTCACTCACTCCAAGTCACTTCTGATTGCACATGCACACACAAACTGGCACAAAGTAGATTCATGAACAACAAATCATCATGCAGGGGTCTGACCTCCTTAAAATGAGGCTTTGTATAATAATTCTTCAGAAACAACAAGCAGATAGAGGGCGGATAATGCTAATTTACAGAGTAGGCATAACAAGCAAGCTCGCATTAAACATCCAGGATGGAGAGGAAGGAAGTAGATGCCAATAAATTCTCAGTATTGAGCTGCAATACTGAAGATTAATTGATTTAAAGTGCTATTTTCATGTGTTTGAAAACAATTCCAATCATGAAAATGCAGTATCCAAAGTGTTGCATCAAATAAACAGTAAGAGATTCAAATACCAGGATTTCATGGTGTGTTAATTTAAGGAGTAAAACTTCTCTGAAACATAGTTTTCTCCCTGGCTATACTTTGAGTGCACAGATAAATTCAGTCCATTGGTGCACCTTTATCTCTTGATCTCTGAATTAAAACTAACCATGTTGACATTTAATTTTAAACCTTAATACACATCAACACAAAAGTTTCCTGAGACTTCCAGTTTCTTTCTGAGGGAGATCTGAACCAAAAGGGACCAAGGTGTAGGAAGATGGGAACCCTGCAGCACTTGGTGTTGGTTGGACAGCACTGCTGCTTTCTAGCACGATTTCCTTACGTGGGTAGTAACCTTTTAAAGGAACAAACCCCAAAAATGTCACCTGCCCAGAAAAACAAGCGGAGTTTAGGCAACACAAAGGTTCCCTTCCTTCATCTTTCCTCTTTAGGCGGTGTCAGTGAGTGGCAATGCTTGTGGGAATGGGGACATCTGAGGGGAGACCTCAGAGCGCTCTGCAGCTTTCTCACAAGGGGCAGGCACTGATCTCTGCTCCGTGGGGACGAGGGACAGCACCCAGGGAATGGCTGGAGCTGTGTCAGGGCAGGGTCAGGGGGGATCTCAGGGAAAGATCCTTCCCCCAGAGGGTGGTGGGCACTGACCAGGCTCCCCAGGGCAGTGGGCACAGCCCCAAGGCTGCCAGAGCTCCAGGGGGGTTTGGACAACACTTTGAGGGATGGGATGGGATGGGATTGTTGGGGTGTCTGGGCAGGGCCAGGAGTTGGACTGGATGGTCCCTGTGGGTCCCCTCCAACACAATTCTGTGATTGTATGATTTAATTCCAACAGATGCTCTGGGACCACCAACTCTTTTTATACAGCTTGAACTGCTTCTCAAGGAGCAGCACCTACCCCCGCAGGTAGATATTGATAATATATTAATTAGAAAATAGGCATGCTAATGTTAAGGCTCTTTTCTTCAAAAACCACAAACAGTGAGTATTCTCACACCAAAGAACTCAGTCATGCAGCCATGCAGCAGAAGGAGGTGACCATCTTAAAAATGTCCAACTTATCATGTAAAACAATATATTGTCCTGCCACCATTAATTGAGAACACTTGTAGATAAGTATATATTATCTGCTTATGCTTAAAGCCCATAAAATCTTGACAAAAATAGTGAGTTAACATTGCAACCAACAAATTAGTGCACCCTCCCCTGGCCCTGTATAACACAGTGTCCTCTCAGAGCTGCCCCAGGACAGCAAGTGTTGGACAGAAAAGCTTATGCAGAATGAAGTTAAACAATTGCATGTTTTACTGCTGATTTGAAAGATTTTTTTTAGATTGACAGTGCAATCAAACACAGTAGCAGTGGCAATGTCAAAGTGCAAGTCAATAGCTTAGTTAGATGTTGTCTAATAGAAATGAGTAACAGCAGTGGAAGCCGAGGGAAGACTCACTTGAATCCAAGGGTCTGGCTTGTGCTCCAAGCAATTACAGACTGTTGAATCAATGGGGGAGAAAGCAAGGCGAGATGTTATTTAGTATGGCCATGGCTCATAAAATCAACCTGTTGAAGGATGGAGAAAGGGAGGACTTTGGGGTGGCAACCAGTAAAACCCCGCTTGGGTCATCTGGCTCGTGTCAGGCTGACAGAGCAGGAGCTGGGGAGCAGGGAAGTGACCCAGTAGTCCCAACACTGAGCAGAGATAATGCTCAATTCCCTGCAGTGTCTGCATCTGATAACCCAATTATCCCCAGTCTATTTTTTCAAAGTCTCTTTGAACCTGTGACCCACTACAAACAAAATGTATTTGTGTTGTTCTTAACTGCTAAACTCTGAAACAACAAAGGACTTGGCGGAGAGTTGCCAACTTGTGCATTTCTTCAAGGTCTACAACAATTACATTTACATCAATCCAGTGTATTATTTTTAAACGTGGTATTTTTTTCATCTGGAAGAAGTTGAATGGCAAAAGTGATTAAAATACACTGTTTGGGATATTTAAACCCTTCTGACTAAGCAGAAATAAATGAAGCCAGGAAACACTCTGCTAGAGCATTTAACATAAGTTAAAAGTGACACTTGTTATGCAGCAAATGTCAGTCCAGCTGCTCTTGTTATTTATTAAATAGCACTTTTATTTTGGACAAACACATCAACTTTTCTAACTGTTTCCTGCTAGAATTTATTCCAGTAATATATATATATATATATTTCAACAACATTTTCTTCTGGAAGTGATAGTTTCTGCCAGGAAAGAAGTTTCAGCCCCTTAGGAAAAGCAGCACTTCTCCAAGGCTGCTCTTATTCCAATATTGCTCTTAGAGCAACTACAGACACCAGGACTTGCTCCTACATTTATTCATTTATTTTTATATCCTCTATTCTGCCTTTTTAAAATATATAACATTTAAAAATAAATAATCATATATAAATAAATAACTTGGTTGTCCACACTCTTGTTTACATGTGTATGTCACACTGTCAGTGGAGGAATATGAGGGACACATCTTAACGAGTAGAACACATGGAATTTATATCTGCAGTTAATTAAGGCTGTGATTATTTGGGAGCTCGAATGATGTCATGCCAAGCTAGAAGCATCTTTCCACAATCAGAACCCAGGAGAGCCAAGTAATCTGAAAATTATACCGCAGGAATCATAGGTAATCAGTAGGACAGTTTATCACAACAGGGCAAATTAGGGTGGAGTTATTTTTGCTGAGTAGAAGCTCTCCTGAAGTCACAGAAAAACTCAATAAAAACCCCAAGGTTGAGCCCCTGGTGGCTCAGGATGCAAAGAGCTGTGACAGAGAGACAACGGGTTTGTAACCCAAAATTATTCTGAAGTTTAAACGGCACATTAAGGGGGGCATGTGAGTGCTGGTTGGGCACAGACACCACTTGGTGTAAATTATATTTAAAAAAACCCCAAGCATCTGCACTTCACTTCCCGAACCACACACACACCAAATGACGCACACAGACATGTTAGCACACAAAATAAAATTTTATATTACCTTCAGAAGCCGGATCAATTGTTAATTCTACCATATGTTCAAGCATATTCTGTTACATTACTGTCTTCAGAAAAGCTCGCGGAATAGGAGGGAATGTGTGAAAACATCCATGCTGTGCCAGTAAGTAGTCATTTTATGTTTGTAATTTTAGTTTTACTGACTTTGGGCCTAATCCAGTGCGGGGAGCCACAGCTCTCCTTCGTTAGAGCACTGGGAGGGGTTTTTGGGGCTACGTGGGCTCTTTGGTGTGGAGGAAAACCAACGTGGCCCACCAGGACGTGCATCCCCCAGGGGTGACCAGCAGCCTGTCGGTGTGGGAGGGCTGGTGGCACACAGAGGTCTTTTGGGATCTCCTGGTGGCCTCCCCATGCTGCCCTGAACACACAGCTCCTCTCAGAGCAGGCTTTTGGCCATGGCCTGAGAGAGCTTGACCAGCAATATCCAAAAGCCAGAGGAGACACCAAGAGATGCCTCCAAGGGTTCTGTTAATGTAAAATAAAACTACATTATTGCTCAGCTGTGTGGTGGTGTGTTTGTGAAGGCACATATGATAACAGCAGGGGCTGGAACTAGATGGTCTGTAAGGTTGCTGCCCACCCAAACCATTCCATGATTCTATGACAACCAGATGCAGGACTGATCACGTACATGGCACGTGTAGGAACCTACACCATGGGCGTCCACGAGTCCCTCTTCCTCATCACTTGGGGTCAACCAACCGTGCCAGAGCAGACCACCCCAGCACTGCCCACTGCCCTGCCCCAGCACTCTGAGTCCCCCGGGGTCTCCTCCCAACCCCAGGGCACACACACATCTCCCTTCTCCCAGGAAATGCTTTAGGTCCCCCCAGGCTGAAGACCTGCCATGTGGGATGAGCCCAGCACACGGCATGGGAAAGCTGAGCTGGACAGCACAACATCCAAACCCATTTCCTCCTCCAGGAAAGCCAGTCCTTCAACCCAGTGAAGTCAAGCACAAACTTTTTGGCAAGGCCTGTAGCAATAACATAGGATGGGATGGTTTTAAACCACTCAGGGTCAGTTTAGATTAGATATTGGGAAGGAATTGCTGGCTGGGAGGGTGGGCAGGCCGTGGCACAGGGTGCCCAGAGAAGCTGTGGCTGCCCCTGGATCCCTGGAACTGTCCAAGGCCAGGTTGGACGGGGCTTGGAGCAACCTGGGCTGGTGGAAGGTGTCCCTGCCCATGG
>JAWWTY010000158.1:34769282-34776782 GCA_035222235.1 Margarornis squamiger
AGTGACCTCCAATTGTTGGGAGTAGCACCATGTCCAATCCAATCCCCCACTTGTTTCCTAACCCAATCTTTCTCATGTCAAAGGACAAATTGCTTCATTCAGAAAATGGAAATAGATGGAGGGAGCTCACTTTGGCAGCATTTCCAATAACCAAATATCATGAAAGAAATGACATAAGAGATCCCACTAAGGGACCACAATATCCAAGCATATTGATCTGATTTACAAACCTTTTCTAATGCGAAACAAATGCTGTGGGTGTGAATTCATACTTAACCATAAAAACCCTTGCATTACTCTGTCTCTTATTAAATACCACATATAACTCTCAGCAGGTTTTATGTTGTGTTTTACTGTCAGGACTGGTTAAAGCTGGCCTAACATTTTGTTTGGCAATTAAGAAAATTTGTAGTTTAATTTATTAAACCAAAAGGGGAAAAAAACCAAACCAAAACAAAACAACAAACCAAGCAACTACACAGAGCACAATTAGTTTTGTTTTATACTGTAGCTCAATCTAACTTCTAATTATTTATAATCATTCTGGTTTACATCTGAAACTCCATTATTCCCAAGTTATGTGGTTTGGAAAACAGACACAGATAAAATTACAGCAGTCAGTCACTAAAAAGGAGAGTGCTGAAGGAAACTCCAAGAGTTAATGCTGCTAAAGAAAAGATGGATCTCTTCCAGTACCTGGATGTACAGAGGAGGAGAGTGTATGAACAAAACCTGGAGAAAAACTCGAGGTAGCTACAAATCAAAGAAGGCAAAATTGCCCTTAGATATCTGGAAGTACTTGAAGCAGGAAACTCCCACACCAAACCCGCAGTTATTCAGGATTATAGAATAAAAAGGAAAAAAATATAGAGAAAAAAATAATCTTCAGAATTATTGACGGCATTTTTCGTAGGGATCAGGCACTGCCCAAGCCATGACATCTCCCCAGGTCTAAAATCAACCTCCAATGGAAAGAAACAAAGTTTGGATGGTGCTTTTTCCCATCATTGACTTTCCCTCATCCATGTGAAGCCCAGTGACCACCAGACATCCAGCCATCACTTCCCTGGGCAATAGTGGGAGGCTGCTGGAGAACTGTGGAATCGCTCCCCAAATCCCTTTGTACCTTCAGCTACTCGATTGTTTGTTTCCAGCAGGACAGACCCAGCTCCAGACCCCCTGACAGATCCGTATATGGCTTAATAAGCCTGTTTGGATTAGCTGGAGGCAGCTCACTGCCCACCAGCATCTCGTGAAGCACAGAAGAACTGCACAAACATAAAGAGGAAATCCTAATCAAATTTGGATTGGTAAAGAGCATTCCTGACAATCCACACAATACCAAGACCAATTCAATTTTATTGGTTGTTATTCAAAAGAAAGGGCACTCACATCTCTCCTTTGTGCATTAATAACCTCACTCCAACTAGAGGATTGGGATTTTTTTTTCCCAGATTGGGGTTTTTGATAGGGCTCGTTGTTTGCTTTATAACTAAGCTGAAGGCTCTGTGCAGCCACAGGCCTAGGGAGCAAACCAAGCGAGTGGTTCACATTTTCAGTCATGAATTCACCTTTTAAATGAGAGCACCACGCTCTCCATACTGTCCAATTAACTTCTTCTTGTGCACGTGTCACAATAAAATGAGTTTATCCCAAAAGTAAGGCATGACCCCTGATTTTCAATAACTCCTTTAGCTTTCACATTAATTTTTTTGCTGTTATTTTTTTTTTTTTTTTTTTTTTTTTTTTTTTAAGAAACTTTTACAAAGTGCAGCGGGAGTTTGACATGGAAGCCCTTGTTTGTATTCCTACTTTGCAAAAGCCTCCTTAAACACTGCTGGAGGCTTAGGCCAGGTTTCTTTATTTCCTTTTCTATTTCTTTATCATTAAGGCTGAGGAGTTTTTAGCGAGCAGAATCCTGCTAATCGCTTGCCCCAGCCCCCATGGCTTTGTTTCTGTCAAAATAGCTCCTTTCAGCGGCTGCAGAGCGAGCTGTCTGGGCAAATGAACTGCTCTTTCTCACCAGATGTGTAACCGTGTTTCGTCTTTCACGAGAGACAAGCTGGAGCCGACTCCTTCCGCTAGCTGGGCCTATGCTACATGTCTTACAACAACACAAATGTAAGCCCCTTCCTTTCCACACATGTTAAACTCATTTCCTAGTGAATTATTGGGAAAACACGGCGCTGTCCTCGCCGCCGCGCGCGGATGCTGCAGTTCGCTCCCCACGCTCCTGGCACCGCCGCCACGCCAGGATGGCCCCCGTGGAATTTTCTGGCTGGGAAACTTTTGTTGCTCGAAGTATCACAGATTTTTTTTTTTTTTTTTTTTTAAATAATAATTATTATTTGTTTTTATTTTGCCTCCAGCCTTGCCACACCAGGACCTCCAAACCCTGTGGAACAAACACGCTCCCTTTCTTCCGAACCAACGCTGTTTACACTCTGGATTTTTTCCATGTTGGGGGAATAAGGAGAGTTTGTTCAATAATAAAACAAAACCTAGAACCGAGCCAGCTCTGTTCTGCTTGAACCGAGCTGATATACCAAGGAACCAGCGGGTTTTCCTCAACTTAAACCACTGAAGAACCAAAACAGTTAACAGCAAACTCAAATCTCGTAAAGCCCAGAGTGCCCCTCAGCCTGTAAAATTCCCCGGCTTCAGCTCTTTTTTTTTTTTCAGTTACATCTTTATTTTAACAGGGCATTAATAATGCCAGCATAAGGTGGTATTATACCCGTTTGACCACAACCGTTTTTGCGAGATTTGCTGTTAAGATAAACACGCCAGCGGAGCTGCTCTGCTGGCAGCGGGACCCGAGTGAATGGCTCTCATTTTCCCCAGCTCCGGCGGGGCTGCCAAGCGCAGGTTGAGCTCCCGCGTCCCCTTCCCCTCGCCCCGCGTGTCAATCAGCCCCTGGCATCCCCGGTGACAATTTCCATCCTCCCAGCCTGGAATTTCCACCTCCTCCAGCCCGGCAAAGCACTCCCTGAGCCCTGCGAGTAACCCAACACCGGGGCTGCTCCTACCCCCGGCCCCCCGAAATCTCTCTGCGTTAGCAACGGAGCCTTATTAAACCCGTTTCTACCACTTTGTGTTTCACAGGTTGTTTTTTTTAATTATCTGCTGTCTGAGAGTAATTATTTACTTCCTGGAAGCTCACGTACCAGAACTCTGAGTTTGAAAGATTTTTCCATAACCTAATCCAATTCATCAAAGGCATCCTAACAAAATTACAGGCTCTGGCAGTATCTTTGCTTTTCACCTGATAAGGCTGCAGCAGAAGCCCGGGATGGTTTGTATCAGGGTCCCTCCTGGAGTATAGTTTTTGACAGCTTTGCTTAAATCCCTTCCCCCCCTTTTCCTCTTTCACAAAAGCACGGGACTTTATTATTCCCTCCTCCTACAGCCGTGCAATGCTTTGGGCTTCAAATAACCAAGTATTAGACCGGGGGGGAGAAGCGGTGCAGGAGTCTCACCCAGCACATTTGGGATTTGCTTGGGAACGACGCTCCCGGAGCCGTTCCCGAGCGCAGCGCTCCCCCAGCATCCCAGGTATTCCCACCGTGTCCGTAGCTGCGGGTTGTGCAGCGATTAGGAGCAGGGATTAAGAGGGAGCGATGTAAACGCTGCGCCTCAGATGACCCGAGGGAAGGAAAGCCAAAGGGAGAAGGAAGCGCGCACAAAGTCCTGGTTCTGGGGTGTTGCTGAATTACACAGATTACTTTGATTTGCCATTTCCCCCCTTGTTTTTATGCATATTTTAAGACCCAACACGTGCTGTGTCCTCGCCTTCCCCGGCACAGGACACTTGAACAGGTGAGAGGTGTTGATACCTGGGTGTGCCACAAACCCCAATCCAGCTACCCCTGTCTGCACACAGATCCCTCGCAGCTACACCCATTAATCTACAATAAACCACCCTCTTAAGGAGGAAAAAAAAAAAATCAATGTCGGGTTCCTGATGGCAATTTTTTCAAGCTCTGGTTACCCAGGAAAGTCGTAATTTTTTAATATACTCTGAACTTGGTAGCACCAATAGGATGATGAAAGCAAAAGAGCAGCTGAGCTATTTTAAGGTCTGTTCTTCCAACAACTTGGTGCACATCTTAAAGGAAAATAAGAATTAAAAAAAAAAAAAAAAAAAAAAAAAGACACCAAACTGGTCTGTTTTCATTGCATTATGCAGATGAAATGACAAGTTGTCATTTAAGAAGTTAATAAACAGTCACCATTTTGCAGGTTATCCAAATGCTACTGAATAGAAAACCTTGGATCCCTAAATGATGTGTAATTAAAATTATTTAAAAAATCCTCCTTGACAGGCCAGGGCTTAGCCAAAATGTAAATGACATTAAAGAAGACAATGAATTTAATTTTATTTAATGTCCCTTTTTGCAGATCCTCATTTACATAGCATTTTTAACAAAAGCGTTGACCTTATAAATGCTGGCATTTGTACAGCTTCTGCAGAGTTGGATTTAATCATGCTTTCGCAAAGCCATAAGGGAAAAAGCTTTAAGTTCTCTGGTTGGATATGGAGTAGGAATAAAAACATTGGGACTGGTCAAATGTTTATCCTCCTTGCTTCTGAAAACAACCTGACAAGAAGATGTAAAGGTCTAGGGAATAACCCATTGCTGTTTGTAAGGCTTGGTAATAATCATACATAATCGTTTGGAAATATAGCTAATAAAAAATATAATGAGTGTTCAGCAAAATCGGCATTAGGCCCAAATTACATGATATTAATACTTGAACAGGTGCAGAAAGGCGCTTTAAATGAGGTAAATGAATAAAATGTCCCAGAGCACAACTGTGTGCACTGACAAAAAGTCAATCACATGAATAATTCAGCGGCCGGGACTGCCAGCAAAGGTCAGCGGCTCTCACCTTTGTGACGGGAAGTGAAAGGAAACGCTGCTGCTGACGAAAAAAGCCCCTCGCCCTCCAGCCACCACATTGCCACCCCGCCGAAGGTGTAAACTTGGAGTAGGGAGGAATTAAAGCGCTGCACCGCCGAGCCAGCGTAAAAAAAAAATATATAATTAAAAAAAAATAAATAAAAAAATCCCCAGCGTGAACAGCCAAGTCATTTAGGGAAAATAATCTGAAATTACAGCCAGGGAAAGGTTAAGGGGGGTGGCTACCAGCGATGTCAATTATCTCCCAAATCTGAGGTCACTCGAAAGGTATTTTAAGAGCCTACGGGATTGAAATTTTGTAACAGCTGTTAAATATGACAAAACTTTTTATTCCCCCAAACTAAAGCTATTCCAAACTCTGTATGAAAGAAATGGGATAAGCAGATGTCTGGCTTCCATACAGGAAAGTAGGACACACTTGGAATGATAAGTCTCCTAAACTCTATAGAATAATGCCAGATTTATTGGGGAGGGGGGTATTTACTACCCACGGAGATGCCAACTAGCAGTAGGACTGTGATGGTACCATCTGGAAACCCGCTGCAGAGCAGGCGCTCGGTGATGCTCTGTGAGCACATCCAGCTCCACCAGCCCTGCCAGTGCTGCACACACCCCACGTGTTCCCAGGGACGCGCTCCCACCGCCCCGCCATCAACAGTTGGACCCCCAGCCCCGGGACCGTGGAGCCCAAGAAGGCAGCGAGAAGTTGAGGGGATGGATCCGAGCAGGAATTTCCATCCTTCCTAATGAAATATATGATGGTGGCACGGAGGAATTATTTTTGCACAGAGTGTGGTTTTGGTTTAGCAGTTACAGCGGCATCCTGTAATCATTTACAGCCCTTGGAATGTATGGGTGAAATAGGAGAGATTTATCTGTTCATAGTTGTGATATGTAGACAATGGGTGTTCCTAATGAGGAACATCTGCTTTTGTGTTTTCCCAGAAAACATTATTCCACTATGAAAATGATACTCCCATCCTTTTCAGCAACACCGCAAAGAAAATATGGGCCTTTTCCTTTCTTTTATTTGCTTTTCTTTGGGTCAATCTAATTTCCCAGGGACACTTTTTCTGTGGCATCTTTTTACTGACTGCGCTGCAATTTACGGTGGGTTTGTTCTTTAACACGTGAGTTACTGTGCTGGAGAAACAGCCCTGAAATGCCAGAAGATCCTTAAATGTGTACAGTAATAAAAGCCTCCACACTCAGCCATGCTCCGTGAGAAACATCCAGGCGACGTAAATAAAAATTCCCAGTGAATTAAAAGGTCGCAGAGGCTCCCGACACCCAAAACCGCTTCCAAGGCCTCAGGTTTTGCTTTTACATTTTGAGCCCACTGCAGGATTCAAATGTGTAATTACTCAAGTTTATTTAAAATATCACCACTCTTAACAAATTATTATTCCTGAGGTGGATAAGGGTTTTTCTTTTTTCCTTCTGTTTTTTTTTTCTTTTCTTTTCTTTTTTTTTTTTTTTAATCCCAACACGATAAACAATTCAGACTATCACAGAGTCTCCTAGTGTGGGCTGGAACAAATGGGTGGCCATAGATCTCAATTCAGGATTGAATTATTGGTTCATAACCTGAGGACAAATATGCCTTATCTGGTCAAAAGCTGCTAAATGTATCCAAAGGACAAAAGGATCTAGTGGAGCATATTGAATATAATTATTTTTTTGGTTTTTTGTTTTGTTTTAAAGCCAACTAACCAAGTGGTTCCACTTCTTATGGGAAACTGTAAATTGACCCCCAAATTTGATGGGGGAAGCTTGCCTTGTGGTGCTCAAGAGGGAAACGCAAACCCGAAATTCAACGCCGACAACAAATTTAGGCAACAAACTCTGAGCGCACGGGTCGAGCCAGCACAAATACCGGGGATTTAAAATCCACGTCAGGGCTTTCAGAGGGCGATTGCTCCTCCAGAGCTTTCTCATGTCCACGCTTTCCTCCTACATTTGCTGCAATTTGCTCGTAGCAAACATCACATCCGACAGTCGTTCAGAAGCACGTCTGGAGAGGAAGAGCTCCACACCAGCCTCTGTGCCGAGCCCAGGGCAGCATGCCACCAAATTCTCCCAGCGTTTTGACATGATAAGTGACAACTCTCTTTAGAAGGCTAAAATACATGCCATCCTCATAAAACCCAAATCTTGAAAATTCCTAATGTAGCAGGTGATTAAAATTCCCATAAAATGGTCCTGTCTTTAAATTTAGAAGCACAGCAGATTTTTCATCAATAATTAAGATCACTAAAGCATTTATGCTGGGCATAAATGGAGTTTCAATCTTCCTTATTCAAATAAACATGATAAACCCATTAACCAAATGTTTTCTGATTTTTTTTTATCTCTTCTCATGCTTCTGGAATATCAAATTATAACATAGTTCTGATAGTTTGGGGGAGGTATATAAGCATTGATGTTGTGTATCTTGGTTCAATTTTGCCAGGACCACCCTTTACACAACCCATGTAAATTATCTCACAGCAATTCCAGGACATTGTTATGCACATATCATTATAATCCCCAAAAACTTCTGGTTTGCCACATTTTGTCGTGTGCAGCGACCATA
>JAWWTY010000158.1:34781782-34792490 GCA_035222235.1 Margarornis squamiger
ATGTATCCTCTTTGCTCCTTTATTCGGCGCTAACGAAACTTATAGCCGCCTATGTCAGCCTCTTAATTACACTACTACAGCGATTTCCGAAAACATTTAGCTGCTGTATACAAAGGAAATAAACCCACATTGTCAACTCGAGAGCGCTCCGGAGTTTAAAAGGCTCCTCTGTAACCCAGCGAAATAATTATTGAAGGGTACGACGCCTCCGTCTTTGTCAGAGTAATTGTACTTGGCCTGTCAGCTCTGCTTTTCTCCGGGAGGAAATCCCACTATTTTACTCCTGGAGGCGTTTAGATCCAGCCCGGGTTTAGGCAGGAGGAGTAGAAAGTTTCTGCGCGGTGGCAGCGCGGCCGTGCGCGCAGCTTGCGCGGGGCCCACCGCGACCCGGGGGACTCTCCTGCCCCTGCCTCGGGGGCTGCAAAGTTCCCAAAAATAATGGCAGGCCGGCCTCGGCCGGGAGTGCAGAGCACGCAGGGGTGTTACAACCCGGCAGACGGGGGGAATGGTTTTAATTTCCATCGCTGGGATCTGATTTCCAGAACACTGTAAATTATTCCCCATTCTCACCTTTCTCCCCACCCCCCCAAAAAAAAAATTGAATAAACAATAATTTTTTAAAAAAATCATTACATGTCACTCCGGAGAAAAAAAAATAAAATGAAGAAAAAAGAAATAAAGTTGATTAAATCCCAAGCTCTGTCTGTAATTGGTGTGGTGCAACGCTGATAACACGTAGTTATCATCGGAAAAGTTGACCAAGACAGGTTAAATAATTTAATAAGGAACTGCTTGTAATTATGTTATTTACAAGGTATGACAGAGGTTTGAGGAAGAAACAGAAGCTGATCTCAGGGAAATGGACGGGTTTGGGTGACCCCTGGAGCATGGAGTTTGAATTATGGAGATGGGGGGCTGAGAGGTGAATATGGACTAGAGGAGAACAAGATGACTTTTCACCTCAGCACATTTAACTTTTAAATCCAAATAAACGTCTCGCGTTACTGGATCGTTGCATTATAAAAGAAAAAGGACTAATCCCGGCCAGTTTCGGAGTGTTGGGAAGAGGGCTGCCCTTTCCTAACCGAGAAAAAATATCGCCAAAAAAAAGTTACAAAGGGGAAGAAGTGCATTTAAAAATAAATCTGGGCAACTCGATGGGATTTTTCCCCTTTCCTTTCTCTCTCGCTAAATTAATTATATCAAGCATCTGTTCCCATGACGTTGTACTCAATGCCACACACACTACTGAATGATGCCAACGCTGCCTCGAAGAGCAACAACACACCTTTTTCTCTTTCCCAAATATCCTCCGGTAATAAGGATCTCAATTAGCAGGTAGCTGATTTTCTCGCTCAGCTAAATTAGAAGTAGGTGCACTCTACCGATTTACTCTCCCCCCGCCCCCCCACGCAAGGGCAAAATACAAACTTAGTAACTCGCGTGGTAAGAAAAGCATAAACTTTCTCACCTGTTTGGTCATTGAGTCTATTAGACGAACATACAGGTCCTGCTCTGTCCTAACTCCTGGGGAGGGAAAGCAGAGACAAATTCCGATCAGGATTTCGGTAGCAAACCACCCCAATTCCACAAGGAAAGGATGAGGTCAGGCAATTAACCGCGGCGGGCAGGGATCGGCCCTGCGCCGGCTTAAAAAGAAAATTCAAAATTAAAAAGTAATAATCAAAAAAAATAGTCAGAAATCGGCTGGTGGGGGAGTCTCGCTCCCCTCCTGCTGCCGGCGCTGGGGGGCCGTGCCCGGGCCAGCCCCCCGGCCGGGCTGTGCCGGCCCCACGGCCCCGGGGAACATGCGGGACCCCCGGCGTGGGAGCCCCGGCCCCCCGCGGGTGCTCCGCGCCCGAGGAAGCGGCTCCGCGGGGCCGGCGCTCCGCTCACCCCATCCCAATAATCACCGCTAATTCCCAAAACTGCGAAAAAGTCCCTTAAAAGTGCCGCTGTGCCCGAGCAGCCATCGATCCCCTTTTTTACTTTCCACTTCAAGCCCAACCGGTTAATCATGTGAAGTACCATTGACTTATCGATCCTTTACGTTTTGTTTTCCTTATATGCCAAGGAAAGAGCCGTGTTTACACGCGTGTAATTTTAATCTCGAAATCTTTATATCCTTTATCCCCCCTTCACCTCCCCCCCCACCCAAAAAAAAAAAGGCCTCGAGAAGGAAAATCAGACTTTTCTGCGGCACACGGATGCTCAAAAATGAGAGAACGACAACTTACCATTGCTATACAATAACTGAAGTTTATAATGAATCCCATTGTTAGTTTTTTCATTGTTTGGCTCCTGCAAGTAACGATAAATAATTACATTTAGCATGAAAAATATTGCCCTCCTCCTGACGCACATTTTTCTCGTCCCTGAAGCGGCTCGGAATTAACAGTTTGCAGAAATTCAGCCCACGGTCACTTTTTTTTTTTTTTTTTTTTTTGGCGGAGCGCTGATGATGTCATTAGCTCGGTGCAAATATGTCATGTTTTGCCGTTTTCCCGGTGTTTAAAAATAAGTCGGGGCCGCGGCGATAAGTTTCTAACCCCGGGGTCTGTTCGGAGCGGCCGTGAGACCGGGGGGACTCGCACGTGGCGTGGGCGCCGCTGGAGTGCCGGGAGGGCTGCCGAGGCTGGGAACGAGCTCGGGTCAATGAAACCACGCTTAAAAAATAAGAGTAATAATAAAAAAAAAAAATTAAGACAACAGGCAGACTTACTTTCTCTTTCTCCACAAAGTCCACAAAAGCTGTTCTCTCAATCTCCACCGGCTGTCCCTGCCTGTCGTACAGAGCTAAGACGAAGTGGAAAAAATTGGATTTTCTGAGATTGGAAGGCGGCTGTTTCTCGAAATGTGCCCGAGCCAGCCCCACGCCGCTGCGGGAGAAAACAAGACAAGGCGTGGGTGAGAGCGGCGGGAAGGGGCGCGCAGGCTCCGCGGCCGCGGGGGGATGCGGGGGGATGCGGGGAGCGCGGAGCGGCGCGGAGCAGGGAGGCTGTAACTGATACGGGGCGGGCGGGGGGGGGAGTTGGGGGGGGGGATTTACGGCCGGGATGAGAAATACAGGAGGAGAAAACCGCCGGGAGAGGATTTGGCAGACGTACCTTTGGGCGGCCGTGTTAGCATCCACTACCCCAGCAGTATGCATCCATGAGCGGACCGGGTTCATCCCACTGCCCAGCGGTTCTTCTTTCATGGTCGTCCCACCTCTTGGTATATTTTCCTGAATCCCAAACATTAAAACAAATTTGGGCAAAACCAGCTCCTAACCAAAAGGGGTTAAAATTGAGGGAAATGTCAGATACGGGGTGGGTTGGTTGTTGCTTGATTTTCTCTCTCTCTCTCTCTCTCCTTGGCGACTGGAATATAAGAGATGACTTTACTCCCTGTGATCAGTAGGAGAAAAGCTCAGTTCAAGTCTTGCTTCCTTCTTCAATCTGTCCTGTATTGGCACGACATAAACAATTTACTGAGTACTTCTGTGCGGCGAGTTGGATGGCGTTCCAGTTTGGTGGTTTAAAAAAAAAAAAAAAAAGAAAAAAAAAAAAAAAGAAGGAAAAAGTATAACTGCAGCCGGCGACACTGCGAGGTGGCTTTTTTTTTGGGGCGGGGGAGGGGGAGAAAAAAAGAATAAATATTTTTGTTGTTGTTGTTTGCAGACGCGCTCAACGTGGTGTCATCCTAGTAAAAACCGGCTCGGAAAAAAAAAAAAAGCTTCAGGACACTGCTGAATCGACCACTTTCTGGCAAGGCTCTCCTGCTCCAAAAGACAAATAAACGGGGAAAAAAAAAAAAAATACTGATTACCGCGGAGGTGTTCCCGGGCACACGGGAGAACGGGGCGCGGGCCCGTGGCGTCTCGCGGAATGGACGGAGGCGCGCAGAGCCCGGCCCTCCCTCCCCGAGGAGCGCGCCCCTTCCCCGGGAGTCGGGCCCCCGCCACCGCGGGAGAGGTGGCGTCACTGATGACGTCGCCAAGGGGCGGGAATACCGCCTTATATGGAGCGTGGGGTTCAGTCGCTCGCTGTCGCGATCCTGCCTTGCCCCGACCCACCCCCCGACGGGGGGGGCAGGAGCGCGGCGGAGAGAGGTCCCGAGATCTTCTTGGAAGTGGCTTCGAGGAACCGGGAAGGGGGTAAAACCCTCCTCGCGGGCCGCAGGGCGCGGGGATGTGACCCGCGTGGAGGGTCGTGGGGAGGTTTGGGGATGGACAAAGGGTGGGATGCTGGATGCGCCCCTCCACGATCGCCTCTCTATAAATGCGCGGGCGGACATGCCCAGAAATACCTATATTTGAAGACTTCATGTGCACACACAAATATACGCACTGCTATAGGTCCGCCTTGTCCGTCTACATATATATACATCTCCATATAAATATATATTTTTATATATTTATATGCACTTATATTTATATCTCTATATATCTCCTCCTCAAGTGATGAGCTTTTTCCGCCCAGTATGGGCTACGACTTCCTTTCCTTTCCTTTTCTTTTCTTTCTTTCTTTCCTTTTTTTTTTTTAATTCAATTTTTGTATTTATTTTTGTGAATTTCCAACGTCCCTGCGTTAACATTTCACTGACTCGGTGAAAACGGGCTTTAATATCTGAATGAATCGGTGAAAATCGAAAGTCCGATTTGTGTTATCAGGATCCCCTTTCTCCAAGGGGTGAGGGGAAAGGGAAAAAAAAAAAAGAAAAAAAAAAAAGGATGTGTTAGAAAGCAATCTATTTTGCTGGTGTTGGGGGTTAATGACTATTGCCAAAGATAAGTGAATTATCAAAGCTGTTGCTCTACCCGATCTCAAAATCCATTACATTGCTGGCCGTCTAATTAAATACGTAAGTATAATAAAATCATATTTTATGACTATTTGAGGGTAATGAGATTAGTCTTTAGAAGCGATCGCCACATATTAAAGATGCCACTGTCTATAGAATGTTAATAACCTTAAATCAAAGTGTATGGAAACTATTCATGAGAAATTAAAAGAAAATTCCTGTATTCATAATCAGCCCGGAGCTTTTGAGGTACAGTAGAGCAGATTACAAACCCAAACACTTTTATCGCGCAGCGATACCAAAGTTCCCAAACAATGCGATGCTCGCGGTGGCATTTGGTGGCACGGCCACATTTGGGGACCTCGAGCGGGCGCCGGGGGCCGCCGATCCCCCCTGCCCGCAAAATCCTCCCTCCTAAAAATAAGGTAAAAAATGCCCAACCCCGCTATAATTGTAAGATATTTCCAGAAATGAGCAACGCCGAAGTTGGTGCTTCCCCTCCGCTAACGAAAGCTTAAAATCATTTACAGTATCTTTAATTCAGATTACACGCGCCAAGGCGATTTAAATCTGATTACCAAATTAGAAGGTTTTAAAACAAATCCTTTTAAATCTGATACTGTTGACTAAGGCGGGGAGAAAAAAAAAAGTTCCATAAGCCCATCACATAAGGTAACGATCCTGCCCCAGAAAGAAAGGGAGTTTTAAACCTTTTTGACAACAAATGCAGCTGCCCCACTATTTTGGACGATATTAAGCGAAAATGAATGCAAATCTGTGTTCAGAAGCCATCTGGCCAGGAATGGGGGAATCAGCTGCTCCTCACAACAGGCTCTGAGCCTGAATCTATTTCAGCTCATTTTCTAGATCATCTGGTCCTGCACCCAAAGCGTGGAAAATACGGTCTTTATCATTCACCAACTTTATCTTTTTGTGTGTGTGCGTGTGTCACTCTGGCTGGAGCTGCCGGCGGCCGGGAGCCCGCCCGGGATGCTGCTGCTGCCCGCGCCGCCCCGCACGGCTCCCAGGCCGGCATCCTGGCCCCGACAGGTTCTCCCGCTTCTCCCGGCCGAGCAGGGAGGGGAGCAGAGCCGGGTCAGCCCCCAGCGCCGGGCCGGCTCGCAGGGTGCGGGACCGCGGCCCCGCCGCCGGCGCACCTTGCGCGGGGCAGCCCGCGGGGAGCGGGGCCGCGGCCGGCCCGGGCGGGCCGGGGGTGTGCGCGGCTGCGGGGGGCGGCCCGAGCCCTCCCGGCTCCGCGGCCCTCCTCCTCCTCCTCCTTTTCCACCTCCTCCTCCTCCTCCTCCTCCGGCGCCAAGTCTCCCTTTTGTGTGAATTTACGGGGTGAGGCTTCAGTGATCCCCCCGCAAATTTGCATTTAAATAGCGACATCAAGCGATGCGCGTGCCACACACCAGCGGGCTCCCAGATGTCACGGCGGAGCCGCTCAGATGGCCGCAGCCCAGCTGTCCCCCGGCCCGGCCCCGCTCCGCGCCCCCCGCGCCGCGCCCCGCACCGCCCGGCCGGGCAGACCCCGCTCCGCGCCCTCCTGCCCCGCACCGCGGCCGCGCACTGCGCCCCGCGTGGATTGAAACTCATGCTGTTATTCCCACCGCCCGTGCATAAGTATTCCCTTAAACTTTATTATTTTATTTTTCTCCCCCTCGGGGCAATCCCCTCGGGACTATTATCTTAATCATTCCACTTTTTTTTTTTCCTTTCTGTTATTATTATTTTTTTTTTATTTGTTTCTCATTTCACTGTTTAAATCACAGAAGTTTGAGCGCGTGATTTCGGTAGTTTCGCTGTTTCCTTGGCCGTGGGCCGGCCCAGAGCTGCCCAGACCCGCGCTTCCCACCGCACAAACTTTCCCAGCGGGAAGTTGAGGCAGGAACGGGGAGCGGAGGCCCCGGCCCTGCCCTCGGGGGGCTCGGCGGGGCCCCCGCATCTCGCCAAGGTCCATATTTCACTTTTATTTTTGGAAGGTGCCTGCACTACTAACGCGCTGGGTTACACCGGGTGTAATTTATGCCCGGTACAATCAAAACAAATCTCTGCCAACTCCCGTGCTGCAGGAGGCAGAAATCACTATTTTCGGGTAAATCTGTGTTTTCGGGTGTTTTCAGGTCCGTCGGCCTCTCGGCCGTGCTCCAGGGCGCTAATTGCCGGGGAGGCGGCGCTGGGCGAGGGGCGCAGCGCCCGGGGGGCTCGGCCCGGCCTTTGCGCGGGGGGTCGCGCATCCTGCGCCCGGGGCAGAGGCCGAGCCGGGCCCAGGAGCGGAGCGGAGCCGAGAACCGAGCGCTGCTGCCGGTGCTTTGGGGCACGCCGACCCCGCCGCCAGCCAAGGGCCCCAGCGCCCGCAAAGGGCACAGGGTGCAGGAGGGCCACCCTCGCAGAGGTGCGGGACCCCCGCACCGCCCGGCCCCGCTCGCCGCCCGCCTTTCGGGATGGATTCATCCCGCTTTGGGCCGGTTTCAGTGCTTGGATTCACATTCCTGAGCATCCCGGGCCCGCTGGAAGGCGGACCCGGCCAGCAGAGAGGTCCAGCCGCCCGCATCTGCCGCCCGCCCCGCGGGGCGCGGGGATGGGGAGGGGGCTGACCCGCTCCGCGCTCCGCGCAGCACCGCAGGGCAGGCAGCGGCTGCGGGGGGATGATGCGGGACGGGAAGGGTCTGTCTCTGCCCCTGCCCGGTCGCCCTGGGCCTCCTCGGCCGCCCGCGCCCCTCCCGCGCCCCTGCGCGGCCCGCGGCCAGGCCGCGCGGGGGGCCGTGGGTCCTGCTCGGGGTCACGGAACTCCCTGTGGGTGCAGGGGTGTTTTACCCAAACTGGCGCTCGGCCTGGCGCTCCCCCCGGCGCGCTCCCGCGGCCCCGCGCCCCGATATTGTTATACATCAAAATCAGTTCATTAAAAAAAAAAAAAAAAGGAAAAACTAAAAGGAAAAAAAGGCTTAAACTTCCGCCGTGCCCGAGCGCCAGCCCTGGCGGCCGTGCGCCCAACGGGAGCTTTTCCTCGGACGGTCGGGAGCGCTCCCCGCGGGCGCTGCGCGGCTCCCGGCGGCTCCGGGCGCTGAGCGCGCTCTGCCCTCCCGGTCCCCGCGGGGTGCGGGGCCGCGGCCCGGCGGTGCTGCGGGGCCACCGCGCCTCTGCCCCCCAGGGCCGCGGGGAGGGGTCTGGGGGGCCGGGGCCGCCCCCGCGGAGGAGCGCGGGCGCGCAGCCGGGGCCGCGGGGAGCTGGCGGCCGGACAGGTCCCGTCGTGCGGCGAGAACAATATAAACTGACTCCAACTGAACAAACAAGGATCGATCAGATAATTTCAGATATTATAATTGGCTTTAATTAAACACACTTCGTTCTAATTAACTCTGAAATTTTAGCATGCTTTGGGACGTTGGTGTCTGATTTGATATTGTCAGTCCAGATGTCCTAATAAAATTCAATCCTCCACTCAAGACTTCAATATTCACTAAGAACAAAATGCAAATTAAATGTAAAACCTAAAGTATCGCCAAAGGTATAATCAAGAAAGGTGTCTCAAAACTTCTCACTTTTTATTACGCAGTAGTTAGAAAATGCAGATTACATCCTAACAAGACCTCGACTGAATAATAGAAACCTTAACTCTTTCGTGGTCAGGGCTCGCAGTGCCCTGCAGGGATCCGGGAACATCCTCCGCCAGCGCACGGGAAGCACCCGCGGTGCGGGGCTCCCGCACGGACCGGGCGCGGAGAGCCGGCGGGGCCCCGCGGAACGGGCTGCTCGCCCCGCCGCACTCGCGGAGCAGGACTTCCCGCTGGCACTTTTGTCCCCGAGGCGACCAGCGGCGGAGAGCCGACCCCGCCGGGTGACCGCCTCCCGCTCCCGCACGGCGGAGCTGCGGGAGAGCCCCGGGCGTGGCGCCGGGACCGGGCTGGGGGCACCGCAGCGCTCGCACACCGGGCAGGACGGGGACGCGCCGAGGGGGACACACACCGGGCCAAGGTCCCCGTCCCCTCGCCCCAGAGCTGCCTCGCAATTTCCCCGCAAGCCACGGCGCTCCTGTAAATAATTCAAGGCTCCCGAGCGGGTCGGCGGCGCGGGGAACTGCGGGGAGCCCGCGCCGTGCCTCCCGCGGCCACGGCCCCGCCGGGGTCCCGGGGTGCTTCACAGGGGCACCCCCGAGCTGGGCTCGGCGCCAGCCCACCGCCTCGCTGCGCTCGCCGAGCTCCAAAAGCCGGGCTATTCCCACATTAAACATTTGTATGTTTTCCATGCTAATGGAGTCACTTAAAGCTGTTGCTAATTTAACTTTTTAAAAAGGCCACAGCGTGGTGATTTGCATTTTCTTTAGGATATTGAAATGAAGGGAAAACTGCTGGGCGGTGAGGCTGCCCCGAGCGTAGCTGGGGGCCATGCCGGAATGAAAACCGGGAAAGAAAAGAAGAAAGAAGGAAACCGCCGCCTCTTCCCGACTGTTAATAAGCAATTTGTCCCGCCGCGATTTACATTGCAAAGACAAACGTGTCGGGGCGCCCGGCCCGGCCGGGGCCCCCCGGGCCGCTCCCCCGCTCCCGCTTCCCCGACAGCATCCCCGCAACCCGCGCCCCCGCCGCCCGCAGGGCGCGCAGGTCCCGCGGCCGCGGGCGGGCAGCGGGCAGCCCGGGCTCTCCGAGCGCCCCGGTAGCGTGAATTTCCAATGAATTTCCGAGCGCCCCGGTCTGGGTAAACAACAAGTGCTGGGATGGCCGCTTCCCTCGACAGATCCCCTCTCGCCGCCGCCGAGGCTCTGTAGCGTGGGGACCGTGTGCCATCTACAGGACACTGCGCGGGCGGCCGCGCTCCGCGCCCCCGGCGCCGCCGCTCCCGCTCCCCCCGCCGCCTCAGCGAGCAATCATTGATTATTTGCTGTTTCAACTTTGGTTGTTGTTGCTTTTTGTTTGGTTTTTTTTTCTTTTTTTTATCCCCTATTAAAACTTTGCGGGGATAAAAGCTGCGGCGCCGCTTGCAATATTTTAATTTTTTTTTTTTTTTTAAAGATTAAAAGATGTGAAATGTAAAGATAATGCGATTTGATTTGTTAGTCTAACTCCGCGATTTGAGAGTTGATGTCCCCAAAGACCGGGCGAGCTTTTTCCCTTTATTTATTTTTATTAAAACATCAATCTACTCTGGAGCTGGGTGAACTCAGTTTCACCTAGAGAACATAAAATTCTCCATACCAAGGAAATAAGCACCTTTCATAAATCAACAGTATTCCTGACAGATCGATCAATTTTTGGTTGTTAATCCGAAAGGAGGAGTTTTAATTGCTTTCTGCCTTTTAGCCCGGCCACCTCGGCGCGACGGCTCCGGCAGCGCCCGGCTCTCCCCTCCCGTGCTCGGGAGGGGGGAAAAAGCCCCGGAGACCCTTCCGCGCCGCCGAGACCCCGCGCAGGGCGCGCAGCATCCCCACCGCGCTACCTGCGCGCAAACCCGCGGGCGCAGCCGAGCCCCCGCGCGGCGGGGCAGATGCGGGCGCGCAGGGGCGCGCAGGGTGCGCGCAGAGGAGAGATGCACGGCCCGGCCCGGCCCGGCCCAGGTAAGCGGGCGCTCAGCCCCCCGCGCCCCCCGCGCCCCGTCCCGCAGCCCCCCGCGCCGGCGGCCGCGGGCGCTTACCTTGCGCGGGCGCTGCTGGGGCGCGGAGGGCAGCGCTCCTGGAGGAGGGGGACGCGGCGGAGTGTGCGGAGCTCCCCGCGCTTTAATACACTTCTCGCCCAGCGCAGCGCGGCCGCGGCGCGGGGGGGCCCGGCGGTGCGCGGGGCGCAGCAGTGCGCAAGCGCCCCCCCGCGCTCCTCGCTGCGCGGGCGGGGGCGAGCGGGGGGCGCGGGGCGCCCGCGGGGGCGGAATCGGCGGCGCGGCCCCGGGGGGAGCGCAGGGGCGCGAGCCCGCACCTCGACCCGGCCCGGCCGTC
>JAWWTY010000158.1:34797784-34822624 GCA_035222235.1 Margarornis squamiger
TCCTGCCTTGGGCACCTCCAGGGCTGGGCACTCCAACCCTCCCTGGGCAGCCCCTGCCAAGGCCTGACCACCCTTTCTGTGAGGAAGTTCCTCTTGATGTCCAAAAATATGCAATTCATTAATTTGTTTTTAATTGGTGTATTGTAGGAAGAGCTCGTTCTTGGTTGTTTCAGCCTGGTGTTGGTGGGCAGGAGGGACCTGAGGGTGGCAGTGATGGAGAGGCTCAGTCCTTGGCCTGTCCCATCCCCTCCTGGAGAAACACAAGTTGGTGCTAATTCTTCAAGGTCTGAGCAACCTGGTCTAGTGGGAGGTGTCCCTGGCATGGACTAGATGGTCTTAAAGGTCCCTTCCAGCTTAAACCAGTCAATGGTCTGCTGATCATCCAGCTCTTCCATGGCTGTGGATTATTGATGCATATTCTATAAATGAGCCACTGAGCTCACAAGATATCAAAAAACCACTCCCCCCTTACTGATTAGTCTTGTACAAAATCACTTTTTTGCACAAGTTATGGTTGCTATCTCAGTCCTGGCTTCTGCCAAGTGCTCCTTCTGGTAGGGAGAGGGAGCCATGGCTCCTGCCATGGGAATCCCTGAAAACATTCTTTCGTTTCCTACATGAAGGGTAAATTCCAGCATTTCAAGTCTGTCTTTCTTCTCTTTCCTTTTTAGCAAGATCTGCTTAAATTTTGAAATAGGTTCTTGAACAGCTCCAAAGACTGTCCCTGGTGAATTCCTCCACCATTAAGGCTGCTCTTTACGGATGTTTCCCGTTCATTTTGGTGGAATGAAATGGCAGCCTGTCTCTTACATGATGGGTAAAAGCAGCAGTAAACTGAAAGTGAAACAGAAGTACAATCCACAGGGGAAGCACTACCACAGGTTTAATGTATTCCCATCAGAAATCACAAAAGTCTTTCAGGGTCTTATGTGTTTATCGTTAAACTTCCCCAGCCCCTGGCTGGCTGAGGGCACCTGGATGTTTTACATTTTGGTGTGTGCAGATGGTTTATAAGCAGGTGCTGAAGTTGCAACAACCTCTCTGCTTTTACAGTCTCAGAGCTGGAGCTGTTGCTGCTGCTGGGAAGGGACTCTGGGATACTTGGAAATATTTTCAGAGGGTTGGGTGTGGATTTCTCTTGGTGTGTTGTGATGCTCTGCAGGAAGTGCCTGGGCTTTTTGGGGCTGCAAGTGGTGCTGAAACAGCCCATGCTATGGTACGAGTGGTGATTTCACAGAATACCTAGTGAGGGAAGGGGCCCACAGGGATCATCCCTCCCTGTCCCATTGTCCAAACCCTCCTGGAGCTCTGGCAGCCTTGGGGCTGTGCCCACTGCCCTGGGGAGCCTGGTCAGTGCCCACCACCCTCTGAGGGAAGAACCTCTCCCTGATATCCCACCTAAGCCTGCCCTGACACAACTCCAGCTGTTCTCTGGGTCTTGTCACCAGAGACCTCAGGCACACCTCATTACACAAAACAATTATTTATTACAATCCATGTTTTGCTTGGAATCTTCATTGCACTGACTGATCCATGGGCAGGTGAGCTGTGATTCCAGCCAGCCCTGTGTGTGGTGTTTGTCAGAGCATCAGCAGAACACACTCCTGAAAATGCTTTCTGCCTTGCTTTGAAATGCAATTAGAAATGGTTATGTTTGTGCCTCCACCGGGAGCCCAAGTTTTCAAATTGCTGAGGAGTTTTCCCTTATTTGATTTTTTTTTCCCCCCTTTCCTTTAGCCCTAGAGAATCTTTATAAAACAGCCAAGTGCTTAACTTTGAACTAGAAGGCAGGAAAAAGTGAGCTGTGTGAAAGCCAGGAGGTGGTAATTTAGGCTCAGTATTAAGTGGATTAAGAAATGCCAAAATAGGAGAAAATGGACAAAACGATGAGGTGAGACAGGGAGGAAGAGCTGATTCCTCCAGCAAACACAAGACAGGAGTTGGGGTGTGGGACTCCAAGTCTTGTCCCCTCATCCTGGTGCTGCTGCTCCAGTTTATCTGTTGTCTTGCACTAAAAATTTGTCACCGAGTCTGCAATGGAAATACTTCCGTAATTGCCTGTATTATATGGATCATTGACCTTCAACAGTGGAGCTGCTGAAGCAACTGTCCATTTATCTGGAAAATTACCACATGGCAAGAGCACATTAGGCTGTTTCCCTCTGCCTCCTCCAGCAAGTGCCTGGGTGTTTTCAGCTGCTGGACCACAGATCCCTGCACTTGGTCCTGGGTGCAACTTTAGTGCTGGAATGCAGCAGGAAAGGGAGAGAGTCCAGTCCCCAGGGCAGCACCTTGGTCTGGTTTAACATCATCAGAGAGCCAGCAAATACTGGCTTTGATCATCCAAGTGAAATATCAGCTAGAAAATGTAGATGTAGAAGTTGTAGGTCAGTGAAACACTGTCAGATGATGGGCAGCCTGCAGGAGCCCATGCTCCTGCTACAGCACATTGCTTAAAATGATAAATTAAGTGATAATCTCATAACACTTTATTATCATTTGTTGAGGTATTGGCATGTGCTTGTCTTTCCCTGTTCTCCAGCCAGGAGCATTCCCAGAATTGTGGCACACCAAATTCCAGCAGCTCTGCTTTGGGTGGAGTTGGTGGTGGTGGTTTTGAGGTGATCAAAGTTTAGCATTTTTATAGAATCCTGGACTGGTTTGGGCTCAGAGGGAACTTAAAGTTCATCTTGTCCCACTCCTTTCCATGGGCAGGGACACCTTCCACCAGCCCAGGTTGCTCCAAGCCCTGTCCAACCTTGGACACTTCCAGGGGGTGGGACATTTTCCCCAAATTGTCTAGTTCAGTCAAAGGAGGTTTGATCACATCCTGAGCTCCAAGAGTGATGTTTTTGTGCAAAATTTTGTTAATTTTCAGCACTTTGGTGGCATTAAAATTCATTTTTCAGCAGAGTTCTGCTTGAAACCCCGTGTGTGCACAGCCCTGCCTCCCATGGAGTGGGGGCTGTGCAGGGGCTCTTGTCCAAATGGATTTTGAGGGGAAAGCAAAACCCATTTGTTGTTTTGTTCAGGGAAATGTATTTATGGAAATTTCTTTAGTTAAAGAACTTCAACCAAAGAGGGGGGAGATAAAACTTTTCAGCCACAGTTTCCTAAAGCCCCCCCCCCCAAAATACTAAAATACAGTATATTTTCTGGCAAATGATTATTTCATTCCCATGTGTGGCTGCAGCTCTCAGCTCTGACTTTGTACACTGATGTTTACCAGGCAAAACAAAGGGTAAAATTAGATGCTTGTTAAGTTTAGTTGCACTTGTGTCTTATCTCGTAACTCTGTCTGAGGGTTTAAAAAAAGCCAAATGAATACCCAGCTCGCTGGTGCCCAAGGCCATGTGCTGGCCATGCTGGGGTTCCTGGGGCAGGGCATCCTCCTGTCACTGATCCCGGGTGTGGAAGGAAAACATTTAATGCAGTCTATCTTAAAAACACATGTTTATTGACTCTACCTCAAGCACTCACAATGCCTTGAGCTGTAGACCACTTTAGATTAATAACCTGTTTTCCTTGACTCTTGTACAGTCCTGAAGCAGTTTTTGTTGGGATTATCCAGACAGATTATTTGTTTGCCTTGCTCCATAATTTGCAGCACTTTGCCATGAGCAGAGCACCCCATAACAAACCCCTTATCTTCTGGGTTAATTGTCTCCTGCACATAGTTTTGTTTTCACCCATATCTCTGGTGGGGAAGGTACTGCAGGAACGTGGAGGTGATGGAGCAGATCCCTTGATGCTTCATTTCTCCCTTCTAGAAACTTATTATTTTCTGGGGTTTTTTTTCCTCCCCAACTGAAATTTTGTCTAGAAACTGAATAAGTTACAACACTTTAGTTGATGATAATATTCCTCTAGTGCAGGTTAAGGCACCTCCTGGGTGTCACACAGTTCCTTGTGACTTGGGTTGGCCTCATCCCTTCTCTGGCACCCTGGACAACACCCATGGGTGGGGGAGCTGATCTGGGAGAAGAACCTGGAATTTGCCATGTCTGACCCAGGAGTTACCAGGGAATAAAATAGTGACTCTGCCCTTTGTGTATTTTTCCTCTTAATCCCATATTCAAACTTTGTACCAAATTTCCATGATCTTAGCAATGGAAAAAAATCTATTTTTTAAAAGCTGAATAACTTGTAAATATAGTTTATAGTTAATAGCTTTCAATGAGGTCTTTCAGAACTCATATGGAGAGTTTGGAGATTTATTTTTAAATATTGTAATTAGTTGTAATTTGATCAGGCTCTGAAGCAAATGCCTTGAAACAAATCTCTGGTTTTCCTCTCATTTCCCATGATTTTTCTTATCCTGGGCTATGCCAGGATCAGGTATGGAATTGTTACCTGCAGACCCCCCTGCATCAGGCAGCTGCTCCCATCACACTCCGCTGTGACTTTGGATGCTGCTGTAAATAAATATACTCCTAATTTTAATACTGTCCTCTGTCTCCTCCAGCACAGGCTCCTTCCACTGTGTTGTTCCAGTGGGATAAATTTCTGCTGAATCCCCTGCTGGAGGCAGAACATGGAAAGCCTCAGGAGGAGGGCAAATGCAGCTGGAATTACCCTGAGGGGCTTGTGGTGGCTGGGAACTGGGATCAGCAAAATTGGGGTGAGTTAATGGAAAAAAGGTTCTGATAAAGCATTTATGTGGAATTCTGTGCAGAACTTGGACCAAAAGGAAAATATTTAATTATAGGATAAACTTTAAGGTGAATGTAGTGAAGGTGTCCAAGGCCAGGTTGGATGAGGCTTGGAGCAACCTGGGCTAGTGAAAGGTGTCCCTGCCCATGGCAGGGGTGGCACTGGATGGGCTTTAAGGTCCTTCCCAACCCCAACCAGTCTGGGATTTCACAATGATGGTGGGACCAAGGAAGGAAGTTCCCCTTTAGCTGCAGACCAGGGCACAGATTCTCCCACCCATGGAAGGGATGGGCCAGGCAGAAAATGGGGTCTGAGTTTTGTTCCCAGGGAAAAAAAAAAGGTTGTATTTGGGTAAATCTGGTATTTTCAGACTTGCATCTGCATAAGCAGCCTCTCTGAAACCCAGGGAGGGTGTCCTGGCTGGGGACTGGTGCAGGGAAGAGGGATGGCTTGGCCAAGGACCCAACAGGGGGACTGAAAGCCACCACCCCTCCCTCTGTCTTGTGTTATGGTGGTGAGGCCAGGACTGGTATGACTGAGGGAGCTGCAAACACAGAGCACTTTAAATACCCTTGTATTTGAGAATCTATGGAAAACTGCAATTTATCTCTCACAGGCAATCTCTAAATATTTGCATTTTACTCGGTAGCTGCACAGAAACTGTGAGAGCAGGATCAGGCCACAGCCAGCCTTTGTTTTGTTAGTGAGAGGAGTTTGGAAGAGGCTTCATTTTCACTCCATAAGCCTCTCTGTGATCTGCCTCGTGCATCTGTTTCCCCTTGATCTCGCTGTGTGACTGACAGCTACTTTACACCAGCATTATCTGTCAAAACATTATTTAATGGAATCCCTTCTAGAAGGAGTTTTTGTTATTATTAGAAATCAAAATGCGGCGATAATTGAATCCCTTTATATTCCCTGTGTAATGCAAGGAGTAAGACATATTCACACCTAAGGGGAAAACACATCTGGATTTCCTCTTTGCCCCAAGACCGGGAGCTCTGCCTTTCCCTGGCACGGCTTTGATTCGCCGCAGCTCGGAGGGAGAGGAAATTTGCAGTGTGTGCATCTCATCTGAGAGAAACAATGCCATACATCCACGGATTTTTTTGCTATAGGAATCACATTAAATAAATATATAGCGAGCTGCAGTGTCACAACAAGTAGATGTACAATTACGAAGACAAAATACCCCAAGGAAATCAACACAAGGCTTATTAATATCCAGGCCTGCAGAAGACAACTGTCAGACAATTGGTCAACAAGGTACATGGTATCTGTTAGATACTGACTAACCCATTATGATCTTTATGAAGTGTCCTTTTGGGGGTCTAGATCTTCAAATATGAGTTGGAAGACCCTTTTCTTTTATTAGTTGCTAAGCTCTTTATACTTTTACCATATTGCGGCAGGTTAGAAGTCTGAGCTTTATTGTCTTATGTTATTGAAAATCCAGATTCCCGCAGCCTTCTCCCTCAGGTCAAGATTTGTCTGAGAATACATTCTCATTTCTCCATGTACAAAGGCTGTCTGGAGAGAGGCAGAAAAAGATTATGACTGTAATATACTTAAATCCAATTTATTTGCCTGACTAGAAACTTCCACACTTCACAATTGCTTCCTACAGAAGATTTTGTATTTAATTCCTTCATCGCAGTAAGGAGCAGGAATGATCTTAGTCTTCCAACAGGTATAGGCTCCACACACACCTGAGCCAGAGGAAGGAGAAATGATGAAAATAGCAAACGGACACTTATTTTACATGTTTGCAGTTTATTTTTGCTTAAGGATAACAAGCTTGAAAGGGATCTTTGGAAAGGACCTTTGCAGAGCTGGTGTTTCGGGGTGCTGAGGGGGTTGTGAGCATCACCTGTGAACTGCTCAGTGCAGACACCCTTTGGCTCAGTAACTTTATTCTCATGCTCCTCTCTTGGTTTGAGAGAACTTGTTAAGCTGCAGTGGTCACTTACCAGGTCACTGGGGCTATTTTAAACCTCCATTTGAGAAGGCTTGAAAAGCCCTGGGTCGGGTTTCCTGCACCCTTTCCCTAAGCAGAGGTGGCACCAAGCCCCCTGTGCCTGGCTCACAGCACTGGCCAAGGGAAACATGGACAGTCCAGAACACCCCAGGCCATCTGAGGCCAACTCACCAAGCCCCTTGTTTAGGGGAAAAATGAATAATGGGATGAAAGATGCTTTGAAATATGCAGTGCTCCCCTTTGTGCTGCAGTTGGAGAGGACTGTGGCTGAGAGCCCTGGTGGTCCATAACCCTGTCCCAGGCTTGGGGTGCTTGTAGAGGATGGATAAGCTGTCACAAAGAGGATCAGGAAAGCCAATTATTGTAGCATCAGCTCCTGCTTGCCTTGGATTTAGCTTGTGGTCTGTAGTAGTGGTTGGGGCTTGTTGCTTGGACAGGGCAATGTCAAAAAGAATTTATTCATGGTTAACAGAACAAAAATGTACAAAAATGGGACACAACATGATGCAGTGTGAAGGTTGGATTCACTGTGGGGTTGATGTTTCCAGATATCACCTCAGTCCTTGAGCTGGGCTGGGGTGATGAGGGTGACCCTCAGACAGGTGCCCCTGGTACCCAGTGGCCCCTGAGGTGCCACATGCCAAACACAAACACCCTGAAGGTGCAAAGGAGGAGCTGCCTCTGTCCCCTTCTAGGTTTTTCCCCTGCTTGGGGCAATACATCCATCATAAAAGCAAAGAAAACCCTAAAAAGATGTTAAACTTGCTCTGGGACAGCTGTTTATTTAGGAATATGCTACAGTTGTGTGCTTTAGCCATGAAGAGATCTGGGTTTAGTCCTAACAGAGACAAATGTAATCCTCCCAGAAAGTGCCATGGCTCAGATAACTCTGGGGCAGCTGGGCCACATAAAACTCTTTTTCACAGCAAAATTTATTCAGTTGCTTCCAAACTTCCACAACCTGTAAACTTTCAGCTTGTGGATGTGTGGCTTGTGCTTTCCATCAGTGCTGTCCCTTCACCCTGTGATCTGTAACCCTTTAATTCTCTTTCCAGTTTTCCCAGCACTGTCTCTATGCTGGAGTTTTGCACTGCCACGGTGCTGGATTTTTTCATTTTCCTCCCAGTCTTTGGAACAAATTCTCTTTTTCAAAGTCTTCACCTCGTGGGACTCTAAAATCATAACAATTAATGCTGGCAAAGACTCCTGAAGCCACCTAAGCCATCCCTCCTAGGGCAGGATTGCTGGAGCAGGCAAAGAAATTAATGGAAAGGGGAAGCATGGGAAGCAGGCAGGTTCCTCCTCCAAAGCTCAAGTTGGGGTAAAAAGTTGAAATTACTTAAAAGAGCTGTTTGAAGGAAGGTGGCAGAGCTGCTCTGTCACCTGAGTGTTTGGTGGTTACTCTGGAAGCTGTTGAAATCACTAATTCGTTCCAATTTTAACTTTCGTTTCAACATTTGCTTTTTTTCCCCTTTATTTTTACTTTTTCAGGATTTTGTAGCAACAAGGGGTGATGGAGCAGATTTACAGTACTCAGTGTTCATCACCCTTCCAGAGGCGTTAAGTGGCTCTAAATGCATATGAAATATGTGTGCCGGGTTCCTCGCCTGCTCAGCAATGTGTTCTTCCTACGTTACTAATTGCTCGCAGGAAAAATAGGAGGAATTTGTTTACCAGCTTCCTGCATAATATTCAGACATCTGGAGCTGCTAGGTCTGGATGGCATTCCTGGGGGAGAGAACATACATCAAGGACAATTAGACAACTGGGGAGCTGCAGCCTAAAGGGAATTTGCCCAAACATGGGAAACAGCTCCGTGACGGGCGCGCTGGCTCCGACTGAGCGCGGTGCTTGCCCCGGCACCCACTCACTTCCTGGGCTCTTCTGCTCTTCCTCCTCTCCCTCATGCAGTTCCCCCTGCTCTGTTTGTCATCTTGGCAGAGCTGGGTGGATGGTTGGACTTGGTGATCTTAGAGGGCTTTTCCCAAGTTATTCCACAATGTCTTTTTGGTTGTTTTTTTTTTATTTTTTTTGGCTGTCTGTAGGTGCATCGTCCCCATCCCTGGCCCTTATTCCTGTAAATTTTCCCAAAGCAGGGATGCTACCCTCAGGAAAACTAATTTTTGTGAAACTTAATTGGAGTGTATGTCCCCTAGGGATGTTATAGGCTCTGTTTAGGGACAGTAAACACATATGTTACACACCCTGGCTGACTGAGCCCTCTCCTCCTCTGTCTCCTGTCAGACCTGCAGGTACAAAATCTTTTTTGTGGCTTCCTATGGGTTTGTGCCCCTCCTCAAAAATCTAGGGGCCACCACATGAGAAACAGGGAACAGCAGTCCCCATGGGGCTGTTCCTCATCTGGGCCACAGATGGGTTATCGATGATTTTCTCTGTTCTTATTTAAGTGCTTGAGATCAGCTGAGACAGGCGGTGTGGATTGATTGAAATCAGCCAAGTAAATGCTTTTAATCATGATTTAAATCGAAAAGAGCGAAACCTTGGTTTAACCAATAGATTTTGAAATTTGCTTTGCATTTGTGCTTTTTCAGTTTCCTAAATAAAGGTCTGTTTCCCCTTAGGGGAGTCCTGGAACCAAAATTCCCTTTGTAACACATTGGGGATGAACACTATGTGGTTTCCACTTCTGTATTTTATGAACACACTTTTATTCAGATTTAATTTTTATACAAAAGCACTTCTCTGCTGTATTTTTATTCCTTTTTTGTTGCCTGTGTTTTACATTTTGTGGCATCAGGCTATGGCAGGAGGTGACTGGAAGGTGGCCAAGGGACACTTAGGTGGTCTTTGAGGTCCCTTCCAACCCAAGCTCTTTTGTGATGCTACGAAACCATGACCAATGTGGGGGGAAAGCACAAGGGGACCTCTCTGAGCACCCATAAATTCTTAATTTATCTCCCCACGTGGCTAATGCTGTGGAATTGCACTGAGGCAGGGGCACTTCTGGGAAGGTTCTTCTGTCAGGGCTGGGTTTGGGTGGGCATCACTTTTTGGGCACCTGGCTTTGTCTGGGGTGGGTGCCCATGGCCGTGTCTGCCTGTGGATATTCCCACTGGTGAGTGGGGACCTGGGTTACTGGTGTGGCCAAAAGGTTCTTGGTAACTCGTGGGAGTTAGAACTCAGAATTTATTCTGATCCAGCTGGTGCTGCTGTGCCTCTTCCAGCAGGTCCTCAGCTGCCTCTCCGGGGCCGGTGGGGTTCCCCCCAGCTGGTGTTGCCTGCTGAGGACCCATCCCCACGACATCCCCCCAGGTGTGCACAGAGCCTGAGGAACCTTCACCAGTTCCCTGAAGGGCTGATCAATATCTGAGCCGATCTTTTGCCGCCCGGCAAAGGTTACGCCGTGTGCTTTCCCTCCACATAAACCAGAGCGTTATGTCTTCTTTGAACTCGCTCGGAATTGCAAATCACCCGCTCCTGGAAGGGAGACACGGTGAGATACCTGCAGGCAGCTTTGGCAGCACCGGGCAGGGCTGGTTTCCAGCGGGAGCAAGGCTTGTGTCAGCCAAGGTTCCAAGGTGGCTTCCCTTTGCTGGCTGAGCAGAGGATGGAGCTCAGCCTGCCCCAAGACCCTCAGCCCTGGGAGCGTTTGAGCTGTGGAGGGGTGATGCTCAGGAGGAGGAAATCAGGGCAGAGCAAATAGAGCTGTCTGTGCGCATCCCAGGGAGCAGGAGCGCTGCTCCATGAGCAGTGCTGGAGCTCCTTCCTGTGGTGGCAATGATGAGTTACTCGTGTACCACCAGCCTGAGTGTCCCTGCGCCCTCCATCTCCTCCAGTAGGGACATTCCAGGGAATCAGGAGCTCCTCGGTGCCCCGCGGGCGCAGGGCAGGGTGAGTGGCTGGGCACTCCACTCTGGCAGCATCCAGAGGGCAGTGGCCATTCCAGGCACCTCTGGGCCAGCCATCTGGTCACTCATGGACATTCCTTACACAATGCTGTTTCCTTACTGCAGTTGCACGTGTGTTCCCGATCCAGGAACGGTCACAATTGGTGTTGGGGATGGAAAAAGAGAGCAAGGAGGTGATAACACAGCATGTGCACCACGGGTGTTCTTGGCCTTGGTACAGGCAGCAGTGAGGAATTTGGGGGGCAGGCAGCTCTGGGGAGCCCCCAGGAGACTGCTGGCCATGGTGGGTGGGGGACTGAGCTGTGGGTCCATCCTACTCCCCTGGCCACGGGCACAGCCGCAGCAGTTTGCAAGTAGTGCCTCCAGATCTTCAAAAGAACAGAATTTGGCCCTTAACGTTCTTTTGATGTGGTTTTTGTATGCAAATAAGGTTTAATTTCTGAACTTTGAACAGTTTGCAGATGAGTTTATTAGAGTGTTGTGTTATTAAGTTTATACTCCTGGGGTCAGTGTGAGGCAGTCAGAAACCACAGTGAACATTATTTATATTGTTAAGCAAAGTCAAGGAATTCAGGCAGCTGGTATTCACCACCAAAGCAGACAATCAAAACAAAGCCATATTTGTAATCATACTCAGTAGTCTTTTTATGTGGAGTAATTACTAAAATAATCGAAAGACATGGATCAGATTATTAATGACAGCAATAGCTGCAATGCACAGCCCTACCTTGGCGAGAGCAGACGGGGAAAGGGGGAATGTAATGAATTGCCCTGGGGTTGTGCAACCCAGAGCTCACACTTGGAAATCTGTTGTCTCAGCTGATGAGCTCTGAGGGGACCATTAGCAGCCCTGCTGCTGCTTGGGCTCCCGATGGTGATTTTGAACCTGGTGCTTTTCTATCTGATGGACTGGTTTTGTTCTAAAGAAACTAAATATGACCTATTAATGAATTCCTTTTAATATGATCATTTATATGTGTATAGCCAGTGAAATTCAAAATATGGGAGAACACATCCACGTTAATTTGCCTGTGTTGAAGTAGAAGTGGGAGGCTGCCAGCCACTGTGGCATCAGCTCCTGGGTGGACTGGGCTTGGAGTAACTTGGGCTAGTGCAAGGTGTCCCTACCTGTGGCAGTGGTGCAGCTGGATGGGCTTTAAAATCCTTTCCAACCCAAACCACTCCATAATCCTGGGACATCTGTGGTTTAGGCTGTGGGTGATGCTCACCTGCTTGTACTGCTCTGCAGAGCACAGTCTTACCTACACCCACCTGCCAAAATTATTTGAAGTCTAAACCTGCTACCGAGGGAAAACAGAGCTACACCATGTCCAACTCCAGCCCCCTGAACCCCACTGAGCCTTCATCCAGGGCCAGGCACTGCACTGAGAGCAAAGTGGAGAATGCAGGACTGTGTGGGGGTGGGAACAAACCCCTCCCACACCCCTGGAATGGGAGCAGTGGGAATAAAATGCCACCTCTTTTCTGGCACTAATGAATATGTGGCAGTGCAGGAATAGCTCTGTGCCCATAGGAAGTCTGGATTTTCAGCTACTGTTTAAGTTTCTCTTCTGAAAGTGCCGGTGAGGCTCAGTCCTGTCAGCCACTTCCTCTTACAACTGCCGTCAACTTCAAAGGAAATCCTGCTGGCAAAATAGCTACAGAATTGTGTCAGGAGTTTATTTGCTCCCAAGATTAGATAATTAATGAAGATGGAATATTAAAATTACATTTACATAAAGCTAAGGGTAATCTTAAAGCGTTCTATTATTTTGTAAATGACCTGAAGTTTGTAACGCATTTATAATGATGAATCAGGAGATGAGTCCTTTCAAATGAGGAAGTACGATTTATAATCTCAGTTTCCTTCATTATTTATTCATCCTGCTGTTGAATCATCTGCTCTTCAAAACCTGGGAAACCACAGAGCTCACTTTACCTGGCAATATTGTTTTACAAGAAAGTTAGACCAAGCTCTGTGTTTGAGTCAGTTCAAATCACATCAGAGGGGAACTCCAAACTGATCCTTTTGCTTGGACTTAGTCTGAAATTCATCGAGTAACAGACCAGTTTGGGTTGGAAGGAACCTTAAAAACATCTAGTGCCACCCCTACTGTGGGCAGGGGCACCTTCCACTAGTACAGGTTGCTCCAAGCCCTGTCCAGCCTGGCCTGGGACACTCCCAGGGATGGGACATCCACAGCTTCTCTGGGCACCCTGTGCCAGGGCCTGCCCACCCTCACAATTTCTTCCCAATATCCCATCTAACCCCTCGCTCCTCCAGCTTAAGGCTGTAAATTCCACAGGAGTGCTGTCTGGCTTTCCCTGCAGGTTTAGACATTGCTATACCTGAATTACTGAGGATGTAGTGATGGTAAAACCAGACATTTTCTATTTTCAGCATAAAACCATGGAAATATTGATTCCTTTTCACTCTAGTGCTGTTTTCATGGCAGTGCCCTGAACAATTGCCATCATATGAACTCATTGTTCTGCTTGTTTCAAAATAAGCACCTCTTACCCAGCAGAACTTTGTTTAAAGCCAATTGCTCTTGCCAGGAGCAGCAGTTTTCCCACCCCTATACCAACAAGAACTTTTTGTCACAGAAGCTGTGGCTGCCCCTGGATCCCTGGAAGTGTCCAAGGCCAGGCTGGATGGGGCTTGGAGCAACCTGGGCTGGTGGAAGGTGTCCCTGCCCATGGCAGGGGTGGCACTGGATGGGCTTAGAGGTCCTTTCCAACCCAAACCATTTCCTGATTCTATTCTAAGTGCAGACATGGCTCTCAGTGGGCACCAAGGGCTCAGGAGGATCCAACCAAGGATATCAGGTCCTTATCCCAAAGGCTACTCCAGGGACATTCCCTTGTCCCAATACAGAACAGTAAGAACCCCCAAATCCTTGCCATAAGGGGCTGGCACTAAAACCAAACCACCTCTCAGCTTTTTAACACAGAGAGCAATGTTTTAGGAGAGAAAATATTTAGGTCCTATTTGTAAAACAGCTGTAACAGCCTCTGGTCTGGGAGAGGGATTTGCTGCACAGAGACTGAGAAAGTGTTGGTTTGTAAAGGGCAGGATTTTGTGACTCAGCTTTTAACAGAATTGGAACAACTGCACGATGCTCAGCACAACTCATGTAACCCCAGCCACAAAGGCAGAAAACTTTGAGTGTTATTTACTAACTGCACTAAATGACACAATCTTCAATGAAATAGCCTCTCTTTACTAAATAACTGAATTCAGCTATTTCCTTTTTCAGAGGAATTCTAAAAAGTGTTGGTAAGAATTCTCTTCCTTCTTGGCTTTGCTCAGGAATTGATATTTTAAAAGCTCTTTCCTTAGTGAGCTACTGAGTCAGAGACTGAAATACCTGTCACTTACTGGGACTTTCCAGCTAGAGGTGTTGAGTTCAGAGAAATTTCTTCTGTTTAAGGGCTTTTTTTGTTGAAGACTGAAAGAAACCAGTATCCAGTGGGGTGTTGGAGCCACAACTGTGGGTGCAGTGAGTGCTGAGGGGTTGGAGGTGAATTCCTGACTCCTGTCCCTGTGGGAATTTGAGGGTGGTGGGGTTGAAGGCTGGTGCCTGGGGAGATGTTTGGAAGCAGAAGGAGCTTCTTGGTGGGATCTGGGAGGCACAGGGAGGATCTTAGCTGTGCTCTGTCCTGAGAGGTTGTAGTGGAAGACCCACATTCCACTGATCTTATGTCTTGTTATTCCCAGGGCACGGCCAAGCCTGGCTTAGGGGACAAAGGCAGAGATGTATTTAACATGTCTTTATTATTAAGGATGCATTCATAATTTTGGGTTCAAGCTGTAGCTGCCCCTGGATCCCTTGAAGTGTCCAGGGCCAGACTGGACAGGGCTTGGAGCAACCTGGGCTGGTGGGAGGTGTCCCTGCCCATGGCAGGGGGTGGGACTGGATGGGCTTTAAGGTCCCTTCCACCCTAAACCAGTCAGGGAGCCTCTGTAATTTAAAGGTAACTGTTAATAGCATGGATTGAGAGGGAAGAGGTTCCCAAGGAGCTGGACAGTCTCTTGAGCACAGCTGGATCTGCAGACCTAGAACAAGTGGAAAGGGGAAGAGAGTTCTGACACAGAAAAATTCATGGCAATTGCTCTTAGGAAGTGACCGTGTGGCCTCCCTGGAACCATCAGTGGCCAGCACTGGTGGCAACACAGTGGTTGGAAAGAATCCCATGTGGAACATGCACATGGGGAAACCTCAGGCTGATTTCACAGGGCTGGCTCCATGGATTAGGAAACATCATCTTGCTTCTGTAGGTCTGTATCCCATCTGCAGCCTTTCCAAACTTCACAGGCCTCTCACTGTGCAATTACAGGAGGATTTTAGTCTGATTATACATTAAAAACTTGACTCTCTAAAGAAACTCAAAGATCAGAGACATTTTCTTTTAAGTATTACATTATTTGAACACTCCTGCTGCTCATTACAAAATGTTTCTACAAGGCACTATGGAACTCTTAGACTTGATATTTTCTTTGTTAGAATTGTTTTCTTTTCTCTACAAATCCCAGCATTTCACTTCCATCCACTTATTTTTTTATCAAAATGTATGTTAGAAAGTTTTAATCACAATCTGAGCAGGATGCACAGTCACAAGCCACTGCTGTGGATGCATTAACAGGACTCTGAGAATCAAAACCAAACACAAAATAAATGACATGTTTGTCCTTCAGCTATGTGAAAATGGGAATGCAAAGTATAGAGTCTTATTTTTCCTGATCCCCACTATTCTCTAATCTTATCAAATATACATTCCCATATTCCAAGGCAGCCTGATAAAGCAGCTTGCTAGAAATAAGTTGCATGAGATTTTGTAGAGCACATTTTCCTAGTAAATCCAATTTCACAATCCTGTTCTGGTGACATATTAGCCATTCTTTAGTATAGCAAGTGTTCCTTGAACATTTGAACCACTGAGTTGCACAACATGCAGCAGCCGGGCTGGACCAGCACTGGGGTGGCAGCAGGACCAGGGCCATGATTGTCCCCCTGTGCCACCACAGCCCCCCGAGGGCTGTGTGCTGTTCTGGGCACTCATGACAAGGACCCTGAGGGGCTGGAGCATGTCCAGGGAAGGGAACGGAGCTGAGGAGGGGCTGAGGGAGCTGGGAGGGCTCAGCCTGGAGAAAAGGAGGCTCAGGGGGGACCTTCTGGCTCTGCAAGTCCCTGTCAGGAGAGGGGAGCTGGGGAGGGGGGGTCGGGCTCTGCTCCCAGGGAACAGGGACAGGAGGAGAGAGAATGGCCAGGAGATGTTCAGGTGGGACAGCAGGAGGAATTTGTGCCTGGAAAGGGTGGTCAGGCCTTGGCAGGGGCTGCCCAGGGAGGGTTGGAGTGCCCAGCCTGGAGGTGCCCAAGGCAGGACTGGCCGTGGCACTCAGAGCTCTGGGCTGGGGGACAAGGTGGGCTCTGGGGGCTGGCAGGGCTTTGCCAGCCTCAGGGATCCTGGGATTCTATATGTTCCCTTTCCCTAGACCCCATTCTTTACTGGGAACACTGCCTGGTTTCACAGCACTCTCCCTGTTCAGCCCTTGGAGGCAGGGTAGGGATCACTCCCCAGGAAACACCTCCATTCCCAGGACCCGCCTGGCCACGGTGCATCTGCACAGGGAGCTCTGCTCTCCCTGTTTGTGTGTGAATGGAGGTGCCTCAAGGTTCATAAATCTGTATGCAGTAGTAGGGGTTCTCTAACAGCAATTCATTTTAATTATGTGAGACATAAAAAGACCACCTACAGATGAGACAATACAGCTGTAAGATTCTCAAGGTTACTACGGGGAATACTTCATAACTGAAGTATGTTTTCCCCAAGGAATTTGACTACCATTTGATTTAATTTTTAATTTTTACATTTTAATCAAAAATAGATCAAATGGTGGTGTTCTCCCCTGGGAAACATACTTCAGATATGAAGCAGTCCATGTTCCTTTTAAATATGTAAAGCTGCCATTTATGTATAACTCATGAATGACACCCTGTGTTGCAAGCAAATATCACGCGGTGATTTCTCTATTGTTGCAGTAACAACACTATAATCACACACAAATATCACCCCACCTGGCTCTACAAAGAAAATGGCAATAAAGTGAGGACTCCAGGAGCTAATCCCATCTATGTGGAGTGCTGAAGCTGAGCCACCACGGGGGAAGGTGTGCACGTGGATGGTGTATCCATCCCACGGCAGCACAGCACAGGTGAGCACCCAGACAGGTGGTGCTGTGCTTGGAAACTCAGTTTGGAATCTCAAGGACAAAGAACAACATGCTCTAGGTTTACAAGAGAGCCTGGGGATGAATGAGGGACAGGACACAGGGAATGGCTTCCCACTGCCAGAGGGCAGGGATAGGTGGGATATTGGGAAGGAATTGCTGGCTGGGAGGGTGGGCAGGCCCTGGCACAGGTTGGGCAGAGAAGCTGTGGCTGCCCCTGGATCCCTGGAAGGTGTCCCTGCCCATGACAGGGGGTGGGACTGGGTGGGCTTTAAGGTCCCTTCCAACCCTAAACCAGTCTGGGATTCTGTGACAAGAAACAGCCTCAGATTGCACCAGGGCAGGGTCAAGTTGGATACTGGGAAAATCCCTTCCTGGAAAGGGCTGTCCAGCCCTGGCACAGCTGCCTAGGGCAGGGGTGGAGTGCCCATCCCTGCAGGGATTTCAAAGCCCTGTGGATGTGGCACCTGGGGACACGGTCAGTGGTGGCCTTGGCAGTGCTGGGGGTGGTTGGACTCAGAGGGCTTTTCCAACCTGAGTGATTGTGTTTGATCTTCCTGGGATTTTTTTTCTTTCTTCTTTGTGTGAATTTAAAAAGAAAACAAGATGGCCAATGTTTTCCTTTCTTCCTTGAGAAGAGTTGGGAACAACTCTGGCAGAGAGGGATGGCTGGGTCCTGCTGCCCCTGGAGGTGGAGGAGCCGATGGCTCCTTGGCCAAGCCCCCTGTCTCCTCTGGGCAGGGTGGGGGAAGAGGATCCCAGGTCCTGGCTGCCAACCCAGAGTCGTGGAGTTCGCTTTCCAGGCCAAGCCATTCTGGTCAAACAGCTGCTGGGATGCAGCACTGCAAGCTCCTGGTCCTTCCCAGGGCACAGTTCTAGGCGTGTATCCAGGGCACCCTTCCTGAATAGAAGTCTGAGGGGTGAGCAAATGCCAAGGTGTAACTTTCAATTTGGTAATTACTGCCAGTAATCAAGGCAAGACCAGGACTATTAATGTGAGACTATTAATGTGGAAATAGATGATAGCACATCATGTTCCCAGGGGAGCTGCTGAGGTTTTAAGCAACTAATTTAGACATAAACATCAGCACTCTTAAATATATTCAATAAATTATAATATTTTAAGTAAACAAAAATAAATTTAAATATATTAATTTCAACATACAAGTTGTGTAAGTCTCGTCTTTGTGGCTTGTCAGATCCAGACTGCCTTTAAACCTCACACACTGATCCCAAAATTTTGATTTTTCCACCCCTTTTTTTGGCAGTCAAGATGTCAAATGGACACAGAAGTAACAAAAATATTTAAGTAAATTCCAGTACCATAATCTAAAGCAACTAAACCTAGAACAATTTTATATAACAGGTATTTATATATGCTACATAAATACATAAAAAATATATATTTCCAATATACAATAAATACACGTTATTAATTATACACATACATTTATATAACAGATATTCACACGTATCTGTTATATGAATATATATCTATAATATATAATAAAATATTTATTATCCTTATCAAGGGGTTTATTTACCTTTACACCTCAGTGTCTTCAGGAATCATTAATGGAATAACACAACCAGACAATGCCATGCTGTAGCCAAAGTGCTTTTAATGCTTCTGCTTTTGTAAGGAACAATTTACAAAATACAAAGTTAAAAACAATAATTATATAGTTTTAACCTGAATTAAAAACAGACCAGGTGCCCTTTTTCCTATATACATGTAAATAAAGCATTACTCTGCTTACTCTGTGTACAAACCACAGCAATAGGAAATATAAAGATTATATATTTTGTATCAATAAAACAAAAATTCATAGTTATACAAGTCATACAAAAATAATTCTGTGGTTCTGCTGCAGATTTGACACAAATCTGCTTCAAAGGAATATTCACCTGGACCTCTCACAAAACCCTCATGATTCTGGCAGATCCCAAAATAAATTACATCTATTTAAAAAAATAGCACTATTAAAAGCCTTTACTTTAGCAAACTATTAAACTCCTCCCCAGAAGTTTTTATAATTTAATTATCATTATAGACTCAATCTGACAAATCCTGTATCGTGTTCCTGAAGAATGCCAAGGCCATCCTTAAACCCAAACAGAAATAACCCTCTTTATGAACATTTTCCTCAGGTTTGGGTTGTGTAGCCCAGGATTTGGAGGTTCAAAATGCACATGTGAGTAAATAACCACTGATCAGTCAGACCTGCTGTGAGCCACACGTGACATTTTGACCTGGGTAAAGGATGTTCCCCAGGCCCTGCTCACACTGAAGGCAACAGAGGGAAAACAGGATAAAGTTTTCCTGTTTTGCTCAGTTGAAGAGTTGTAGGAATCTCCAGGGACAGCCCTGGGAGGGGGGAAAATAAGACACCTGCTCCATGTACAGTGACAATGGGAAACTGGTACCAAAAATCACAATAAACCCAGCCACGTGTGAGTTACCTACCACGAGGGTTAAAACACAAGGAATGGCTGCTGTAAGGGAGGAGGATGTAAAAGAACAGGGCACAAAACCTACAAGGACCAGGAAACAAAACCCCCAGCTGCTTCTTGTTTTTACCACGTTCCAGACCAGATTTAAAGCACACAAAAAAAATACATTCACAGGTATCTTCACATGAATTCTTACCGTGATCAAATGTGAGTTTGATATCCATATATTCCCTGTGTTTTAAGAATTACTCCATACTTCTGTCTAATGTATTACAGCAGGGAATTCTCCCCTCACAGAGTCTACTTTTGCTGTTCTCCTCCTTGAACACCCACAAGTGTGACCACACACTGCTCTGCTAAATCATTCCCTGTCACACTTGAAGCAGCTTAACAGGCTTGGAGTGATTTTGCAGTGACTAAACTCCCAGATACCTTTCAGCCCTTTACATTTAATCAGCTACTTCAGCTTTTCCAGCACAGGAACTGATATTTATCCATCCTTTTTTTTTTTTTTTTTTTAATATTGTCATGAATACCAGGATTTTTTTTTAAAAGGAGGATTGGGGAGTATAAAAATGAATTGCCCACAAAATATGCCCTCCCAGATCTTGGTAACAAGTATGTAATGACTTGTTTGAAAATATTTATTTTCGATTTAACTGACTTTTTTATTGGTTTGGAGGAAACTCGTCCCTAACCATAGTCTGAATGCCAATTCTTTGCAGGTCTGCTTACACACTTCTTTCCTTACCTATTAACTATTTATATGATAGTCACTTATTTAGTAAAAATATCACCTTAGTAAGTCAACTCAGTGCTAACTCCAGCTCCACATACAACATGGGAAGGATTCTAGGATCCAAAATCCTTTGCATGAGGATTTTGCAGTCTGATGAATTCACCTTTAAAAGCCTGACACTACTTTTGTGCAACTCTGGCTCTTCCATTTGAATTTAAAGTGGCTCCTGGCTGCTCTGAGAACAGGAGAAGCCAAATGCTGCTGTGCCTGTTTTGGGCTGAACTCTGCCCAAAAGCTGAGCTGTTGCACCCAAATAGCAAAACTCTGTTGTCTTAGATCCTAAAAATTACATAATCCCACAGACTGGCAAAAATAGGGATTAAATTATTTGTGACAAGCTGATAAAAGGAAGTTGGATGACGAGTTCAAGCTTTTTGAAACAGATTTTTTTTGGGATTTAAAGACAAGCTTCAAGGGGAGTTTTATTGGCCTTTACCCCACGGTATTTGTGTCCTCCTGGTTCTGCCTGTGGCCCTGTAAAAGGAGCATTTTCCAAGAGTGTCAGGGAATGTCCCCAGGAAAACCCCTGGCACCAACACGACCTCTGGCCCACAGCCAGGTGAAGCCAAGGCCAAAGGGCAGATCAACTTAATCAGTCTAAAACACTAGAACAACCTTTTCTTTTCCTTTTAAAACACATTCTGAGCTACCTTAAGAGCAGAAGCATTTTTCCCAAGTGTAAAAACAACGCTCATTGTGCCCTGAGTGCCCCCAGAGCAGCCTGGTGTGTGTGAGCACCAGCCAGCCCAGGGGAGGGGGGTGCAGGTATCCAGGTGGGAGCAGGGGCACCTCCAGGATCCAAACAGGGGGGCAGTGCTGCTCCTCTGCCACCTCTCCATTTCTAGAAGCCCAGGATGTGATTGAAGTGTCCCTGAAATGCCAAAATTTAACGTCACTTAAAATAATGTCATCAAAAGCCAAGGTCTTTTCCTCAGTGTTTGTTATTTGCTATCACAGTTCCACTAAATAATATCACAAATGTTCCCTTGTTTTTCCCCCCAAGGTCCAGTGGGCACCAAAAAACATTTGGATACTAAAGGGACTCTTCAGTGTGAGCTGTACAAGGATCACGAGTTGTGAAATTAGTTTTGCACGTGAAGTTAAAATACACCCATAGAAAATACAGACAATTTTAGCACTGTATTTATATACCTCATTCTGGTTTATCATTAAATGTTAAAAGACCTTGAGGGTAGAACAGAACTTTACCTTTTGGTTGGCAACTTTTATTTTAAACTGAAGTGTGCATTTCTTTGTGTCACATTGTCTCTGTTCAGAGAACTCAGAGTAATACTTTTGATGGTGATGTTCTTCCTGCCCCCAAATCCTACCCAGTTCCCTTCTAGAAGCTTCCCCTTCTCCTAAGATCCTGCCTAAATTACTCATTGGAAAGAAAGTATTCAATTAGAGAAAAAAATAGGAGATAGAAGGAGATTCCTGAATATTTTGGTATAATCCAGTAAATAAAGGACAACTGAAAATGGGGTGGAGAAAGTTGCATGTTACTGTTTGCTTCAGTTACTTCCTAAACTCTGCCTTTTAGGGGGAATTTGAAAAATGTGTTGGCAGCTTCTGTGTTTTCCAGCTGCTGCTGGAAAGACATTAATTTGTGCTCTGCTGAAATGCTAAATAAATCTGGGCTTTTTTATTTACATGCTTTGCTCCTGAGCAATGTCACTGTGGGATTTGTTAATTCTAAGTTTAATGGATCTGACACCTCTGTCCCAGAAAGCAGGTTCAGACACTTACAGACTCTCCAGCAATACATCTGGGGCAAGGCTGGGCAGCTCCTTTGCTTCCATGGTTTTCCAAAATCTGATGGAAAAAACCATATACAACACCATCAGAAAACAAAAAAAGAGGGCAATTATTTGCAGCTTTATTATAAAATGTATTTTAAATAGGCTTTTGTAACAAACACACTGACAGTGTGAACATACCATGGAATTTTGCTTTGTTTTTGCAGCCCAAGGATCACAGTCAGGGGAGAATTTCTGCCTGGAATCCAGCTCCATGGCACAATCCATGAGGTGGGCATCAGTCTCCCTTGGGATGCTTTCCAACAGTTGGCACACTCGTTTCTGAAAGAATCAAAAGCAATATAGCCATGTCTTTGCAAGGCACAGGGCCCTAATTTTCAGGATTTTCCTGTTTGTGGCTCCTAAGGATCCCACATGGATTGGGAAGAACACTAAGTCAGGAACAGACTATGAGACACCAAAATGCTGTATCTGCCACTGCCCCTCATGGTGGGTGAGCAGGGAATCCTGCACATCTCACCATGGCTCTGTGCCTCTGTTTCATAAAAACTGGAGTATGTTATGCCAGAACTAAAATGGATCAGTACAGCAGGAACCTCCGCAGAAAACAGATGAAATGGGAACACTGTGAAGGAAGGTGGGATATTTGGATGGGAAGGGAATCAAAAATGAAGCATCTATTGTGGTTAGAAAGCAAATAATAGAGTAACAAAAAGTCTGAGAAGGTCCTCTAAAGAGAGATGGAATTCCCCTGGGAAAATATCCCCTTCCCTTTGTTACTGGAGAACTCATCCCTCATCGAAGGGGACAGCCCTGTGGGGCAGCAGATAAGTGGGAAGATGTGTGAGATGAAGGAAAAAAGGGGGAAAATGACCCAGTGCCACAGATCAGAAGGAATCTGGCTTATCAAAATCCAAGGTATTGGTCCTTTTGGGTTTAAGGTGCTTGGCATCAGTGACAGGGATTCAGGACACAGAGGAGACACACTCCTCAGGCCAGTGCCAAGCCAGTCTGGGGAAGCTTCTTGTTCCAGGGAAGGCTTCACTCTCTGGAATTCTCTCATAGGGAAGGAACAATCAATCCATCAATCCTGCCTGTGTAGGGAACAGAGGGCAGGATTCAGAGAGCCTGCAATTAATAAGGATCAATGAGCTCCCTATTAAAAAAGCAAGCAGGGATTGCATCCAAACAACTGCCCTTGTTGGGGAATGATCATGCCCCATCCAGCTTGGAAATGCTACTGAAGACAAGCACCAACAAATCAAATCCAGGCAGCAGACAGGTCTCTCTGCAGAGAAGTCACTCTAACTTTCCTTTCCAGCTGCAAGGTCCTGAAAAATCCCATGTATTTCTTCTGCTGCTGAGACCATAAACACCTCACAGATGCTGCTTCTCACCAACAGTGAAACCCAACCAGTGCAAGAACTATCCACAAATAGTTCTAAATAAAACAGAAAATAGTTTAAAGAAAGATTACTGCCTGGTTTTTGTTTTTAAATTTAGCTGTAAGACTTGAAAAAATCACCTCTAAATTTAATGGTTTTCACATGCAATTTCTGCTTTTTTACCCCATTTTTAAGAGCCAGGCAAACTGCTGTTTGGGGTTTCATCAACACCTGCCCTACAGGTCAAACTCAGGTCTCCAGGCACTCCAGCTTTCCTTAGTTCAGCTCCACCAGATTTCCTTATGGAAATGACTTTGAAGGAAATGTGGAGATGCTTCCTGCTTTTAGGATCCAACTCCTATGGAAAAATGGCTCTGTTTGGGAAAGCAGAGGGAATGTGAACTCCATGCAGATACTTCTGGGACACTGGCCTTGAAAATCTGATATTCCTTACTGGCCTTTTAAGTCCAAATGCTTAAAACCAGGACAAGGAGCTCCATCCTACAGCAAGTTTCTGAAATCCTCGGGAAAAATGCATCAAGGTGCAAAAGGAAATCAAAGGTACATATCTCTGACATCCAGCAGGAGCTGAGGGAGAGCAGGAAGACCTGTGACTGGGGAAGAAATGTTCCAAAGCACCTTGTCTGTGCTGCCAGCTAAAATCATGGAATTATGGAATCTGCAGGGTTGGAAGGGACCTTCAAGGCCACCCAGTGCCACCCCTGCCATGGGCAGGGACACCTTCCACTAGCCCAGGTTGCTCCAACCTGGCCTTGGACGCTTCCCGGGATGGGGCAGCCACAGCTACCCATCTTAAATGATATTTAAGGTCCCTTCCAATCCAAACCAGTGTGAGACTGTGGGATTCTGATCCTCTGCCACACGTGTTCCAGGAGGATTTTCCCTGCTCTGTAGACAACCATCTCATGGAATTCCTCATGGGCAGACAGCAGTTCAGGAAGCAGAAGAAAAACCTCAAATCCAGCAGAAATTCCTTCTTGCCCTGTCAGTCCCAGGCAGGAAGCTCACAGTTGTTCTTCTTCTCTGTAAAATGTTTCCCTGATAAATGAGGTTCACCCCTAAATACACAAGTTTTTGCTCATGTCCTACACGGACATGGGATAATCCAGGGAAAGCACCGGGACCAGTTTTCCCTGGAATTCCTGTTCGCTTTTGCAAAGTGAACAGCTGGGCATGTACTCAATGAGAGATATTCACAAGGTGCTGGAAGGGATGGAGATTTTCCTTGTGGGAATGGAATGGAGAAATGGACACACACAAACTCAGCTGGAATGGAAAACTGTTCCAGAAAAGGGTAAATGCTAAACACACCATTCCTGCAGGCACATCCTGGGGCCAGGAGAGCAGAAATAGATGGAATTAGGGAGGCCGCCTGGTAAAGAGGGTTTCAGCCCGAGAAAAAGAACAGGGAAAAAAATTATATGGCTGAATGAAATGGCACTTTAGCTCTGAAACTCTTTTGCAGTGTTACCTCTTAGCAGCAAAGCTACTGTACCGTCCTACTGCATTCTGAGTACTGAATGTTGCTCAGAAACTTTAGAATAGTGCCCAGTTTTATTAATTTACTTATTTAAGGTCTGTTACCTGTGTCAGAGAACTAACAGGCTTAAGTGCAAGGGTGTATAAAGATGGTGGTAGGAGCAGAGGCCAAGACTCATCCATCTGAAGCAGTTCACAGGGGATAGGTCT
>JAWWTY010000158.1:34830477-34847674 GCA_035222235.1 Margarornis squamiger
CCCCCCCCCCCCCCCCCCCCCCCCCCCCCCCCCCCCCCCCCCCCCCCCCCCCCCCCCCCCCCCCCCCCCCCACGCCAGGGGGGCTCCGGGGTTGTATCGCCGGTCCCGAGAGCATCCCTGGGGGAGCACAGCTGTTGGGGCACAGCTGGAGGGGCTCCGGGAGGGCACAGCTGGAGCTGCCCCCCTCAGAAGCTCCTGTAGGGACACGGAGGCCGAAGGGGCAGGGCAGGTGTGCAGAACAGATGTGGGGCTGTTCCTGCCCCCAGGGCAGCAAGGCCGGCATCACCAGCGGGGCTCCCGCTGCAAACACAGCACCGCGCTCCTTGTCCAGAGACAGTGAGGCATTAAGTCGTTCACCCCCTGCCACAGGGCTGGCTCGTCACTACTCTGGTTTTATGCTCTAAAAACGAGTAGTTCTCTTTTCATGGAGTTGTGGAATGGGTTGGGTTGGAAGGGACCCCAAAGCCCACCCAGTGCCAGCCCTGCAATGGGCAGGACCTTTCACTATCCCAGGGTGCTCCAAGCCCCATCCAACCTGGCCTTGGACACTCCCAGGGATGTTATTCCAGCGTTCCATGCACGTGTTTTATTTGGGGAGGGAAGAGTTGCAACAACCACCTCTGTAATTACAGATGAATTGGCACTTTATTCATTAACTGAGTGATTTAAAGGGTGATGAAATCACCAGCATCACATTTTAGAGACAGCACAGGGAAACCCTGATAAATGCTAATTATGAGAAGAAGGAACCCAAATTCTTTGTAACTCACTGTATCACTTCCAGTTTCTTTTCTGGAATTGTCCTTCAGCTCAATTCTTGTGTGGGGACATTGAGAGGAAACTCTCCTGTGCCAAAATGAAAATGGCTTCAGGAATAAATGTAATATTTTAAGGTTATTGTCAGCAAAAGCCTCGTTAATTTTCTCATTCCCTTTGTCCACAGTAGATGATTCAGTTTCCTCTTTAATGGAATTGGTTTTTTAATAATTTTTTTTTTTACCTAAGATGAGTTGAGTTGATAGTGTTGATAAGTCTCTTCCTGTGCTTCATTTGAAAACATTTGGGCTTGGTTTTTGTTCCTGCTAAGAAACCAACCAAACAGAACAGAACAAAGCCCCCAAATCATAGAAGTTTTTCTTTTTTTAATGGCCTTGTTTTTAAATAGTAGTAGAACTTTAAAAACACACGTTGACTGACTTAAGGTACCTTCTGTATTTAGATTGTCACATGAATTTGACAGTTAAAGATGTAAAAATGTAGTTCTGAACATTCACTATTTTAAGGTGGGTAAGATAAAAGTTTCTTATAGGAAGTGGTTTCATCTTGAGTGACAAAACTACTGAATTTTTAAGGGTAGGCTGAATGCTGTTTTACTGCTAGTTTTGGTTTAAATGATCCTTCTGATTTTTCCAAAATCATAAAATTACCACTGGTCAGCTGCAACTACCTGCAAAATTGGGATTGTCATTCACTCTGGCTATTTTATAAGGTCAAATTAAAGTGCTCAGAGGGCAGTTCACTTGAAAAATTTGAAATATTCTGCAAATGAATTAAAAAACCAAACCAACAAAAAGCAACCCCGAAACTCTTGGTGCAAATTAAATTACATTCAATTGAAATGAATTTAAAAAATGAGTGTATTACAGCTGGATGTTGGGAAGGAAAGAAGAGGCTCTGGTGGGATGAGGATTAAATAATCACGTGGTTATTTGTCCTCTGCCATTCCTGTGGTCAGATGTGCCCTGCTATGGACACTGAATTAAGCTGAGAACTTGGGAAATGCAGGGGAGGAATCTGCATTGCTGCTGGAGAGTGGAAGAGTTAATAGCAAGAAGGTGCATTGAGTCAGTAATTAGTGCTTTGGCCTCATGTGTGGCCATGAGCCCCCTTCTGTGTCCTCTGCTCTCCTTCCCTCCCTCACTGCTTTAGCAGGCTTCTTGTCCTGTAAATCTGCAAGGTGCTGCTGCTTTTGTCAATTTAAATGTTCCCTCACTGTCCCTGGGTGTTCTCAGACACAGCGGTGCCCAACCTGCCTAATTATTCACCCTCATTACTCAGTGGCAGGAAGTGTTGGTGGCTGTGATGTGAAGAGCTTGTCCCTGTTGGCTCAAAAGTCTTAATTAAACGTGTCTGGGTGAGCTGACAGCCTTGGGAATGTTGAGGAGTTCCATGTCTGTGAGGGCTGCCTGTCCTAGAACCTGCCTCTTCCCTGCTCTGTTTTGTTGGAGTTCAGGAGAGACAATTTGGGGATCTCATGTACAAGTCTTGGAGAATCTGTACAGGTGAGAACCCTGGAGAAGATTGTCCTGGACTGTTCCTGAGCTCAGGTCTAAATTTGCAAGGCTAAAACTTGCACAACAACAGAGCTGCCTTGTCATTCCATAACTTAATTGTTTTGGGTTTTTTTTGAGGGCATGGTGGGAAAAAAGAAAGGTTTTCCTATTGGTTTTCTACCAAAATCTTGTGGAATTGCTTTGGAAAAACAAGTTTATGAATTTTAAAGCATTCGGGGTGTGTGGTTACAGCAGGTCACTTTCCAGTTGGGATGTTGTGCTGCCCATGTAGCTGTTATGGTTTGTGATGAACATGCATTATTTACTAACAAAAGACACTGAATGGCTTCTGTGGTACTGTTGACTTCTTTATCTTTCTAAATAAAACAGTAGTAGTACATAGTTTCTTTTATCCTTTATTCCCATTATCCAGTGGGTTTGACCTCAGCAAACCTGGAAAAGGGAATTGAAAATTCCAAGATCTTATTGTTGTCATCCAAGTGTGTTTAAGACCGTGGGAATTACTCCCTGGTACCCAGGGTGATGGGATTTCTGCTCACACCCGTGACTTCCCAGCTTTAAATGGTCTGTGGAATCCATCCCAAACCAGCTGGAAACCTGGAAACTCCAGGAAACCTGCTGGAGGCTGGAATAAGAAGTTGAAGCTAATAAAAGCAGAAAAGCAACATGACAGTGTGGAGTTTTGATCCTGTATTGAGGCTGGCTGGGTTTTGGAGTGTTTCCTGGAAAACCATTGAAGTTCTCTGGGCAAGTCGTAGAAAACATTCCTGGTTTCACTTGCTGGCTTTTCTCTTCCCTCAGGAAGATGGTGTGGGTGTGGGTGGGTGTTTTTTGTGGAGTCCCCATCCCTGGAGGTGTCCAAGGCAGGACTGGCCATGGTACTCAGTGCTCTGGGCTGAGGGACAAGGTGGGCATCGGGCACAGGGTGAGCTCGGTGATTTTGGATCTGTTTTCCAACCCCAATGACTGTGTGATTCTGTATATTTTTGCTTGAGTCTTTCCCTAAAACTGCAGTGCTGTTGTGTTTTCCCAGGTCCCTGGTAGTTGTCCATTTCTGGGCACCATGGGCTCCTCAGTGTGTGCAGATGAACGAGGTCATGGCAGCGCTGGCCAAGGAGCACACACAGGTCACCTTCGTGCAGGTGAGTCAGGCACAGCAGCCTCTTCCCAACAGGGGAGAGCCATTATTTTAAGCTAAAATATTACCAAATATGGCTGAGATTGTTTCTGAAGTTCCATTATGGCTTCACATCTCAAGATGTGGGTTGAACACATTTTTCACTTCTCAAATCTGTTATCCTGAGGCGCTGCCACCATCAGTGATGAGCTTGGTCATGTCAGACATGGAACCCTGGAATGGTTTGGGTGAGAAGGACCTTAAAAGCCATCTGGTTTCACACCCCTGCCATGGGTAAGGACACCTTCCACTAGCCCAGGTTGCCCTCCCAACCTTAGGGCTGTTAAAGAATTCATGGAGGTTTTCTGTGAGACTAATGATGCACCTTCAGGGAGGTGAATTCAGTCTGTGCCACGTTGTCCCTCTCAGGTGACAGTCCTGTAGTGCTGGGTGACATAAACACACCTGAGAGACTCAGCTTTTGAGACTCTGCACATGCCAGGGGGAGACCCAGGGGGAAGGAGAGAGGAATGCATCCCATGCAGGTGCAGTTGGTTTGAACCCAGCTCTGTCACTGAGGAGACACCTCAGTGGGCTGAGGCTCCAGCTGTGGCAGGGTTGGGATTGGATTCCTTGCAGCCTTCAGGCTCTGTGTGTGTGGCTTTTAATGATTCCTCTTTCAGCTGCTGTTTGTAAAACAGGGAAGAACTATTTCAGTGGTATTTTATGACTTGGAGAGCTTTGAAAGACCACTTTTCAACATTTTGCAAATTCAAGGTGCTTAAATTTATCTGGAGTTTAAAAGCTTTTATTCAGCCCAACAGAGTTGGAAAACTCTCTATTGCCTTTTTAATATTCATATATTATTTATTTATGATCTCTATTATTCAGCTGCAATTTATTTTTTATTAACAAAGTTCCAAAGTGATCCAGTGTTGAAAAATTGAGACATCCTTACTTCCCCCCTCCAAATATTACTTGCTCAGAGGGAACAAGCTGCTGAAATTCTTGGGTGAACTTTCTTGATAGTTGTTTTGGGAGGAGAAGCTCCTCATAAGGAAAGTATTGGATTTTGGAGGTTCTTTGTGGAATTTTGCATCCCAGAGTCGCCAAACCTGCCTTTTAGTTGTCAAAAAGCTGATAACTCCTCAGATGTTTGAAATTAAAGTGTGTTTAGATCCCAAAACACTTAGAAACAACATGGTGGAAAGTTGTGCCAATAAGAGCAAGTTACTGAAATATGACATTAAACCTCTTCTGAGTGGAATTATCTCTAAATTAATGGTTTTTATTTATTACATATATAAATATCAGTAAATAAATATAAAGAAGTATCCAAGCAGGAAGTTTTGCTGGGAAAGAAAATGAATATCAAAGGTAGAATCCATCACATGCCACTGGAAAGAGGAAAGATAATGGGAATTACATAGAATTGAAAGAGAATAGATAAGCTTTCAATTCAATTTCAATTGAACACAAGCTTTCAATTTATAGCTTTAGTTTTCCATTGGAGCATTGATTTTCAGAAGGAGGTGTGAGCCTTGGAAGTCCAGTGTTCATACTACTGGTTTGCTTCTGTAATTCCTGGATTCATTAAGAGCCTGTAGAGGTGCAGCAGCCCAAAACTTGAGTTAATTAAGACATATTTTCATAGCAAATGGCTGCATTATGTGATTTCAGTTTGTGCATGGAATGGTGCACAAAACCAGAAGCAACAACCTCGAGTGTGCCACTCGGCAGCCTCGCAGGAGTTAAAAGTGAAGTTTAGTAGGGACAGAAACCCTCCTTTCTCGTGGATAATTTGCAGGAGGCTGCAAATGTCAGTGGTGATGTAGAGCCCCCAGAACGAGTCAATAGAGCAAAGAGCGGGATTGCTGTGGGCACAGCACCCTCCCCGTGGGCTGGCAGGGCTGGGGGCAGTGATTTATGGATTGCAATATAGTGGGAGCTGCGTAGCACTGAAAATTTACAGGGTCACGGGGGCACCAAAAATTTTATTCGCAGCCTCCGGGCGCCTCTTGAAATGTGCAACAAAATAAAAACCTCTGAACCTGTTTTGACACGGCCGGGTTCGGGGGAGACACCAGCCCAGCCAGCCGTCTCATTTAAATGCAAATGTCTCCCCAACTTCAGCAGCAGAGCCTGGTGGAATGTAGAAAATGCCCAGAAGAACATTCCAGGCACCACTGACACCCACGGTGAAACTTTAAAGAAGATTATGAAAATAATCTGGGGTTTTTTTTTTGGTTTGGTTTTTAGTTGGAAGCTGAAGCTGTGCCTGAAGTATCTGAAAAATATGGAATTAGTTCTGTTCCAACGTTCTTGTTCTTTAAGGTAAGAGAAAATTTATTTAAGAGCAAATGCATTCCTTGTGGACTCTTAATATGTATACTTCTGTGACACTGCTCCCAGAACCTTAAGGACTTTCTCAGTGAGGAGACACTCCTGTGTCTGATTAAAGTCTATCCAGTGGAACCTAAAAAAGTAGCTAGAAATGGTTTTGCACTTTATATGTAATATTTCAGAACTTCCTTAACTGTTTTGGGGTTCATACATAGTTTATGTACGCAAAACTTTTACACATCCTTATTTGTTTATTAGGGAGGGGTGTTTAGTTTGTTTTTTATGTTTTTGTTTTTTTTTACTTGTTGTAACTTGTATGGGGTCAAAAAATTTACAGCAGTATTTCCTTGTCTTGTTGTAGTTTCACAACATGGCAAAACCCCAAGTGAATCAAGTAACAACAGGAGTAAGAAGCTTGCTTAGATTACATTTGCCTGTGATAATAAAACTCGTAGCATTTTGTTTGAGAATACATTTCTAGGAGCAGGTTTGCTGCCATTAAGAGCAGTCAGACCAGCAGAGGGTACAAGCCCGGAGCTGCAGACCCTAAACCCCCGTGTGTGTGACAATCCATGTTTATAGCAGCAGGGACTGAGTGGAATGCTGTGCTTTGGTCCCCGCAGAACTCCCAGAAGGTGGACAGGCTGGATGGTGCCCATGCCCCCGAGCTGACCAAGAAGGTGCAGCGCCACGTGTCGGGCACGGCCACGTCCCCCGCCTGCAGCGCCGGCGCCCAGGAGGACCTCAGTGCCCGGCTCCAGAGGCTCATCAACGCTGCCCCATGCATGCTCTTCATGAAGGGCTCCCCCAAGGAGCCCCGCTGCGGTGAGCACGTCCTGCAGGCAGCTCCAAGCCAAACCACCTTTGGGCAGTGTGGGGAGCCACGTTCCACCAGCGTCTCGTGCGCTTGGGGATGGCTGCTGCCTCGGTTAGGTGTGGACGTGGAGTGACAGATGAGCAGCTTTCTGAAGCGTGTGGGATGGGCAGCGTTAGCCTTGAGCTGGGACGCTGTTCATGTGTTTAGTCATGGCTTGAACGGGGTTTGGAGTGACCTGGCTTGGTGGAAGGTGTCCTTGCCCATGGTAGAGGGTGGCACTGGGTGGGCTTTGGGGTCCCTTCCAACCCAACCCATTCCAGGGTTCCGGGAGTTTCTGCCCCAGTGGAAGTGTTTTTTCCTAAACCTCATTCTCCTGATTCTTGCTCACAGCTTAGTTCCTGGCTCTTGACTAACTTAGTGTCGTCCTACCTGAGAAGCTCAAGAACAAATGTCAGAGGAAGGTGCTGTTCTTATATAGCTGTTGAAATGGAGAAGTTGAGTCCATAGAGTGAACAGGGGTGTTCCCATTAATTTCTGGTGGCTTTGGGTCAGGAGCAATGTTTGGCAAATAAAAGAGCTGAGAGGAGGGGCCACAGTGGTGGAGCTGCTGGTTTGGAGTTGAATTTGGGGTTGAATCAGGTGCTTGGACTGACAATAGTGTGTATCTTCCTGTGAAGTTCCATCTATTTCTGTACAGATAATTCTGTGTTTGTATCATGTAACAGTATGGTTGTAAGTGTGTAGAATTTCCATACCATGGACCTTATCCAGCAGGATAAGGGATCTTATTGTAGTTTTTGGCATTTTTAATTTTGAAGAATCAGCTGAGCAGAGATTGGAGTGTGGTTTGTCCCCCTGGCTGTGTGTTTACTGACACTTGGATGTGGTTGCTGCGGATGTTGCATGGATTTATTTGGTGGTATTGGTATTTAGTTGACAGTATTTGTTTATTTGCTTCATCAGTAATTTATTCAGGGTGTTTTTATTGCTGTGGAATCTGTGATCAACCAGATAACTCTTAAACCATTTTTCCTGCAGTTTAATTATTGCTTGTCAGGCATTTCTTCAGAAATTCAGCCTAAATTCCCTTTTGTTATGGAAGTGAAGCTGTTTGGGCACTTTATCCCTGAGCACAACACTTCCAAATGAGCCCCAACCAATCCACCTTTCTGGTTTGCATGGAATTGCCTCCAGCTCAAATAAAGCTGATTTTTCACCCCTCCCCAGTTCCTTACAGTAGAAATAAGTTCATATATTGGAATAACCACCAGCAATCAGCCTTCAGCTGTTTATTAATGAACTCCCCGATGCAGGAGAACTTCCAGGATCTGTTTGACTTCAGGCTGTGCATGAACTCAACACTTCAGTGTTGAAAAAGAAAAGCAACTGGGATGCCACGAGTGTAAAAACTGCTGCTTCATATCTCCATAAATTACACGTGAAAGCTGCAGTAAAAATCCACATTTCAAAAGCTAACAGCTGAAACCAGAGGTTATTCTGCTCTGCCACTTCCATTCTTTTCCCCATTTAAACCTTGGTGTTTTTATTCCTTTATTAAAGCCTTTAAGGATTGTCTCTCCCTTTTTTTTTTTATTGAATATTTGTATAGAGGTTTTCATTTGTCTGCACAGCATTTGTTGGAATTCTTTGAGGGAATTGGGAGGATTGCAGGGGTGTTTGAATGCAAACCAGGACGAGTTGGCAAAGATATAAAACCTGATTATCACATTGATTTATGGGCAAATTCTCACGGATCCTTTTTGCAAACGATGGGATTTTGTTGCCTGGGAGGTGCACAAAGAAGATTGTAAATTCCATACTAATAAAATTTTCATACCTACAACTTTTTACAAATAATGAGATGATTTTCTTGGGAAGAAGATGCTCAGTTACAAAAGGGAGAAACTTCTCACACTGGCCACTATTAAACTTATAAAATCTGCTTGTAAAATCACAATATTCAGTGCTTAATATCCTGCTGAGATCATTGTCAGGGCAGGACATAAGAAAATCTGTCACAAAGGGAAAAAAAATGTGGTATTAAAGTGTCACAAGGGGAGTAAAATAATATTAAATACTCATGAGAACATAAACAATTTAAAAAGGAATTTGCCTTTTACCATAAAATAGGAAAGGAAGCTCTTAAAACAAAACGGTAGAAAACATAAAAGTCAGGTTTCAAGTTAAACTAAATAATTTAACAGTAATAAATGTGGGGGTTTTTCCATTTATAATATTTGAGGCTATTGAGAGAGCAAAGAATAACAACCTGAGCTGTTCTGACCTTCCTATGTAGAAAAATCAAGTTTTGGAACTGAGTAAGGCTTAGCACAGACCTGGGAACCCTGTTTGAACTCCTGTGTCGTCCCTCTCGGTGCCTCTGCAGGTTTCAGCAAGCAGATGGTGGAGATCCTGAACAAACACGGCGTTTCCTTCAGCAGCTTCGACATATTTTCTGATGAAGAAGTTCGTCAGGGGCTCAAAACTTACTCCAACTGGCCGACCTACCCTCAGCTCTACGTGGCTGGGGAGCTCATCGGGGGACTGGATATTGTCAAGGTCAGAAGGTGGGATTGTCTGAGTATTTCTGGGTGGCAGAGCGTGTTTATCCTGCCTTTGACACGTGATTTTCCTGCCCCATTTCCCTAGGAACTGGAGGCGTCCGGAGAGCTGGACACGATCTGTCCCAAGGCCCAGAAGTTGGAGGACAGGTGGGGTGACTTTGGTCATTCTTTGCAGGGTGTCTATTTTTAAGTTTGTTTACAGAGGGAAGAGCCTCATATAAATAGCTGCTCTTTGATTTTAGCAAAAAGGCATCGAGGATTTATTTACCTACAGAACTCCTGCAGTTGTTTCAAAGCTCCTGCTTTTTATCCAGCAATGCCTTCGTATAAAGTCCTACTGACCCCACAGTGTTTAGTTGTATCTGTGCTTTAATTTTCACCTCTGGCAGGAATATAGAGGTTCCTTCTGGTCTCCCTTTTAAGAATTTAGTCTTTAAAGATAACTGGGAACATCATCTTTTAAACATGAGTGGCTTTTATCGGCTTTATTTGTCATAGACCTCTGATGTCACTGGAGAGAATCCCTGCTCTTGTCTCCTCATTTTCCTTGATTACTCGTGTCCTTCAGTGCCTGTTTTCTCTCACCTTGGCCACACCAACTCGTGCTGCAGCAGTGGGAGTTCTGCTGATCCCTGATGTGGATGGAGTGTCTGGGAGCCAGTTTGTCCTCCTTTAACCTCCCCAGCTGCAGATCTGCTCCCGCTGGGAATGCCGGGCTCAGGCTCTGCATACCCGATACCTGCGTATCAGTCACTGCTGCACAAGTTGGCCTTTGAGGTGCCTTTTTGCCCCAAATTTTTATGGGAACAGTGCCATCAACACATGCAAAGGGGGTGTTTTTCCAAGAAGGTGGACTGTACCTGGAAGGCCAATGTGCCAGCACAGATTCCATGTTTTATAGTGGTTTTCTTTATTCCATGTTTTATAATGTGACTCCTCCTGGTTCTTTCCCCTCCTCAGTGCAGTGGAGAAATCATTTCATACATTCCCTTTCAGTGTGCTGATAATTAACACTTCCACAGCTGGGGATTTATTAATTCCTTCATTTTGTCTTTTTTTTTGTTACTCCACTTGTAAAGTGTTTCACTGAGGCCACAAAACCCAATCACTGCCTAGTACAGTTTGAATCTTGAGTCATCTTTCCACTTCTGAATTTTGTTTTCCTCTCAAAACAAACTTTGGGACAATAACCAAGCTAATTTATGTCTTTTTCCTTCTTTCCCTAGGCTTAAATCCTTGATAAACAAAGCTCCTGTGATGCTCTTTATGAAGGGAAACAAACAGGTGAGATAAAGTCTTGCAGAATATACTATGTATATTTTTTTTAAACAGTGACAATTGCCTTGTTTTTCTTTAATTCAAACTAATGGGGCTGGAAACTCAGTTATTGGTCTTTTTATTTGGTGCTTCCATAAGCCATAGAACAGTCCCCGTTTTTATTATTGCTGGATATAAATTCGGTGTATAAAAAAGTAGATATTAATAATTAATGAATGTTAGTTGTGAATTGCTGTACTTACAACTGTTTATTAGCTGTAGTTTATTGGAATGGCAAGTACAGAGCAGCAATGTCTCAAAATAAAGCACATTTATTCTATAAAGCCACATAAGGCAGGATATAGAGGATGAAAAAGGGATTAGGCAGACTCCCCCAGCAATGAATTGGGAATAGCTGAGGACATGGAATGTTGTGGATTAAATACAACAGATGTGTGTTTTAATGCATGTTTTATATTTTAGATGGCAAAATGCGGCTTCAGCAAGCAAATCCTAGAAATTATGAACAACACTGGGTAAGCTACTGAATTTGGGAAGCCACTTTCCGTTTAAAAATTGCATTTTATAAATGAAGAGGTTAGAAAACATTGGTGGAATAGTTCCCCAGATGGAAGTTTCTGTTTTTCCAACAGTATTTAGAGCAGTTGGCTCCATGACTGGGTGTGAGGATGGGCTTGTGGAGATCAAACATAGTTCTATATCAGCATGCAGCTCAGAAATGGGCAGCAGCTCCTGCAGTCACTGTCCTTGTCCCCTCGCAGGATTGCACATCCTTGCAAAGTGCCAGGCCTTAGAAAATTAGGGGTTCCACACCAAAATTCATAGCAGAATCAACCAAAAATTGAATTTCCACAGAGGTTTTACCCAAGCACTTTATGGAGGTGGTGAAAAGCTGCAGCATTAAAACTCCTGAGTTTGTGTGTCTGTATCTTCAGTTTTTCTTTTAAGCTGGCAGTGAACAGAATTAATTTGGACACATTTTGGCCACTTAGAGCCGAGGCCCCGTGGCCTTATTTGGGAGTGTGTTATCTCTGCATTATAAGCAATTTCTTACAAAATTAGACATTTTCACATCACAGTTCCTGCCATAAAACTTGGCATTGGAATTTTCCCTGTTACATGTGAGTCATTTGGAAGCTGGCCTGTAAATACACCCATTTTTGAGAATTGGGAAGGGGGTTTTTTTTCAGAATTTTGAAGGTTTTTTTGAAAATTTGTGAGGGTTTTTTTTTGTTTGTTTGTTTGAGAGTTTTTTCCAGCCTCCACAGTGAATAATTAGTTTCTTTTCCTCTTTCCAGCGTTGATTACGAGACCTTTGACATCCTGGAAGATGAAGAGGTACCGGAGCTCCTCCATCACTGAGGGTTCCCCTGGAGCTTTTGAGAAAAAACTAAATTTGCGTTTGTCAGGCTGAAATTCACATTTCAGATTTTCTTCTTTTAGGTGCGACAAGGGTTAAAAACCTTTTCCAACTGGCCCACGTACCCCCAGCTCTACGTGAAGGGGGAGCTGGTGGGAGGGCTGGACATCGTCAAGGTAGGAATGGGAGGGTTTGGAGATTAAAGGGACTTTTTATTTCAAGGAACTGGTGTTTTTTCCTGCCCATAACCCACAGAAAATGCTGTGGGGGCCCCAAATCTTGGCCCCAAAAGACCTGGGTGCTTTTGCTGCGGTTCCTCTGAGCTCACACCCAGGGAAAGGAGCTTTAAATCTCCACCATTCCCATTTAGCTGTGGAATGTATTTCCTTGACAACACTCAGTTACTGTAAAACCCATTTCTACCCATTTTTACAGGTTTCTCTTCCTTAGTTTTACTTCTGACATTGCTTTTTTGTCAAATCAGGTGGGTGAGACTGATTTTTCCTTGCAAACAGTCTCATTCCTGGAAGAAAATCAAAGTTTATTGCAGTTGTTTGAACAGCCCCTGAAGCAACAAAAATAGATCTGCATCTCCTCCTCTGGCTGTTGGTTTTTGTAACAGAGCAGGCCCTGAGTTCTCAGCCCAAAATACTCCTGAGCCCATTCCTGTCTGGATGGTTTATAGCCAATTCCATGGACATTGTAACTCCTGGGAAGGCACAATCCATAAATCTCGGTTAGTTCTAAAAAAAATACTGGTATTACTTAAATTATATGGATTAATTTTATTTATGTAACAAGTGGGGGTATTGCCTAAATCATGTAGATAATTGTATTTATTTGACAAGTGTGGGGGCTTTTTCAGTGATCAGTAAGTGGAGTCTTGGGCATTGTGAGATGCTGCAAAATCCTCTCCGTGGTATTTAAATAGAATTGGTCTGTTTGCATCGTTGGGCTGCATTAATTCACACCATGGGTGGATGAGTGTTGTCAGGGTTCTAAATTGCATTTTTTAATGCAGCATAAGATGGAATGAAACTGAGACAGCTGTTTCTCTTGAGATGTGGGGAAAGAATATATATTCCATGTTATTTTAAAACTCTTTCCTGGTGTTATATGGCTCTTTAACAAGTTAACAGCCTTGTAATTTGAATTTCAATCATCAGGCTAATAAGGGCAAGCACCTCTTATTCAGAGTCCTTAGAATATCTTATTATCTTGTTGTTTTTAATGGGTGGGAGGAACAAAATTTATCGATGTGTGGTATTTTTTCATTTTTGGGAGGCCTTTTGGATATTGTAAGTTTTGTGGATGCCTGAAACATATCTGGAATTACATCCAGGAGGAAGTAGCAGGTTGATAAGAACCAGTTCTTTTGAAGGGGTATCTTTCAACTAAATATTTTGCCTCTCTTACTAAATAGAAACAAACCAGAATTTAAATACATTATAAACCTTAGTGTCTTGGCCAAGAGGGACCTCTAGTGAGTCATCAATGCATTCCCTCCCTAACCAGGGAGTTATTTCCTTATCCATCCACATTCCCTGGTGAAATCCTGTTGGCATAATCCCAAAATGTCCATAATTGCTGTATTTATTTCTTTCCAGGAGCTGAAGGAAAGTGGTGAATTGCTGCCTGTGCTGAAGGGGGAAAATTGATGGGGAGCAACATCAGTGGGAAGAGAAACCCTTGGAACAATTATTCATTTAGAGATTCTCTTGGAGCAATACATGACTTAGCCCTGTGGAACATCAGGAGTAAAGAAAGACAGTAAATAAATAGTCTCTGTATTTCACCACATTTAAAAATGTGTTTCACTGGAGAGACAGAAATGTCAATTAAAAGATATCTAATGCTCCAGAATTTTGGTGTTGGAACTTCCCGTGTATTATTTGCAGCTGGATGTTCGAGAACTGAGTATTGACCCCACTGCCCATCCCAGAACTCTGCAGGGCTAAATTGCAACTGGTTGGTTTTGGCTCAGCTCTTTTAGGGGAATATTAATGGACAATGTTGTGGAGCATCCTAATTTCCTGTCCCTCTTAATTGTTTTCATGTCTAGTGAGCAAGGAAAATCCTATTGGAACCTTTATGCAGAGCAGCATTAGGAAGTTATTAACGAGTTCCCGCTCTGTGCTCGGCAGCTTCGTTAAGCAGCCCCAGTAATTGCTGGTTGCAGGTGTTTAACATGGGTTTGGGCAGGTTTAAATGAGCCAGCACACAGTGATTAGCCCATTGTTGGTGTATCCTCAGTGATCCTTTGGTGACGTGAGAAGTTGTGACTTTGGGAATAGGGGAATCCTTCACTGCTGGATTCAGAGGATTTGAGTTTAATCCTCCTTTGAATACCTGAGCCTGCATTAGGAGTGTGGCCAGAACCTGTTCCTTGGCAGACCTTTCCAAGTGTGCCTGGAAAAAGAGAGGCCTGAGTGAGGTGGGGCAGAGTTTTAGGGAGCAAGTTTGGGGCTTTGTTCCTTCAATTTTAAATATAATCTGAGTCTTAGACCCTGAAGCACGACTGGTGTTGGACCTGATCCCAAACTGGTAAAGCTTGGCTGCAGGAAGAAGGTCCTTACACATGGTAAGGATTCCTAGTGATGGATACTTGATTCAGGTATCAATTCTTGAGGATTAGTCTTAGTAATTACTATGAAGTAGTATATTTTGTAACTTGAAAACCAATTTTAATTGCTGTAAAAAATCTTGTCATGAAGACAAGCCTTAGCTAACCTCTCCAAGTGAACTGCAAGTGCATCCAGGCAGTTGTTAGCAGGAAAAAAATAATAAATTATATCAAAACATATCATCCCTGGGGTGAAATTAGGAGTAAGAAGTTTTAATTAAGTACTAAATACCAAATGCTGTTTTCTCTGCAATAGTTTTCTTCCAGAACTCACTGCAGTGGAATTTATTTGGTGTTTATGGAGTCCTGTTAATGGATTTAGAGACATGCAGGAGAGCAAAAGGGAGTAACAATTTATTCTCTGACAAGGGGTATTTTTATATATTCTTCCAATGTTGGATATTGGGATGGAATCCTTGGCTGAGGTTGGGCAGGCCCTGGCACAGGTTCCCAGAGAAGCTGTGGCTGCCCCTGGATCCCTGGAAGTGTCCAAGGCCAGGTTGGATGGGGCTTGGAGCAACCTGGGACTGCACAGGGATAACTCAGTTGGGAATATTGTCCCACTGCCTCTGGAACAGGCTGATACTGGGGGCAAATTCGGCTTTATGTGGAAGAGATAGGCTTGTTGGCATCTGTAATGAGGTGATGAGGGGCATTAATTAATGAGGGGCAGGGAGGGCAGTGGGAGGTGTGGTTGGCACCAGGGTGGTGCTGGGGCTCATCCCTCCTTCCTGGTGCACACACAGCTTGCCTGTACAAGTCCTGCCTGCTGCCCTCCCAAAGTCACTCCTCTGCCCTGGGGGAAAGGGCAGGCTGAATTCTGGGCTGGTTTTCTGCAGATCAGAACAGTTTGGGCAATACAGTCACGGGGTGTTCCCAGAGCTGAAGCTGAGGGAGCTGTGCTGGGGTTCATCCAAGGAAAAATGAGTGCTTTGCACAGAAGGGAAAAAAAGGCCACGGAATGTTGGAGCTGAAGTGCTCCAGGTGAAGAGGTGAGTGAGGTCCTGAGCTTTTACAGCTGCTAAAGTGTTCCTTTGCACTGGTGGAGGACTTGACATCAGCATTTGGGTGCAGTTAACATAATTTGTATCTTCCTTATTAGTATTTTTCTCCTTATATTGCAAACTTCTTGCTTGTCCCAAGATTATTTTTTTCCCTGCACTTTAATATTAGGATATAAAGAAAAAAAAACAATATTAGGATATAAGGAATATATTAGGATGTAACCCCAATTTTAGGATAACAAGGAGGGGAAGGGGGGAAAAGTGTGCCTTGGGAAGTTGGAGCTCCCTGTCCTCAGTGACTAATCACTGTGTGGGACTAAATATATTTAATAACTTCTCCTCTGTCACCTCCTCTCTGCTGGAATAAGAAACGCCTTCAAAACCCTCTGAACCCTCCAGTTCTTAAAGGCAAGTGTCATCTGGCTGAGGCAGGTGATGCAATATTAGTTAAAAATTCACCTGGCAATACAGGAATGTTGGTTAAAGGCTTCTGGCAGGCCAGGGAGGAATTTAGTTCAGTTAATGGTTTTAATTAGGGGAGCATTTCATGGGAAGTAATCAGGATCTCATTTCATGGGGCTGAGGCAGAGGTGGAGGAAACAGTGACTCTTTCCCTCAAGTTGTAGTTCTGGGGTGGTGGCTCAGGTGAGACTCTGGAGCTTTTGGAAGGGCAGGCAGTGACTGTGGCTTTGAAGAGGCCGGGTTTGGCTCAGCCTGTGGCTTTGCCATCTCCCCAGGCAGGAGTGCCCTGCTCTGACCCTGCCAGGGTCACTCAGGGCAGTCACTGCCCTTCCCTCCTGTCCACTCTGATCTGCTCTGTCCTGGTGTGTGGGCAGGGCAGCAGAACCCCCCTCCCAGCCTGGGGACCACTGGGAAGTGGGTAACAAAACTAAGGATGGAGGAGTTGTTTGCACAGTCCTTACATCCTTTATAAAATATCTTATTCCCACTGTTAGTTCAGGGGCTGGGAGTCCTCCTGCCATCTCCTGTTTCCTGTTCTCTGTCCTCACTTGCCTCTGTGTGTGTGTGGTGTTTTCTCCTGTGCAAGAAGCGTTTGTGCCCAGCCAGACCCGCAGCCACAACCATTCCCAGGGGAACATGCCAAACTAGGGACAACTGGGAAATTCCCTGGAACTCAGGCACCCATGAGCTCCCTCTGTGCTCTGCCACCTGCTCCGGAATGCTCTGCCCCAGGGCGAGCGTGGCAAGAGCAAAACGCCGAGTCTTCATCCCCAGGCGAGTGTGCAGGAACGCGAGGGACGAGCAGCCCGGGCGGGGCGGGGGGGAATCCGAGATTTGGGGGAAAATCCGGGATTTGGGGGAAAATCCCAGTTCTGGGGAGTTTTCCTGCCGGTGGCAGTACCGTCGATGGCCACGAGGCGGCGCTGCGCACCGCGGAGCGGGGATAACGGAATGGGAATGCTGCGGGTGGGATAACGGGATAACGGGATGGGAATGGTGCAAATGGGATAACGGGATAACGGGATGGGAATGCTGCGGGTGGGATAATGGGATAACGGGATGGGAATGGTGAAGGTGGGATAACGGAATGGGAATGCTGCGGGTGGGATAACGGGATGGGAATGTTGCTAGGGGGGAATAAAGGAATAGAGATGCTGCAGGACGGGATATTGGTGGACACGGGGCAGGGGATGCTACAGGTGGGATAACGGGGGAAGATGGGGGCGCAGGGCTGGGGATGCTGTGGGGTGGGATAGCTGTGGGATAACGGGATGCTGGGGCTTGGGATGCTGCGGGGGGCTTGGCGGGATAATGAGGAACACGTCCTTGGGCTAC
>JAWWTY010000158.1:34886563-34897003 GCA_035222235.1 Margarornis squamiger
GGGTGCTCCAAGCCCCGTCCAACCTGGCCTTGGACACTTCCAGGGATCCAGGGGCAGCCACAGCTTCTCTGGGAATTTTGTCTGGTTAATCCCAAAATGGTTCCACTGGTTCAAAACCAATGCTGGCCAAAGAAAAATCGATTCCAACAGGTAAATGTGGAAAACTTAGTTCACAAAGGTTTAGCCTGGTTAAATGGGTGGATATTATTCAATTCTATTAACAGGAAGAGTAAAAAGGGCATGGTTTGTGGTCTGCAGGGAAGACAAGAGGACAGAACCGGCTCTCTGACCATAGTTAAAAAAGAACCAGCAAAAAATATCCTTCATTTTTGTGCCCAAAGCTAAACCCTGCTGAGCACCCTGGTATGGAAACACAGTGGAGCAGGAATGAGCTGCAAGCTCCCTCCTCGTGTCCGGCACAGGACGCCTGAGGAAAATAAAGTCCAATTTATAGCAATTTTGACAAACTCAAAAGCATTTCTAGGGCTACACCAAGTGCCCAGTTTGCTGTCTTAGAGGAACTTCTCACAAACTCTTGGAAAGGAAATTATTCCAAGTCAGCTCCAGATCTCCCCCCACAGAAAGGGGGGAAGCTCAGGCCCCTGTCCAAGAGGAACCATTATTTCTGCCTTTCCAGTTACTGCCCTGTTTGCCTTCCCAAAGGCATTAAATACAACAACCCCAGGACAAGGAGATGGAAGAAAACCATGAAAAACTCTCAGGATACAACTAGCTCCAACAGGAGCAAACCTGCCAGGAGGGAATTCATTAGAAAAAGCAAGTGGAAAGGCACCAATTCTGGGTGTCAGCACCAGGGTGGAGAAATACAATACAGAGAGATTTCACTGGTGCTTGGAGGGATCAGTCAAGTATGATTGCTCACAGAAGCAAACCCAAAGCATCTCACTGTGAATCCAGAAAAGTCAATTCAGAGTCTCCCAGGGACGTTGCCATCATTTGTTTTCATTCCTCTGACTTCTCTTCATTTGTGCTCCAGACCAGCTCTCCCAACAATGATCACAGCAACAGCAAAATGTGCTCCCAGGGGAACGGGATGAAAGGAGTATTTACCAAAGTAAACCCAGGTGAAGAAAGCAAAATAAGAAGAACTAAGTTTAAAAAAGCAGAGCCACGAAGTATTTAGGAGAGAGAAACAAAATGGCTTTACTGTTGCTGAACCACTAAACGTTTACCCAAAAATCTGTAGGCTTCTTAGGAGGCCAAAAAGCAGAGGAAAAAACACTTCCAAAACTCATCCAAACCTGCCAAGAGCCATCCCTGTGTTCCCAATCCCCACACTGTTCAGAATTTACTCACTGAGTATTTTGCACTTTTCCTAAAGAGAACCCCAACATAACATTTTCACCTTTGATTTCTCCTCTTATTTATCTTGGCTTTAACCAAATATAATCCTGCTAAGGATGTAAACACACAAATTGCTCTTCAAACAGCATTATTCAAACACAGGGATTATTAGGATTTTATTGGCATGTGAAGCCAAAGTCAACAAGCTCCAGCCTCTGGCAGCCCATTGCACCACAATTTAGCTTTTAATTAAAACTTCCTTAATTTCTAGTGTCTTGGTCACAGGGGAGACAAAGGCAGAGCTCCCTCTGGATTTGTGCCCTGTGCTCAGCTCCAGTTCATTCTTCTGCCCAATGATCCAGCCAACTACAAAGAAATCTCCTCTGCATGTCCTGGGCTGGGGATTTTGGGGAGGTTTCAGAGCTGCTGGTTGAACTAGAAACAATTAAACCCACTGAATTCTTAAATGTCTTTTTTTCCAACTCCAAAAATTGAAAAAGAGCTTATACCCAAACCCCTCCAGGCACTTACCTGGGCAGAAGAACCTCCAGAAGATCCATCACAGATGGGCAATCATGGAGCAAGGGAGGGAAACACGAAGCAACTGGAGACTCCAGTGGGAAGCAAGGAAAGCAGGACCTGGACAACCACGGCCATGTGAGCAGGGGGCAGGAACAGCTGGGCAGGGCAAGAGCAGCTCCAGGGTGCTGATATCCCATTTCCTTGTCCCGTGGCAGGACTGGCACTGTTCCCACAACAGAGCCCTGGGGTTGTGTGGGACTGCAGAGGTGCCCCCTGGAGCCACACAGCTCTAATTCCGGGCACTCACTGATCTGTGAGGTCACACAGTTGTGGCCCTTGTCTGGCATCACCAGGCAATGCTAAAATCAAGGAAAATCCCCCAAATACTAATATCTCACTTTATTCCTACTCACAATAGGAGATGGCAGTGTAAGGTCTAGGTGTGCAGAGACATTTAAACCAGAAAACACCACCAGGGGAAGACACTGAAACAAAAGCTGTCACACAGAAAAGCCAGATCTCACTGGGTTTCTGCACCTTCCACCAGTCCAGGGTGCTCCAAACCCCGTCCAACCTGGCCTTGGACACTCCCAGGGATCCAGGGGCAGCCACAGCTTCTCTGGGCACCCTGTGCCAGGGCCTGCCCACCCTCCCAGCCAGCAATTCCTCCCCAGTATCCCCTCTAACCCTGCCCTCTGGCAGTGGGAAGCCGTTCCCCGTTGGCCTGTCTCTCTTTGAATCAGTCAGAGTTCATTTTTCCAAGGCATTAGAAAATACCTTTTATCTCCGTGATTATAAAAATACCCAGCACACACCTAAAGAATAATTACTGTTGGAGAAGACAACCCCCTCCCTCCAAGCAGCCAGAAATCTGTGGATCTGAGGAGTAATAACACAAAAATGAGGTCAACTGAGAAGAGAATAATGGCCATAGACAGTGTCTTTCAGGCAGCACGAAGGCAGAGATACCTTGATGTGCAGTGGGGCTGTGCTGGGTCACTCCAGCCATGAATCCCACCTGTGGAGCCACAGTGACCCTTCTGCTCCCAATATCCTCAGAACTCTGATGGATCTCCGTGGAATTTGCACACAAATTGTGAGTGGGAGGAGCCCCTTCTGGTTTTCCATGTCTCCAGTGAACACCATGGGACCTGTGTTATTTTGCCCATTATTTCATGGAAACACAGAATATCCTGAGTTGGAAGGGACCCCCAGGGATCATCCCGTGCAGTTTCTGGCCCTGCACAGCCCAAGAACCCCACCATGCCCCTGAGAGCATTGTCCAAACACTCCTTGAACTCCAGCAAAGAAACTCTTCCAAGAGCTTCGAAATTTAACCCCCCTAAAAATCGGCATAAAATATTTCTTAATTAAAAAAGTTAAATATTTATTTATACAAATATGGTGAGAAAAATCTCATGCAGACTTTTCACAGACAGCAACAGAACCCAGACTGGGATGGCTTTACAAAAGGACGTGGTTCTGGGGACGCTGAGGGAGAAGTGTCGCTCTCGCCCGCCCGGAGCGCCGCTCACGGGGGTGGGAAGTTCTGAGAGTTTTCCTATGGGAAATATGCCAAGATTTTCACACTCTGCACCAAGATTAACAATTAATATCTGATTACTACTACTCAGAGGACTGGACAGAGACGTATGAGCAGCAGGTAATGGATTCCTGTGACCACCTGACCTCCACACATGGGAATGTAGAAAGTTGCCCAAAGATTGCTCAAAATAATTCCCCTAAATGATGAAAATACCTTGAGATGGTTATGGATGACATCTGCTTCTGCTTAATTATAAACCTGCACTGGATTCATAATTTGTGTATATTACAAGTAATTTGCATAATTAAAACAATTAAGGGATTGACATATCATGGCAATTAGAAATGCATCAAACTCTGGATGTTGTACAAAAGAGAGCTTCAATATGAAACATTAATTCTTTGAGAACAAAATATCCTTCAGATTCCTGCAGAACAGCCTTCACAAATCCAAGAGATGGTCACCAAACTCCGTTTAGAGCAGGTTTTTCCCTGGGAAACCCATTCCTTGAATGCTGTTGAACCCCGAACTCCTTCTCCTTCCTTTGAATTCCTCCCTGCAGTCACAGCCTGGGCTCGTGTCTTTATCGACAGTTTCTGGAGTTCTTATCTCATTTTCCGTAGCCTTATCCTGTTTTCTTTGTCCCTCTTTTTAAGAATAAGTATGAACTGATTGAAGAAATGCTCTTGGTCCTTCTTCTTCTGGACGAGGCGGAACCGCTGGTCCCGGCCGTATTTCTCTGCGAATTCCTTAAACGTCGTCCTGCAGGAAACAGAGACATTTCAGAGCTGGGACTTGGCCACGCCACCCTCGGGCTCCTTGACCTGCATCTCAGTGTTCCAAACAGGCACCAGAAAGGAGGGGTGTGCTGGCAATATTTGACAGGACCGGGATAGGGAAGGAAAGCAGGACAATGCCAGAGCCACCCCGGCTTTGGACACGTGGCCCTCCCTGCAGTGGTTAAGGTCCATTTTTAGTGGGAACCTGGAGTGCCAGTTGGCACTCTGGACACGGTTGGATCACTACCACATCACTCACAAACCAATGGCAAGGCGTTTTTTATCTAAACTCCTGGATATTTTATATTTCCAAGGTGTACACTCTCCTAGCAGCATTTTCTCCCTTCATTTCCTTTTAGGCTGCATTCCAAATCCAGTGTTTTGAAATCACAAAGATTGGTGATTTATTTATCCCACTGTGCACCTAAATCAAGCCAGGCACTATTGCAGGGAGATGAGCTTCCTCCCTGCTGCATCAGAACCAGTCCCAGCTTAAATGTCCCTCTCCTGTCAGGCTGGGCAGGTTTTGGCTTGGAAACATCATGGCTAGGAGCAGCTTTTAGGTGCTACATTAGCCCAGAATACTCCCAGTTTTGTTGCAAAATCCTTCTTATAATAATAATAATTATTATCCAGCCCCATGTGCTGTTTGTATCTACATGTCTTGGCAGGTCGTGCTTTATAATTAATTACCTGCATATTTCAGTAGAGAAAACTGTAATTTCTTACTTCCAACTACATGTTTATAATCCATAACCCCTTATTTCTATCTATTTCACAAATGAGAAGCACTGCCCTGAGCACTGCATTTACTGTTGTGCAGGTTTGGATCCGTCACTTGGAAAACAATGTAAAAAATCAGTCATACATTGGATGCTTTATTTTAACTAATCAGATAATTGCAGAGTCACGGAATGGTCTGGGTCAGGAGGAACCTTAAGGATCAGCTCGTGGCAACCCCCAGCCACCCAAGAAACCCAAGAAAACACAGTAAAATACTGGGGAAGGAATGTCAGCACAGCATTGGAACAGCTTGCCATGAAGAACAAGCTCAGTGTTCCAGCACTCTGGGCTGACAGGCTCAGCCTAGAAGAGAAAGGTTATCTTGTCAAGCCTTCCTAAGGCAATGCCCACCTTGGAGACAACTTGGATTCTTCGAGAAGCTTTTTAAACTCTTCTTTGGCCAGCAACAGCTTGTTCTTTTTCTCTTTGTACTCTTCTCTGATCCGGGTCTTGACAAACTGCTCGAAGATCTTGCCGGGACAGGGGAACAGACACAGAGTTATTACCAAAGCCTGCCCCGTGTCTGGGCCTGACCCAAACTCAGGGACTGCAGTCCCCCCTGCCCGAGGCTCCTGCAGCACGGGCTGTGCGTTCCCACAAAGGGAGGAGCCGGGAGAAGGCACAGTTTGGAGAGACAACCTCTCCACTCAAACATGAATCGCAATTCCCTCACATTTCCTGCCTCCAGCATTAGCCTTGTGCCCCTGCCCAACCACTTGCAGTGCTTTAGTTTGGATCTTGCATCTTTCCAGCTGGCTGGAATTCCTGAAAATGTCTCCAGTGCCAAACAGCAATATTCTGTCTGTTATCCAAAAAAACCCTGAAGATCTTTCAAACACCGCGAGTTTGCACATGACCCTCAGGCTCCCAAAAGCTTTAATGTCTTTTGAATGATCAACAACCTTCCTCTAACAGCATCTGGCAGCAAAACAGGGAGCAGGACTTTTGGTGTCTTGGAAAGGATTTAAGGAGCTCACTATGTCACTACATCCTGCCAACTGCCTTAATCCCATTTTTAATCCCCCAAACCTGGCTGGTTTCACGCTCCAAACGCTGTAACACACTAAGCTGTCCAATAAAAGGAGCTGCTCCTCACATTTCCCCGAGTTTTCCATGTTCACTGTCCTTCTCACCACGTTAATTATGAAATCCATGGAACTACCACAGAACTCCCTCACCAGCCACAGGATGCTTAGGTGCAAATCTACATCCCAGGAAAGCTGAAGCAACCAAACTACAACTGGGATTTGGGATGCATGTGGAAAAGGGAAGAAATAGCACTGGAAAAGTAAGTATTTAAAAAAGGCCATGAAAGAATCACAAAAAAAACCAAAACACAATAATTAAAGACCAAGGAAATTTAAGTGCAATTGAGTGTAAGATGGAAAAAATGGAATAAATAAAGCAGGTGACACTGGCTTTGCTTTCCTTTCCTTCCTTTATCCCTTTTCCTCCTCTATCCCTCCTTGTCACCCTTTGTCCCTCCCTCCTCCCTTTCCTTCTGATCCATTTTCCCCTCTAACTGAGTTTCCATCATTCCCAAAGCCCCCAACTCTCTCTCGAGGCCACAGTCACCAGCCATGAAAGGGGATATTTCCATAAACCTACATATCATCTTCTGCCCATCTGAGCTGCACTTTCTGAAGCACTTCCATTAAATCAGGAATTAAATCGTGTCTAACTTCCTTCTTAAGTGAATTCCTGGGGGGAAATAGGTTGTAATTAATGGCACTACCATAATGAACCTCTGGAAATTGTAACTTCACCTGGCACATGTTCCCAAAGCTCCTGGTTTTTCCAGGCCTGTTTTCCAGGCCACAACCACTGATCCCCCTCCTGCAGCTCCGTTCCTGCTGCTCCCAGAGCCCCCCTCCACCTGACGACAGGTCCACACCCCCAGGAGTGACACCTGCTGCTCTGCACAGCCCTTCCTGGAGCACTGGATGTACCAAAACCCCAGGGACACTCAAGGGACACATTATGGGACATTTATTCATGGTGCATTTTTATGATCTCATTCCCAAGGCTGATACAATGGAAGAAGAAACACATCCTGATTGACTCATCAAGGTCTAGGTGTTGTCCTTGTTGATTCCCTGAAATAAATCCCAACTCTCTGCTCAGCATTTTCCATTCCAGCAATTTCTCTTACATTTTTATTCCTCTCTTTCCTCATTATTTTATTTCACTGTTTTTCCTTAGGAAAGAAAATATTGGCAAGGGAGTAAATGGAGATGGATGTGCCCAGTCCCTCAGTAAATACCTGCAGGAAGCTCTCTGGAGAACCAGGGGACAATATGGAATAGGAATAAGTCCATTTTTCATTGTGTTCATTTCAAAAATGGACAATTCCATATTCAAAACTCTTCCTTCTCCAGGATAACAAAAGAGTTTTAAGGGACAGAAGTTCTCACCATCTCTGCAACATCCCTGCATCTCTCCTGAAGTTTTTAGACTAATCTGCAGACTTTCAGATCCCTTGTGATAATTAACACCCAAATTACCAAGGAAACAAAACATCCACATCCCTTTGGAACACCAGGAAAACCCAACCCCTCTAACAGGCACCAGCACAGCACAGGGCTCTGTCCACTTATGGTAAAATCCAGCAGTAAATCCTGCTAAACTCCTAGAAAAGGTTCTAAATAATAAAAATGAAGCAGTTTCTCTTCCATATTTAAATAATTCAGGGTAGGAATGTTACCACTGGCCATTTCCCTCTCTCAGCCCAGTTTCCCAGGCTCAGGAATTGCTCCTACACATGAAGAGACCAGAGCTTGTCCCTGTGTTCAAATCTCCCTGTACCACTTGCTTTTGCAAAGAAACAGCACTTAAAAACATGGAATATCCTGAGCTGGGAGGGCCCCACAAGGACCATCCAAGCCCAATGCCTGGCCCTGCCCAGGACAGCCCAACAATCCCAGCCTGCACCTGAGCATCACTTCCCAATGAGTCTCCCCCAAGAAATGTTAAATTTTACACAATTTCTCCCCTCCCCAGGTAATTCCTCTGATGCCCTGGTTAATTTGGGAGATGTTTGAGGCCAATCAGGAGCCAGGCCAGGGGCACACTCACCTGCTTCCGCTCCTCTGAGTTCAGCAGGAGGTACCGTGGGTCAAACACGATTTTGTGCAGCTCCTTCTCCCACGTGGAAAACGCTGAGACCTGTGAGGCACACCAAGAGTGGCACTGAGGAATGTTAATAAGGATGTGGAAGAAGCAAATGTTCCAAGGTGAAGCCAAAGAGGAGCTAAAGAGCCCTCGGGAGATGTGTCAGAGCAGTTGGAAGGGGAATTTTCATGCTTTTGGCAATGCTCTGGTTACCCCCACAGCACTGGTTCACTCTGGGGCATCTCAGTGAGGATCTGGGAGATGCTCCTTCCACATTTTTGGTGGAAAGAATTCGTAGCAGAAAGGAAAATTCCATTTTACAATCCTGTTTGTGCAACAGAAACATCAATTCCATCAAAAGAATTGTCTCAGCTTTAACTCTAAAATTCTAACCCAGCTGAGGAACCAACAGTGAACATCTTCAAAGCACCACATTACTGCAGCCACATGAGATGAGGACATCACATCCTACAGGTTTTCCATCTTCATAAAGTCATGGAATCCTGGAATGGTTTGGATGGGAAGGGACCTTAAAGCTCCTCCAGTTCCACCCCTGCCATGGGCAGGGCACTTCCCACTATTGCAGGACCTTGTGCATCATCGCTGGTAATTATTTGCTACAGGAAAATCTGGAGGAACATAAAATATTCTAATCACTCCATCTAATTACAAAGCAGAGTAAACTCACTAAAAATAATTAAGTATGTGAAGTATAATCAAATAGAGTAATTAACACTCGAACAGGAAAGGTTTGATGAAGCAGAGTGGGTATAAATGGACTTGTTCTCCTCTTAGAGTGGGGAGAGACTGGAAAATTCAAAGTTCAGGCTCCCTTTGGGGATTCAGGGCCATCTCCTCCCAACATCACCCTCCCTGAGGTCCCCTCCCTGTGCCCACCATGCCCTGAGTTTGGGGGTTCCCCTTCAAAAGCCTCAGCAGGAGAAATGTCCTTTTTGGGGTGCCTTTTATACTCTCTTGGACACAGGCTTTGTTCCCAGCACAAATCCCACTTGGAACTCAAAGCTAGTTAAACTCAGACTTTGAGATAGAAAGGTGGGGGTTAGGACACCCCAAATGCCCCTTCCTTCCCTGGATTAAGAAGGCAAAATCTTGAGACAAAAGTAGCATCCAATACCAATCCTTTGAAAAGCCTTGGTTTGGTGCCAGAATCCCAGCGAGGAGAAGACTTTCCTAGGAATGCTGTACACCGTGGATATTCTGATGCTGGGGCTGGGAGGGAGCCAGAAAGAAGGTCAGATTTTCCCCTTCCCCTCAGGATTTTGTGGAAACTTTTCAACTTCCAACAGGCTATCAGAGATTACATTTTTCCACAGGAAAATTTGCCCCAGACTTCAGAATAAATAGTGCCTTTGTCTTGGAGCGGCACCAAAAATCCCATCTATCTTTAAAATGTTACAATAAATATTCTTCTGTTGACATAATTTGTGTAGGAAGATGCAGAACTACCCTGGCAAACTCCATCTGGTCCAGCTCTTTGTAATGCCATCAAGGAACTCCTTGAGAAACAACAGCGTGAGGAGAGAAAGGCAGGAGAGGGTCATTAAATGCCCAGCTGAAAGCAGCACTAATGACTCCCTGTGTCTGCAGTGATGCCATGCCAAGCAGCTGGTGCTGACCCAGAGCTCCTCTGCACAATCAAAAAAATGCTCAGGGCAAAAGCCAAATGCCCCCTTACCTCCACAGTTTAAAATCATAGCAATGCCAAACAGTAAATTCCCTGAATTCCTGAATTTTATGAGCAAACCTGACTCTTACACAGAAACACTTGAGGATCCTATTCCAGAACATCCCTAATAATTCCAGATATTGACTTATTGCCCCCAACCTAAACCGTGCCAGCCAAAGTCTCAGCCAGGGTTCATTTATGGCCCTCCTGCATTTTTATGCATAAATAACAAAAGGCATTAATAAAGCAGGTCTGGGGTGGAGATAATTTACTGCTGAGCTGCTGAAGCTCTAATTATCTACCTTTAAAGCTGCTGATTACCAGGGATAAATTTTATAGGCTTTACTGCCTAACAACAGACACCTTGGGTTTTATTTTGTTACAGAAATGACATTATCTTTATAGAACACATATTGAGTTATCTTTAGAGAACACAGATTGCAGTGTTGGAGGGAGGGGTAAAACCTGCTCATTATAAACCCTCCTTGTCCCTGTTCAACCTGAAGTCCTGAGCATCCCATGTTCCTGCTGCTCAGCCTCAGTTGGAACCATCTCTAGAATATCCTTTTCCAGGGATTTGGATAAGCATTAATGGCTTTACACTGCCAGAGGGTGGGTTACACTGGATATTGGGATATTGGGAAGGAATTGCTGGCTGGGAGGGTGGGCAGGCCCTGGCACAGGGTGCCCAGAGAAGCTGTGGCTGC
>JAWWTY010000158.1:34905451-34923041 GCA_035222235.1 Margarornis squamiger
GGGAGTGTCCAAGGCCAGGTTGGACGGGGCTTGGAGCAACCTGGGCTGGTGGAAGGTGTCCCTGCCCGTGGCAGGGGTGGCACTGGGTGGGCTTTAAGATCCTTTCCAACCCAGACCAGTCTGGGATTCTTTGGGAAGCAAACCAGCCGTGAGGTCCCTCCCCTGCCACTGTGACACTCAGGGACAGAGCTCCCACAAAGCACCGAGATAAATTAAATGGATGGCTCTATCAAACCAGCTCCAGGAAACCACCCTGGGTTGCCAGCACAGCCCTTTCCCCTGACTCTGATTTGTGCAGCTCAATTGTTTCAAGAGGTTTGAAGCAGCTCCAGCACAGACCTTGTCACTGTCACTGTCCATGGGGACACTCTTCCTGTCCGTGTGCAGGATCAGGGCTGGGGGGCAGGAGGATCTACTCGATTCTTTGCCATGATCTGTGGGGAGAAAGGATTCCTTTTAAATGTGCAAGTAATACATTCCCAACAAACCAAACCTGGCAAAGAAAAAACAAACCATTCCCCATTCCTTTGATCCCCTCTCTCCACCCGCTCCTCCTCACTTGGCCCCTCATTCACTGCCATCCCTGTGCCCAAGGATGTGCCACCCTTCCCAACACCACACGTGGATGGCACGCACTCACACACCTTGGAGGGAGCCCTTAATGCACTGAGCTTTGTGTGCTGCTCTCCCTGAACCCACACTTGTTTCTCATGGGACATCCTTGGGAACATGGTTAGCACTGGCTGGGTTAACACTTGGACTCAATATTCAAATTCCAGCCTAAATGATTCTCTGGTTCTATGCTCCTCTTCTCCCTGAGGATTACAGCCCCCTTGGGAGCAGCAGCCGTCCCCCGTGGGGTTTGGGGCTGGCCAGCCCCTCTCCTCCCAGCCTGGAGACCCTGCTGTGCCCTGGGATAACCTCCTGGGAACCACCACTGAGTGCTGGATTGCATTTCCCCTGGAAGCAGTGCCAGAACACTTCCCTCTCCTTTGCAGACACCTGTCTCCATCCTGAAATCCTAAACACCTGAAGCTTCTGCTGCCTACAACATGTGTCAATAACAGAGAGGCCTTAATGGACTGCAGGGAAAGGCAAGAAGGCAGCAGACACAAGACGCAGACCCAACCATGAGGAAAAAAAGCAGTTTTTACAGTAAAACATATTAAGAAACATGTTATTTTTCTTAATCTGGGGGTACTTTTTTGTCTTCTTGTCCTCTTAAAACACTTATTTGACTCTGCTTCACTCGGAATATTTCAGAACAATAAAAAACTAAATCCATGCCATTTTGCTCAGAAGATGACTTAGTTTTTATGGGTAGAAAAAAAGATTTACAAACCAGAGCAATTAATTTCCACATTAAAGGAGCCACGAGTAGGGAGCAGCTAATACATATCAAAAGAGGCTCTAAATTTATCTTCTTTCCTTCAGTATCTGGTGATTGGGAATCAAAGCTTTACCAGGAACACTGGTCTTTGAACACAGTCAAGTCACACCCACTCAATGCCCACCTCTGCCTTCTCCTGTCTGGCTTCTGGAAAGGGGGAGGACATGCCAGGAGTGTGCTCAGAGAGGTCTGGCACACTGCAGGGGTGACACAGGGACCCATCCAACCTGGCCTTAGACACTCCCAGGGATGGGGCAGCCACAGCCGTGTGCACCCCCTGTGCCAGGGCTTCCCACCCTCCCAGGGGACTCAGTTGGCACATTTAGGCAAACTGAAAAAGGAGAGCCCAAACCACCCTGCAGAGCTCTGGTTTGATGCACAGGAAGGTACAACATGGTGCAACTGCTTTGTCCCTGCTGTGCCTGCCCCGCTCTCGGTAAATGATGATGAGGATGCAGCCCAGAGCAGGGAGGTGCCCGTGTGGGCACCCACAGCAACAGCCACCCTCACCCTTTGAGCCTCACACATCCTCGTGGAGGAGACTCTGCAGATGCCCAAGGCAATCTCCTGTTCAGCCTCTTTCTTGCTCCTGGGAAAAGCTCCCTCACAGCATCTCCAGAGCCCTGGGCAGAGACTTGGGTGCTGCAGCTTTTGCTGCTCACGTGGGTGAGCTCCTGCAGCAGGCAGCTCCTCAGGCAGTCACAGGGGAAACAGCATTTGGAACAGTCAGCACACAGAAAAGAAGATAGGGATTTAAAAAAAAATTAAAATAAAAATAAAAAAAGGGAAAATAAAATAACAAAGGGAAGTCCTGAAAGGCCCTGTGCACAGCAGGAGTCATTTAGTTTTAAATACACAGTTGAACACTGCATGTTTTTCCTAAGTATAATGTAAGGAGAAAAATAATCCGAGCCTGTGCCTCCCTCCCTGGGCTCAGGAATCCCCAGGTTGCTCAGGGCAGGAGCACCAACCCCACGGGCCGTGCCAAGGGGGGACCCTGAGCCCTGAACAGCATGAAGGTGGGGGAGAGGGGTGCTGCTCCATCCACTGCCCCACAAACCCTCTCTGCTTCCCCAGGAGGACACCAGGAGGTCCCTGCTGGGACTTTTCCCATCATTACAGAGCTCCCCTCCTCTGCCCATGCTGGGGCAGGACATCCACCACCACCCGTGTTCACTCTCCACTGCCAGCTGGGCAAAGTCTTTGCTCAGATTTACTCGTTCCTCATTAGTTCACCATTTTTATCCCCCTTTTTAACTGAAGTGCATAAACTAAACTGCAGCCTGGCAATTCAGCCACCAAGTCATATCTCCAACCCTTTCTGTGCCCCTGAAGCCAGCAGTGCAATCATCACCCCGTGCTGCTGCCGGAGGAAGCGCTGCCGAGGAGGATGAAATACCTGATTAAAGAGGCTTCTCTGGGGCTCCCCGGCAGGTACAGAGACATGAATAATTCACGGTGTAAAAGGAAAGGTGAAGCAGTGAAACTACCTTGGGTAAATCAGAAAGGATGTCGGTGTGTGATCATAAACATCTGATTAAAAGCAGAATTAGAGAGGGAGGGGAAGAGGGAAGGTTGATTCATGGCACGAGGAGCTGTGGACAACACATAATACAAATCTGTTTTGCAAAGGTATGTAGAGGCCAAACCTCCATTAACCTCAAAAGAAGTTTAAAATTCTGATTCTAAATGCTTCTGAGAACTGGATTTACTGAAGTGCACACATGTGAACACTCCAGGTTTTATCATCCCCCAGGATCTTCACAGGTCACTTCTGCCTTTCCTCACAACCTTATTGCTCTGGCTGTGGAGATTGGCCTAAAAACCCTCTCTGACTGACTCCCACCTCCTCCTCTCTTGGTTCTTACTCAGTCCAAATGTGGGATTTCAGTGCTGGCTACATCACCCAGGGCCATGCCCTGCTCCCAGGGGCAGGGATTCCATGTCACTCCATCACCACAGTTTCAGGGACACCGATCCCACTCCAGCTTCTGCCTGCACATGGTATTTTCCCCTCTAACAGGGGTCTGTTTTCTGCTCTCACTGGTTTTGCTGTGCCCTCCAAACGCTCCTTTCCCCTCTTAGAACAAGTCTCCTTGAGCTGAGCTTTTCTCCTTCCTGCAGCAGTAGCTTCTCACCCTCCCCTTTATGGTTCCAGAGATTTGTAATTGGAACAGCAGAATAACAAGGACAAATTCTTTGTTGGTGCAGAGTTCAAGGACCAACCCATTTCATGGTTGGATTTTCCAGGCACAGAGCCAGAACTACCCAGGAGGTGCCATTTGTCACTGCCCCGAAAATCATAAAATCACAGAGTGGTTTGGGTGGGAAGGGACCTTAAAGCCCATCCATTCCCACCCATGCCATGGGAAGGGACACCTTCCACTAGCCCAGGTTGCTCCAAGCCCCGTCCAACCTGGCCTGGGACACTTCCAGGGATGGGGAGTCCACAACCGCTTTGGATAACAAAGTCTAATCCTGAGGGGTGAAGGATCAGATAAATTACTCCTGAAATGATCCCTAGTAATTCCTGATAAACACTCATTTTTGGAACAGGGCTGGGAAGGTGCACTCAGAGCCCTGTGGTGCCACACACGTGGTGAGGGTGGCTGGATCCCCTCCATGGCTGGGTGGCCCCAGGTCAGGCAGAGGACCCCCCTCTGAACCCCATTGCAGCACCTCCCCTGCAGTAACAGAGCTCCTGCACGAGGAATGTCACACTGTTAAGGACAACATTCCCAATTTCCCGGCAAAACCTGATTGTGATTTGAGTGCATGTGAATCTGAACAGAGCCGTGAGACTCCTCCAGCCTTTGGGAACAGCACTGCCCCTTCTCTCACAACAAACACACATTTAAATGGCAGTAAATAAACCTGGTTTAGCACACAGTGCAGCACAAAGAGTCCTGGGAGGGTTCAGCCAACGAGGCCTCCTGGAGCAACTATCCCAAAGATAAGCACATTGTCATTGCTGTGCTGTGAAAACCACCAGTGTGGGACAGGGAAAGCCCAAGATGTGTCACAGACCTGCCTTTGGTATCATCAGATGCTGGAGGAAGGAACCAGGACCCAAAGCACCCTGAGCACACTCACCACCAGCTGAAGCAAATGTCATAAAACCGGAGGTGACCCCTGGAGGGTCCCCATCCCTGAGCAGCACAGCTTGGCTGGGAGGACACAAACACACAACATGTGCCTCAGCCATCCTTCCAGGACACGGGAACACGACCCACCTGCCAGTGCCTGGTCCACGAGGTTGGTGGCCATGAACGTCACCGCCGGCGTGGCCACAGCGGTGACACGGGTGACTTGTGTTGGCACCAAAGGACCCACGTGGGCATCCAGCCTGGAGGCAGAACCTGTGTGCAAACCAGAAGGAAACAGTGGGGCTTTTCCCAGTAAACAACAATGCGTTTAAAAACGTCAGCTTGTTTCCCAAGGGTATTTCACAGAACACTTGTTTGGGCCATGCTTAGTGCTGAACATTGTGGGGGCTGCACCGAGGCTTGGACTTGGTGACCTTGGAGGTCTTAATGATTCAATGGTTCTATGAATTCATCTCCTGCTAAACACGTCACCCTACACCCACTTACATGGCTCAAACAAGAGCGTTGGTGTTTAGCTCAATTCCTGTTCCAGCCTGGCCATTGATTTTCAGCCAATAAGCATCACCAGAAACTGGAAATTAATGAAAACGTGGCCCTGAACATAAGAATTTGGATGGATAGATTAATGCCTTCACAGCAGGCCACAGCAAGACCAGTTTTCTTATTTTAAATAACCCAGCTCTGGTTTCTACAGTTATTCTTCACAAACTCTTTGTGTCCCACTGTATCCACAGGAAATGATTTTGCCAGTAATTTCAGGCCACAGCTTTATCCAGGGAACCACAGTCCACTCACACAGGGCCCAACCCAGGCAGTCACTAATGTGCTCATGGACACTGTCCATGGTAAATGAGTAAACCAGGTTTGCTGCTAGAACTGTGCTCATTAAGGCAGGCTCCTCAGTCCTGCAGAACTCATGGCTGTTGCCAAATTCCAGGTCAAACCTGGAGCATTAATTTCCCATTACCTGTGCCCAAACTCATTGCTCAGAAACTGAGAAATCCATGCAAGACTCACATCTCTGTGAGTTCAGGTGTCCCATTAACAGTTCCGTGTCCCATTAACAGTTCCATGTCCTATTTAGAAGCCACCATTCCCAAACTGACATGTCAGTGGGGACAAATCCCTGCTTTAAGGCAGACTCTGGGAATAACACACTTCCCAAGCACAATTCCAGCTGCAGGATTTACTGACCCTTCCTTTCACTAACTGTTCATGGGCTATCAAACACTTCCCATCCCAACTTCTCTGTATTTTGGAATTAGATGGATAATTTCTGAAACCTTCAATCTGTTATAAAAACTCACACACTTAAAACCCCTTCACAGATTTGCATTTCTACAATTCCAGGTGCCAAAGCACAATATTAAACATAACTCTCACCAACACAGAACTATGGAATCCCTGACTGGTTTAGGTGGGGAGGGACCCCAAAGTCCACCCAGTGCCACCCCCTGCCATGGGCAGGGACACCTTCCACCAGCCCAGGTTGCTCCAAAGCCCCATCCAACCTGGCCTTGGACACTTCCAGGGATCCAGGGGCAGCCACAGCTTCTCTGGGCACCCTGTGCCAGGGCCTGCCCACCCTCAGGGGGGACCTGCAGGACTTCCTTGGGATAGGGGGAGATACACTACCAACAGCTGTGTGATAAATATCAGGAAATGAAACATTTCATTATTTTTCTTCTTTTTCTTTTTTTTTTTCCTCCAACATTAAATCAGGATAAGAGAAATCCCTGCAAGACACGATCAGCAGCAGGATGAAGAAATTCCCCTGCACAGTGCTGTGATAAATGGAATCCAGCCTTGCTTGGAAGAAAGGACGATAAATAAAGCATTTAGGGAAGAGGAGCAGATCAGTGGGGTGTTTGTTGTGCTCTCTACAGAACCACAGCGTGACTGGAGGCACTTGTACCTCGGCCCCTCGAACAAGTACTGCAGCATTTCCAGCTCCAGCCCCTGTTCAGACCTCAGACAATGACAGCTCCTTAGCTGTGCTCCTGTCGAAGCCCCTGGCAAAACCATCACCTTTGATGAGCTCCCTGGATATAAGGGAATGCTGAGGATCCAGCAATTCCAGCTCTGGAGTCCAAGGTGCCTCTAATTACACGGCACAACAGCCCATCAGCAGGACACACACTGGAATTCTGGTTTCCAGATCCTTGGAGACCATTTCCATCTGTAACTTAGATGGAGACTCCTACGGAATCAATTCCAGGAACAATATTTTATAAAGCAAGAGTGTTTGGGGTTTCTTTGGCTTTTCAAATTAATTTTAATGACAACAAAAAGGAGCCTTTAACCCTGTTGATTTCAGAGGCATCAGAGACACACAAGAGCTGTGTTTCCTCATCTCATCTTGGTGATGTATGTGCACATGAATGACTTGTTACCTACAACAAAATCCTTGGGAAAGGTTATGCAGCTGTGGCTGCCCCTGGATCCCTGGAAGTGTCCAAGGCCAGGCTGGATGGGGCTTGGAGCAGCCTGGGCTGGTGGAAGGTGTCCCTTCCCATGGCATGGGTGGGAATGGATGGGCTTTAAGGTCCCTTCCCACCCAAACCAGTCTGAGATTCTGCGAATTCTCTACACCCAAAACTGGAATAATTTTCATAACATGCATAATTATCTCCCTGTAATTCCACACACACACTTGAGCTGAGCTCTGCTCATTCTCCTACCATGGTTTATGCTGCCTGTTGAAATGTACTTGCCATTATATAATTTCAACTGCTTCTTTATGTTGATTTATTACCAAATCCAAACACAATATCAGTGCATCTTTTGATGTGATGGAAGCAATTATCCCACAGCTTCCACCCGCATCACAGTCAAGTATATCCATCCATATACATATATATACTTATTTCATACATGCAGATCGAGTTCAACTGCTTATTTTAATTATAAGTGCTGCTCACCAAATAAGCTAGAATGATTTAAAGCAATCTTAACCTTTAAGGAATAAATATTTATGCTTTATAGCTCTTTGAGCTCATAAAGAGCAGCCTTTGCAATAGATGGATTTGGAATACAAATATACTCTGGATTGAGTTGAATGTCACAATGCAATATCAGCCTCTGGTCTGAAATGAACATAACCTGGGCTGGAATTACACCCCAATATGAGCCCACATTCTGAGCACTTTATGATTGAATTTAGGCAAATTTTACTCTAAAACAATCCTGTGGAGGAGAAGGGAGGGTAAAAGTGCTGTTCCCTATGAAGTTTTGGATTACTGCAGAGCCAGGGAGGCCTGACGAGCAAACCGTGTGTTCAGAGAACATCTGCCCACTTTTAAGATTATTTCAGTGCATTTCCCAGCATTTTACAAACACAGCAACCCACACCTCCATTTAACTGCAAGGACACCACAAGGACAAAGGAGGACAAAGGCACAGGAGTGGAAGGTTCAGAAAGCTGAAGATCCTATTTCAAGTGAAACACTGCCCTGATTTGCATTCCTGATGAGCCAACACTGATTTGCATGTGGGATGTGGAATCCGGCGGGGAGGGCTGGGTGCTGGAGGCTCCCTGGTTGGACTGGGATCCCCCACTCCCTGCAGAGGGTCCAGGGGCTCCACAGACCCCCCTCCAGCTGCTGGTCCCCATGGCCGTGCTGTGCAGCCCCACCTCAGCCACGGCTGGGCATCACGAGGAGCGGAGCAGAAGGACCACACCGGGCACAGCCCCATCCCCAGAGCTGCTCCCCCAGCTCAGCACACCCTGCTGCAGCAAAAACCTCCCCATGGAGAGTGGGGAGCTCAGTCCAGGCACCTGCAGCCCCTGGGGATGTTCCCTCTTGTCCTGTCCCTTGTTCCCTGCAAGAAGAGTCTGATCCCCACCCACGAGTTCACTTCAAGTAGTTCTAGAGAGTGATAAGGTCACCTCTGAGCCTCCTCTTCTCCAGGCAGCAGCCTCTGGCTGCTCCCAGCCAGTCCCACCAAACCACAGCACAGCCAGGACACTCCATACAGGCACCATCCACCCACCCACCCACCCAGCTGTGGATCAGGATGCTCCACCACCAGTGATGGCCCAGCCTGAGCCACCATCCTGCTCAGCAGTGAGAAAAAAAGCCAAAGTTTTAATTTCAAAAACTGATTTGTTTTCATATACCCTAAACCACCCCTTCTCAGTTTATTCTTTCAATCTCTTCTCCCCTTTATGACATACTTCATATTCCCCTGTAGTTACATGTTTGATTAGATGGGATATTGGGAAGGAAATCCTTCCCTGGGAGGGTGGGCAGGCCCTGGCACAGGGTGGGCAGAGAAGCTGTGGCTGTCTCTGGATCCCTGGGAGTGTCCAAGGCCAGGCTGGATGGGGCTTGGAGCAACCTGGGCTGGTGGAAGGTGTCCCTGCCCGTGGCAGGGGGTGGCACTGGATGGGGATTAAGGACTTTTAAGATCTCTTCCAACCCACACCAGTCTGGGAGTCTATGACTATTTTGACACCACCAAATTACAACACTGGGTTAAAGAAAACCATTCCACTGTGAAGGAATCTCACCAAATGCCTGGCAACTGCTGGAAGGAACAGCAAACTGAGTGAAGCCATGTAGTAATTAATTCCTCCGCAGCAGCTAATGAGCATGCCTGGGTTGGAGGGCAGGCACCCTCCAGCCTCATCCCATACCTGGGAGATGCTGCTCGGCCAGGTAGGAAGAGCCTCGACAGCACAGAGACAGGGAAAGGCGAGAGGCAAAGGGGGCTCCGTGCCCAGGGCAGCACCTCCGCCCCCAGTCCCTCCCGTGTCTGACCCGCCCTCCAAACCCTCCTCGATGCCGCTGCCCGAGCTCAAGGCACTAAATCCCCTGAGAGGGATCTGATCGCAGGCACCCCCCCAGCCCTGTCCGAGGTGAGAAATGCCTGTAATCCCCAGCTGTGCGTGGGGAGCTCCGGGAGGCAACGCTGGGAATGCAGATCCAACATCCAGTGTGGGATGCTGCTGCTGCAGGGAAAGCACAGACTGCTCATAAAAACCACTGCCTGCATTTCACACTTAGCTCTGCTGCCTCTCCAGTGCCTCCCGAGGTGCTTGCACTTGAACTGAGGCAATGGAACAGGGGGAGAGGTCAAACACCTTGGAAGAGAAGGTGCTGACCCTAAGAACTGCGTGACCAGGATGAAGCAGGTTATGCAAAAGCATCAGCATGAAGTTCCTGCCTGATATAACCCAAGCCCAGCAGAGAAACCCACCCTTTCTGCTGCTGAGGCTGGTCCTGGGCAGAAGAGAGAGGGATTGCAGAGGGTTTGGCAAGAAGGAATCAGAATAAATCCACGTTTGGTCCAATTCTTTCACTTTTGGAACATTAGTCTGGAGGAACGTGCCTGTTCCCAGCCCTGAGGGTGCTCAGTCAGGTGAGTGACACCAGCACCAGCTGGGATCATGGACTCATTAAGGTTGGAAAAGACCTTTAACATCATCAAGTCCAACTATCAACCAGCACCACCACCATGCTCACCCTAACCCACGTCCCCAGGTGCCACATCCACACGACTTTTAAATCCCTCCAGAGATGGGGACTGTTCCAATGCTTTACAACCCTTCCCATGAAGAAAAGCTTTCCTAAAATGTAATCCAACCCTCTCCTGATGTGGACACCCTGCCCATCAGGAGCAGCTCCCTGTGCTCACCCTGGTGTCACCAAACTGCTCTCAGGCACGGGGAGGAGGAGTTTGTAAAATTCCTGGGATTTAAACACAGAGTTTAATTGAAAAGAGGAGAGCAATGAAATTAGTCATTTCAGCCTCTGTGCCTAATAGCCAGTAACAGTCAGACACAGAAATGCACCAATTTATTTCTATTATTGCTGCTATCATTTCCTGACCCCAGAAGTTACTGGAGGCCAGGGCTCAGGGACTTGCTTCATTTAGAAGCATCAGCCATCCTGATGAGGTAATTTGGGGCCATTCTGCCTCTCTGCAAAGGACAAGAGAAGTCTCTTTGCTTGAAAAAAGGAAGAATTGAGCAATAACATTAAAAAAGGGACTTTTTACCAACCATGCATCTCCTCCATCTCCATTCAGCCCCTCAGCTCTGCTTCCCCTTCTCCTCAAGGACATACCATGCTCTTCCTCAAGGCAATTTTTGTTGGGTAAACACAAGGCTGCCCAGATGCCACCTTTGAGGAATTTTCCCTCCTTCCCAGACACGTTCATTAAAAAGATTCAGCACTTGCTGAATCTGATTATCTCCCTCAGATCCCAGAACGTGTGGTGTGTTCTGAGCAGCCTCTGCCCTCGCTGCTCTGCTGAGGTGCTGCTGGGGGAAGCCTTCTGAGAAACACCTTCAGCACAACTGCTGGAAGGCTCACCAAAGCCTGCCCTGCCCTCACTGCCACCCCAAACTTCCCCAGCAAAGCCACGACGTCCCCTGGCTGTGGTGGAGCATCCCTGTGCTCTGCTCCCCTCCAGCATTTGGTGACTGGGCAAAGTCTCCACACACTGCAATACCCTGTGGAGCTCCAGTGGCCACAGGCACCCAAAACCCCACCAAAGCCTGGAGGGAAGGGGTGGAAGTGGCAATTCCTGTTTATCATTCTTCCTGGAATGCACCAGGAAGGTGGTTACAAAGGGCAGTGGAGATCCATGGTGTGACTGCTGCTGCTCCTCACTGGGAACCTGCCAGCAGCCCTCACTTGAGCTGGAAACCAGACACTGAAGCAAATGTCACAATTATATGTGAACAGGAACTTCTTGCTTGCTTAGAAAGGAGGAGAGGCCATACACAAACAGCATTTACACCAGAGAATCCCAGAATCCCAGACTGGCTTGGTTGGCAGGGGCCTTAAATCCCATCTCTTCCCACCGCTGCCATGGGCAGGGACACCTTCCACTAGACCAGGTTGCTCCAAGCCCCCTCTAACCTCTGCATTTTGGCAGCATCACTGGTTTTGGCAGAACTACCCCGAGTGCTTTGCAGCTCTTCATCCAGCTTTCCTGTGCTTTACTCCTGTCTGAGGTTTTCTATTTTGAAATCAAAGAAAAAAATATGGAAATTGCTACGGAAGATCTACTTTCCTGCTGTACTGGGAAGTAACAACAGTAATACATTCAGTGACCTGGGATGGAGCCCAGAAGAATGCCAATGAGCTGGAAGGTGAAGGGTGACCCCAGAGAGAATGGATGTTTCTGGAGAGGAAGAGCTCCCTGCAGGGATGGTACAGCCTGGCACAGAGATGAGGGACTCGAGGGCATCACAGTCACTGCAAGAGGCATGAGCTGCTTATGGATTTCAGCACAGAAATGCTTTGGTTTTTAGTTTCAAATTGATAATTTTAAGCAGAAGCTTAGTCACCTCATTGTATTCCACCTGATTAATAAATTGCCCTAGAAGGAGGTCAGGTAATTAGTGTAGGAATTTGGTTAAATGAAAAATAGAGGCATGAGATCCAGAACTGCAGAAGGAGAGAGACACAGCCACATGCACAGATGTGTAGCTGTACAGCACAAACACACTATGGAGAACTATCTTTCCACAGGATACCTTCCCATCCCTGCCAGTGTCCCAGGCCAGGTTAGAGGGGCTGGGAGCACCCTGGGCTAGTGGAAGGTGTCCCTGCCCATGGCAGGGGTGGCACTGGATGGTCTTTGAGGTCCCTTCCAACCCATACCAGGCTGTTATGCCATGATTTTCAAAGACTGAACAACACAGTACCTCCATTTCCATGGAGGGCAGGGCAGGGAGGAGGAAGGCTGGCTCTAAGTGCTCAGCCATCCCTTTGCTGAGGGATGCAGTGCCCAACATCCACGAGAAAGGAAAGTGCTCTGGGTGCCAAAAGGAGCCTCAGTTGCAGTTTGCACTTTAAATACCTGCAGGCACGTTAGGTCAGAGAGTCACTGAAGGAGACCATCACCATCTCAGCCACCATGTGGGTCACCTCCGACTGCCACCGACTGCCAGCCTTGGGCACTGTCCTTTATCACTGTCTGGGTTCAGCCGGGAGGGCTCTGCCCAGGTTCAGTTCCTGGGTACAAGGAGAGGCAGCAGCAGCTCTGGAAGAAAAGGCCTGTTTGGGAACTATTTGCATGTCATTCCAATAATCCTCTGGCACAGCAGCGACTGCCAGGCTGGACACTGACTGTGGCATGACACAGGGATCATTGGAAAACGTTCCCCTCTATGCTCTGGGAAGTGTGGGGTGCACTGAGGGGCTGGAGGGCTGAAGAGCACAGGCAGTGCCCCCAGCAGTGGGTGAGAGCTGCAGCACAGTCCAACAGCTGCCCAAGGTCCCCGTGGGGAATTTGCAGGATAATCCACAGAGGACAAGGCTGTGATGCCTGAAAAGGGGCCTCAAGGAGGGAGATTGAGCTCTCAGAGCACAGTTAGAGAAGAGAAAACAAATATCTGTTTGTTTGAAGGAGATTAGGCTTCCTTAGGATGAGTACAAATGGGGGGATTTGCTGTGGTGGCTCCCAAAACAAACATTTGTTTTTGTTTAGCTCTTTCCACTCAGGGTCTGACTGTGGCAGCTTTTCAACCTAGGAATGTGTCTCAGTCCTCCGATGCCTTCCAGTGACCAGACACCTCACACACCACGATCCCTCCCTGCGTCCCACTAGAGAAATCAGTAATATTTTTATAGTTGGATTTTCAAGGGACATGGTTTTGGGATCTCCAACTGCCGTCCCCAGGTCACCCAATGAACACTTGGGCGTCTGCACAGACCATCCATGGACAGGATGGTGACCCTTCAGGGTCCTGAGAAAGTCTTCAGACTTCCTAAAATCAGAAATTAATCTCATAGCAGTTATTCTTTCAGTACTTCTATACCAATAAAGCCCTTCAGCACAGTAAGAGCTGCCCACCCTCGTTGTCCCTCTGCAGACACTGCCAGACACCACTGGGTTAAAAGTAAGATCTCTCCAACTCTTCCATCCTCCTACACTCTAATTTCAATTTCCTTGAAAAACTTCATTTCTCACAGGGTTTTGAGACAGGAGCATCATTTCAGATTCCATCTCACTTCTGGAAAAGATTCTGTTGCTACAATCTCCCTTGGACATAAATCTACTACCTGGACTGAGGTTTAAGGACCTGGAGCCTTTCCAGACACACTTAGCAAAGAATCAAATTCTTTGAATTTCCTTTCTCTCCAGCTTTTTCTTTTGGGAAAACTGGGAAAACTTTGGCTCATGATACGGCTGGACACGAATTTCTGTGCTTCTATCAGCCACGATCCCACCCCCTTGTAGAAATTGCTCAGAAATCTCAGTACTTCTATGCAAAATAGAACCTCAGGTACAGAGCCCCACTTTCACAGGATCCCACCCTGGCTGGGAAGGGACCTCAAAGCCCACCCAGTGCCACCCCCTGCCATGGGCAGGGACACCTTCCACTAGCCCAGGTTGCTCCAAGCCCCATCCAACCTGGCCTGGGACACTTCCAGGGAAATGTCTGCAGCAGGAATTCTCACCGAATTTGTCCCCCCTCAGGTTTGTCATGTTCTTAACACGGTTCTGTCCATTTCCCATATTTGGGAATCTCGAATTTTTTGGCATTAATTACTTTACACTGCCTGTGGGAATGCCTTGGGTTCCTCACAGATGCCCACACAGATGCCATTACTCCTAATAGTGTTTGAAGAAACGTATCTGCAACAGGAAATAAAAAATTCAGGGCACCTTCTAAGGGGCCAAAAAGGATTAGACCCAGAGATCCTTCCTGAGCCAAACAAGCCCCAGTAACTCAGAGTTCCTGGGGTGTTCCAGGCCAGGTTTCCTGCCAGCTCCACAAGCAATCACTGCTCTGGGCTGGAAACAGGGTTCAGCATGAAACTTTAAAGGACCCCGAGCAGTGCACCAGGCCCAGACCAGCTGGGAGCTGTGGGCAACAGCTCTGCTTTCTTCTGCAAAATGCCTTTTAAAAGCATCCAAAACATGTGCTTGAAAATATGCATAATGTTAGAGCTCATTAAAGAGAAATGAGGGATCCTTAATCAGAACATGGCACAGTTACAAGTGCAAAGAGAAATTAAAACAAAGCAGGTCCCACCTGGTACCAAACTGGAAATAAAGCAGAGGATCATTGCTGTGGGATATCCCCTCCCAAAGGCAGGGAGCTCAGAAGGGCTGGAAAACTCCCCTTCTCCACTGAAACTCAGAGTCCTCACTCAGTCCACCCTCCAGGTCACAGTTCTAGTGCACGGGGGTCCCTCCTCTGGAAACCCTCCCCAGTGACTGTCACACTGGTCTCCAGAGGGTCAGTGACTCACCTGGGAATGGAGCCATCAGATTGGGAACTTGGCTATTCATTGCCACCAACTCCAAAGCTTTGAGGCCAGAAGTGGAAGCAACAGCAGCTTCCTGGGTTGTTTTTGCTTTGCTTTTTTTTTTTAAACCAAGGGCAGAAACAAAATGCAAACACATGTTCATGGCAAAGCAGGAGAGTCCATCCTGCTGTGCTCCAAGTACCAGAAATGGACAGAACTGAAAGGGGAATTTTGGGCTCAGAATTGCCCATTGTGCCTGACACACAATTGGCACAGCTCAGGCTGAGGAAAAGTGAGTGATACCATGGCTAAATCCCTGATTTATTAAAATTTCTGGGAATCAGAATTATTAAACCCCTGGGAGCCACAAATCACCAGCACAGGCATGCACTGACCCTGCCCGAGCCTGAGCTCTCATCTCTGGTCATGCTGGACACCCCCAGCACGTCCCCACTGCCACCACCACCTCCATCCTTCCACTCCACAGCTGCCACACCCATCCTGAATTCAACCTTCCCCTCACCCTCCTGCAAAGCTGAAAAGGGGACTGTTCCTTTATATCCCAAGTCTGACCAGGACTGGTGTCCTGGGAATGGCCCTTGGGAGCAAGGCTGGAAGGGTCAGGGTCTGTTCACCTGCAGCAGCCCAAAAACAAGCCAGAGTTAAATCCTCCCTAAGCAGCTTGTGAACCAAAACACTTCCACTGTTGTAGAGGTCTGAAGGTTAATCATAAAATCATGGACTGGTTTGGGTCAGAAGGGACCTAAAAACCTATCCAGTGCCACCTCCTGCCACAGGCAGGGACACCTTCCACTAGCCCAGGTGGCTCCCAGCCCACTCCAACCTGGCCTTGGACACTTCCAGGAGCATTTTAACATTTCCAGCCATATTCCCTCTGTCCAGGAAACACTGGGTTACATCAAATCTGAATCACTGTTTGTTTTCATCAGGAAAGAAATACACAAAATCTGACAGAAAAACAACACGAGGTGCTAAGAGAAACTGGTAGCACTTTTGAAAAACAACATTTGTGAGTTCATGGTTGTTATATTTTCATGAGCAATGATCCCTCATTCCCTCCAAGATAAAATCAGAAATAAATGAGCATGTTGAACAATTGGCAGGCTGTGTGTCACCCTCGTTCCAGATAATGAACTGAGATGTGTTCTGGAGCAGAGCCAAATCCCGGGAATGTGCCAATTAGTTCTACAGAGCCCAGTCGAGATCCCACAGAACTCCCCTCCCGCATCTTCATTACTGCCCTGTCTTAAATTTGGGTCTTAAACTATCCAAAGACCTTTTGGGAAAACAAGCCCCCTGCTTTCCCATCAGTGTCCTCCTTCAGAAGCCAGAGCTCGCACGTGACCCACTTGAGTGCAATATTCCAGCATGGGCCAACCCATCCCAGGCATGGAGGTGCATGGACCACAACCCTTCCCATGCTGGAGGCTCCCAGACAAACCTTCCACCTCAGGATGCTCTGAAGGCTCAGGGGCTGATGCACAGATGGGTTTGGTACCACCCACTCCTTCTCCACCTCATCTGTTCTGCAGAAGCCACGTTGGGGCTCAGGAGACCAGAAGTCCAGGACTATCAGTTGGGCTCCCATTGCCAAAGCCCTGCACTGCATTTCTCCCCATTCTCCAGCAGCAGGTTCTCCACTGGCAGCTCTGCACAAACTGGAACCCCCCAAAAAGCCACTGGGATCGTGTTTGGAGGGGACAGAGCTCAGTTTGCCTCAGAGGACACGGCTGGCTCCAGTGGGGCCATGGAAACCGGAGCTGGGACCCTGCTGGGGTGTGTCCCCAGACCCAGCTGCCACAGAGCCGTGCCCAGGTGTCCCCAGGCACACCCCTTGTCCGTGGGCAGGAAGGCTGGAGCTGCCTGTCCTCGGGAAGAGACTGAAAAACGACCCAACATGACTGCAAATCACGAGGCTGCTCTGCAGAATCTGCTTCTCCCTCACCGTGGTTTTAACAGGACAATTGATTTTTAGGGGCAAAGAGAAAACAGAGTTTCAGCTCGTTTCGTGCAGTGGATATTTACAGGATACAAATCACACCGACAACTCGGCCCCAGGTCTCAGATCCCAATCTGTGCGGGGCTGACATGGTTTTACATCACTTCCCCTCCACTCCACCTCACCTCCCAACATTTTCCCTTCAAAATTATCAGTACTGATATCAAATAGATATTGCACACACAGTGATGAAGAGCAAAATCAGCCACTTCATTTTTGTGATGAGACATCAGCAAGTTATTGGTGTTCTCCAGCCTGGATTCCCTGTCCCCCTGAGCCTTGCAGGGTGAGCAGACCTTGTGTGACAGACACACACACAGACAGGGACAGCACTTCCAGCAGTTAAGGAAAGCTGAGTCAGGAAGTTTTCTGAACTTTCCAGCTACCCATTTCTGTCAATTTATGCAATTAAAATGAATTTGCAAGAAAACCTGGGCATATAGAAGGTTCACAAACTCCACCGACCAGCCCAGCTAGCAGCAGAGCTGGATACCCTGGGCACCTTCACCCCCAGCAAGACCTTGGGTTTCATTATTTTGCTCCCTGTAGAAAACAGAAGGTGAGTAAATAAGGATGTGGATCTGCTGGAGTGAATCCAGAGGGGACCACCAAATTGATCCCAGGGCTGGAGCCCCTCTGCTCTGGAAGAGGCTGGGAGAGCTGGGGGGGTTCAGCTGGAGAGGAGAAAGATCCAGGGAGACCTGAGAGCCCCTTCCAGTGCCCAAAGGGGCTCCAGGAGAGCTGAAGAGGGACTGGGGACAAGGCATGGAAGGACAGGACACAGGGTGCCCAGAGAAGCTGTGGCTGCCCCTGGATCCCTGGAAGTGTCCAAGGCCAGGTTGGACAGGGCTTGGAG
>JAWWTY010000158.1:34975847-34998477 GCA_035222235.1 Margarornis squamiger
CCAGCTCCCTCAGCCTTTGCTGCTCCCAGAGCTGCTCCAGCCCTTGGGCATCTCCGCAGCCTGCGCTGGCCCCGCTGTGCTGAGGAGCCAGAGCTGGGCACAGCCCTGCAGATGTGCCTGCCAGGGCTGCCCACAGGGGCAGAATCCCCTCCTGACTGCTGGGAATACTCTTCCCAATGTACTCCAGGAGATGTTTGATATTTTATCCATATACACTGGTACAGGACCACTCAGAGGCGCAAAATCAGCTTTTTTACTTCCAGCAAAACTTTTCTGGTGTGATTATTCAACACTTCACAGTGAAACTCTGTTTGCTGGAAGCCTTCAGACTGGATTTAGGGTTATATCATTAGAGGGCTCTAATTCAGTGGTAGAGGAGACATTTGAAACATCACCTTGGATTTGCACCTGGTTGTTATCGCTTGAACTCAGAGACAGCCAAGGTTCCCAGGAAATCTGCCTGGGGAGAGGTCTGGGAATGCAGCTGTGGCTGTAAACAGCAAAGCCAGGCACTTCCCAGGGTGTAACAGCCCTCTGCATTCACCAGAGCATCCTACCTGTCATTAATTTTACAATAGCAGGAAATGGAGAAGTAAAACCCTTGCTTGGAGATTAATGCTCGGGAGCTCAGTGCTAAGCATTATTTACCCATAAATAAAATTATCCTGTAGTCTGGGAGTCTGCAGTGCTTCCATTACTGCCTTCCCTGCAGCCGGATGGGATCCTGCTCAGGCTCTCCCACATGTGGGCTGGCTGCCTGCGCCTTCCCCACAATGCCTGGGAAGCAGGGAGAGAGATCTCACCGCGAGGACTGAGCAGAATCAGTCGTGCCTTTTTATTTCCCAGGAAACTGTAGGAATTTGGGTGGTTTTGGAGAGCAGGATGTCCTGTCCACCCCCATCCCATCACCTCCTGACCTGTCCAGCCCTGGTGCTTTGGCACAGCAGCACTGACAGGAGGGTGGAGAGAAGGGGGAGTAGGTCTCTTCTCCCAGGTAATAAGGGACAGGAGAAGAGGAAAAGGCCTCAGGCTGTGCCAGGAAGGGGTTAGGTTGGACATCGGGAAGAAATTCTTGTCCAGCCCTGGTACAGCTGCCCAGGGCAGTGGTGGAGTCCCCATCCCTGGAGGGACTGAACACGAGTGGGACATGGAAGCCGTGGGCTCCGATTCCAGCACATTCACCTTCATCCTTTGATCTCCTAAAGCCACTTCCCCAAAGCTTCTCATCCCAGATTTCCCTCTGTAGAGCTGAGGCTTCTCTGTTCAGTTCACTTCCTGGGAATCAGGGGGTTTAGGGACATGACCCCGTCTCCTTGAATGAAACATCTATAATTTTCACTTTGTACTTAAACTCATGTAATTCAATATTTCTGCAAGGCTGAAACTTGTTTTTAAATAATAAGTCGAATACATCTGCAGCTGAGAATATTTGGCTGCCACGGCTTACACAGACTATTGAGGGAAGTTTTTTAAAATAACAGCTTTTTCAGACTTCAGCAGCATAATTAAACATATGCTTTTAACAGAGCTCACCTGCAGAGGCACCTGCCTGCAGCAGATTAAAGCTCTCAACCATATATTTGAAAGAAAAGCCAACATAGCAAAGAGAATTAGCCCTCCTGCTGGAACCGAGGGCCATAAAACTGGGTTTAAAGCAACAGAGGAGAGAACTGGGGCTGGAAAAGGGAGTGGTGGGAGAAGAGAAGGCACATGCTGAAGGCAGCACTGGCAGAGACACCACCAAGGGTTCTGGAAGAGGAGCAAAGAGTAGATTTAGCTGGAATATTGGGAAGGAATTGCTGGCTGGGAGGGTGGGCAGGCCCTGGCACAGGTTGGGCAGAGAAGCTGTGGCTGCCCCTGGATCCCTGGGAGTGTCCAAGGCCAGGTTGGATGGGGCTTGGAGCACCCTGGGCTGGTGGAAGGTGTCCCTAGCCATGGCAGGGGGTGGCACTGGATGGGCTTTGGGGTCCCTTCCAACTCAGACCATTCCATGGCTCTTTGATTGGCTTGTCTGGGAGCCTCCCTCCCCAGGACCTGCCTATTCCTTGCTGTAGAGGCACAAGTGAGATGGAAGAGGCTGTGCCAGAACCCTCTGCCTTATGCTGTGATTTAGTTGTGCAACAACCCGGGGAGGAGAGAAAGAAATCCTCCCACCACATCACAACAATGCAGAGCAGAGACATGACAACCAGGATAAACAGGGGTTCGGCCAGGAAAAATAGAACCTCATTTTCCTTATCTTTTTTTAAAGTGCCAGCTTGAAAAGAAGCAGTGAAAGGATGCCCTTTAGAGGAAGCACAGCCTTTGCCTTGTTTTTGAACTAAAGGAGCACCTGCCCTGACAACCAGGGGAGAATAATGGACTGAGAAACCACAGCCTGTTTATTTTTCATTTGTTCATTTGAAGATTCAAAACAGGTGGATGAAGGGTTCTCTCTGCAGGCTGGTTAAAAGCTCTGCTCACCCCCTCATCAGTGAACTCCTCTCTGTTCCACTGAAGGGAAAGGAGCTCCTCCTTCTCTACAGGCCTGGGAGCATTAGGAATATGTCTTTTAAGGGAATCTGTATATAATGTCATCATTTCTTTCTTTCCTCTGAAAAGTTCAATGTTTTCAGTCACTCCCTCAGTGTTTTTGTTGGCTGTAGCAGCTGGATTTGGGAAGGCAGCAGAGACTGAAGGAGTTGACAAAGACCCTACTCATCACTTTGTACAAATGCTTTACCATAACACGGGGTGTTTTAGAGGAGACCTCCAATTGCCTTGTCCTGAATCTCTAATTGCAGGTTTCCTTCCCCTTCAGAAGCAAAACATCAAAGCCCAAAATCTTGAGATATCCCAGTTTCGTACTATATTTAACCCCTTCACATTTCAGACCTGTTTCTCCTGCAAGGGACTGAATGTGCCTGTTCAAAGTTAATATCTAAGGGTTTTGGCAGCTGTCCCTGCACAGGCAGAGCTGTGCTGCTGGGGCTGGTATCAGTGAGCAGCAGTGTCACCCTGCTGCTGGGTTATCAGCAGTGAAAGCCCAGCTGGCTCACACACTTGGAAGATTCAGGCTCCATAAAAGTGTGCTGAGAAATTGTGCCCATAGATAACAGGGATAGAGTGAGAGGGATCCCCACAGGGACTGGGCTGGGCAGCAGCAACCAGAGGAGGGGAGATTTTTGGTAACTGAGGATGAGTCTAATTCAGCATCTCTGGGTCACAAGGGCTGCTGGGCTGGACCCCAGGGCCCCCTCAGTGCTCTCCAGGCCCAACAGGATTCAGTCCACAGGAACAGGACAGAACAAGTCCAAAGCATCTTCTCTCCCCTCTCAACAAACCCTCCTGTTGTTCTTTGGAAGCTCCATAAGGAAACCTCCACATGCCCAAAGCCTCTCCTGATCCAAGCCTTGACCAGGAGGGTCAGTTTTGGGGGTGGAAGCCACAGGCAGCACTTTGGGGTGACTCAGACTGTGGAAGGACTGTAAAGGGTTGTCTCAGTCCAGGCCAACACAGCCCAGAAGACCCAAATGGCTTTTTCTGCCTCAGCCAGGTGTCCTGGCATTTATCTCCAACAGCTACACCAAGTTCTCATGTGTGGAGATGAAACTTGGTCAGCATTTAGGAGGATGGACACGAGAACCTTCTTGGCACTGCAGCTCCAAAGAGACACTCCACAACCCCAGACCTGCTTTGCAAACACTTTCCTGTCCCCTCCCCATCTGCTTTTCTTCCTCACAGAACTTGTTTTTATTTCCTACCTACAAGTTCTGCTTGGCCCACAAGCAAACCTCAGATCCTTGACACGGGAAGACAGATTGATCCCAAGCCCTGCTGAAACAAATGGTGACTCTCTTTTAACTCTGCATCTGCTCACCCCATCATTGCTGTGCTGTTTGAGCAGAGGGAGCAGTAAATCCACGTTAGCAGTGACTTGCTGTATGTCTGAAGTTTATAAATCATGAAGGGACAGCCCCATCCTGCATTATTAAAATCTGTTATTACACTCTGGGTCTGAGCTCAGATAAAGCCACCGTGCAGCTGTGAGCCATGTGTCTTGTTTGCCCGATGTAAGAGCTTCTGGAAAGCAAAGGAAAAGGGATATTAAAATATCCTGCTCAGAAATGTCACGTAGTATGAAGATGGAGTGGCAGACAATGCAGCTGACTAGAAAGCGTTTGACTGATGCGGCTTTGGAAGTAACAGATAAAGTCTCTGATGGGTGAATCCCACCCTCCCCTCTGCTGCTTCTCCCTTTAAAGTCACAGGAGAGATTCATGGAGGAGGCTGCAAAGTGCAGAGCAATCCCCCAAAGGAATCATTCAGCACTGCAAAGCATCTTCAGCAGAAATCCTGCTCCGGTGCAGTATTGACATAAAACTTCATTTAGCAGAAGTCAGAGGGAAAAAAGGCTGTGTCTCTTCAGTGGTCTTTAGAGAGAAAGAACAGAACCAGAGAATGGTTTGGGTTGGAAGGGACCTTAAAGGTCATCTATTGCAATCCCCCTGCCACAGCTTCTCTGGGCAACCCATGCCAGGCCCTCACCCCCCTCACAGGGGAGGATTTTTTCCATATATCCTAAATTTCTCCTCTTTCATTTTGAAGCCATTCTCCCTTGTCCCATCCCTCCAAGCCATTGTCCAAAGTCCCTCTCCAGCAATCTTGGAACCCCTTTTGGCCCTGGAAGGGCTCCAAGGTGTCCCCAGAGCCCTCTGTGCCCCTCTGAGGGGCTGCAGTGCCCTGACATTGCCCAGCCCCTGGCAGGTGATTCCACCAGAGCTCCCGCTCCCTGCCCTGCTGACAACACATCCTGAACAGCCCTTCTCTTTGCTCGGCAATTTGTTATCCTCGGGAGAACTGGAGGGAGAGGAGGAGACAAAGCTCTGCATCCCTGTGTGCTCCGGGTACCGTCTGTGCAGCCTCGTGTTTCCTTCCCCCTGTCCCCGCTCCCTTCGCTTGCCCCGGCAGCTCGTGCGGCACGAGGGAAACACCGAGGGCTCCCAGAGCGTGCTGAGGAGCCACGAAACCTGGCAGCAGCACGAGGGCCAAGTTTAGTGCTCTCAGTTATCGGGAGCTCATCTGAAAGTGGGAAAGGGAAGGCAGGCACCCCGCCAACTTTCCCTCAGGAGAGCGTGGAACTGCTGGGGGGCTGCTGGCACCTGCCCTGGCCGTCCCACTGCCCCCAGACCCCTCACCACGGCTCACAGCAATAAACCCTCAGGCAGAAGGAAAACAGCCCTTGCCATTCCTACATTTCCAGTGGTTAGGAAACTTGAAAACAGAGGTTTTCCTCCCATTGGGGTGTCTGAGGTGTCGGGCGATGGGGTTTGCACACACTCACGCCCTGAGCTGATGCTGCATTTTAAACACAGTGCACTGCACACCATTTATTTACTTCATTTATTCCGTGGTACCTTAAGGCTTTATCCCCGTTTGCCCATTTTTCCATCCCATCCCTCATTTGCTGGTGACAGCAGACAGTCATTAGACCTGTGAAGTGCAAGGATGGCTTCCAGCAGCAGCACTCACAGCTCTGTCTTTGCCCATATGCCCAGATTTGTTCAAAACCAGAATTTTTGAGTAATTTATAGCTGTTCTTCCCGTGATACAGGTGGTTTATTGACCTGTTTGATCAGTACCCCTGGTCTCACAGGAGAAACTTCTCTTTTTGTGCTGCTCATTTATGGACTCCTCCAAGCACGACAATGTGCTGCCTATTACCTTAATTGACTGATTTTCTAACAAGTTTCTCTCTACCTACAAAAAAACACAATTTCAAAATGCTTGAACAGCTTCAGGTTTGCTCATCCTCCCCATCTCAGGACACCTATTGCTCATTCTTGCCTTGCTCACCTCTGGGTGACCTTGAAAGCCCCCCAGAAGGTCACAGATGGAGTTCAGCCATTTGAGGTTCAGGCAATGAAATCTGCCAACACTGACACAGGGCCAGCTCTACTCTGCTCCAAGCAAAACCACGATATTTAGATACGAGTTGCCAGTCTCATTATTTCTCCTACTGAAGCCAATAAAGATGCTGCTGCTGGCAAAGGGAGAGCAAAGTCCAAAGGACACAGTCATACAACTTTTAATCTTCATAATTCTTTTATTCTAACTACAATGAATGAAAAAGAACCTAAATCTTTGCTGGTCCACAAAGGAGAGCCTGGATTCATTCTCAGAAAAGCTCTTTCTCTCTAATGAGGAGCACAGAATAAGCAACCACGAACAGAATCAAACCACACCAAAATCTAAAGGAAGGAATAAAGACTGTGAGTCCTTTCTTTAAGAATATAACCCTCACCTCTAAAGCATCGGGACTGGTCCATCAGGATACAGCTAAAGGAAATTAAAAGTTACACAGGAGCCTGCTGAGCTAAACAAACTGCATTAGACCCAAACTGTGACCTTTCAGCTGTGCCTCAGAGCTCTTGGAATGCAAGAGAATATATGAATATATGGCACAGGTAGCTCGGAGTCTTTATGGCCTTGGGAGCACTCACGACCCCTGGAAGGAGTCCCTGGCACAGTATTTATTTCCCTCCATGGCCTCAGGGCTCGTGTCCCTTTTCCATCCAAGCTTATTCTGACCACACAATGGGAGGCCAATCCCCACAGGTCCCTGCATTCCCTAATTTCTCGAGGAGATGGAAAACACAGCTCCAGAGGATGGGATTGCAGGGTCAGGGCAGCTGCTGGGTGCCCAGGGAGAGCTGCCTGGCTGCACAGGGACAGGAGCTGGATCTCCAGGCCTGCAAATGAGGAGCCTGCACATTTCCCCACATCGTTACCACGTCCCTGTTCAATCACAGCATGTCTAAAAGCGCAGGCACAAGGCTGGAGTTGTGGCCCCAAAGGGAACCTTTCTGGGTGTGTAACAACTTCATCACAGGCACTGATTTCCAATGACAGCCCTTGCACTGGGGAAGTTCGTATATTGTCATTAATTGCAAAAAAACATACTTAGAAAATGTAGTCAGGCAAATATTTGGAGTCTGAGGATTTAAGAGAGGCCCATCCTGCTGGAAGCACCATTATATTCAGCACTGCTGAGATCAATGCCATATATTTGAATTAAACCTGCATTAATCCCCCTATAAAGGACTGGAGCCATCCAGTCAATTTTCAGATTGTAAACACAGCTTTTGTTAATACAGTAAAAATAAACCATTTCTCTCTCAGCCCTAACTCTGATGATGGAACCTGTTTCAAGCACAGCTCTTTAGTCGCCACCATACTGTAATTATTCATCAAACTGACAGAATAAAGATCCTTTTTATCCATCTTCTATTTCATCCAGAAACATTTCGGTGGTTTGTGAGCAACAGCCTCTCCGAGTGTCAGGACATTGCTGATGATATTGGCAATAAATAAATAGTGGCAATTCTCGCTGGAGGGGAAGGCAGAGCCTCTGCTTGTGCTGTGCATTACCCACTGCTCCTGCTTACAGGGTGAGGGGTGTGGTAATATTAAATAACTCAGCTTTTAAATGTATCCCAGCCTTGCAAATTATATAGGTGAGATCCACACACTCTACAATAGTTTAGTTTTACCAAGCTCTCTCCAGCTGAGAGGTTCCCTCTCTGTAGTTGAGTTTTCGGTGCTGGGAGGGGTTTCACCAGTCCCACCTTGGTGTGGTGGGAGCTGGAGGTCACCCACAGGTGTGAGACCTGCGCTGAGCCAGCCCCACCGGGCCAAACCCACCCAGAGCTGCGGCTGCACAGGGGCAGGAGCACAGCAGGGGCAAGAGGGACTGGGCTTACACCACAAGGGCTGGGCTGTTTGCAGTTCAGGAGGAGAATTCCTTACTGGGGATCTCAGCTCTGTCATTTGGCAGCTGAGCTGTGCTTTTGCTTTGGGTAAGAGCAGTAGCCTGCCTTTGAGAACTTGCTCTGCTGAAATCAGTAAGGTGTAAAAAATAAAATAAAATGGAATGCATTGCCTGGGAAAGCCTGAGGACAAAGAGAATTCCAGAAGGGTTTGGCTTGGAAGGGACCTCAAAGCCCATCCAGTCCCACCCCCTGCCATGGGCAGGGACACCTTCCAACCAGCCTAGGTTGCTGCAAGCCCCATCCAACCTGGCCTGGGACACTCCCAGGGATCCAGAGACAGCCACAGCTTCTCTGCCCAACCTGTGCCAGGGCCAGGCTTGCTGGTCTGAGATCACCAAGGGCTCCTGATTACAACACCTTGTTTCACATGTCACATGGCTGGGGGACCATATGACAATTTTGGCTTCATGGACCACTAGGACACAGAACATCTCTGCTGAGCTGGGGGAGCTGAGGGTTGTGCTGCTCTGTCCCTCCCCATCCTCCTGGACCTGAAGGAATGAGGAGCTGAGTTTTTGCAGGGACTGGGTGTGACAGCTGATGCAACAAGAAAACAGCCAGTGAAGGCATCAGAATCCATCATCCCCAGCACTCATTTCACAGGCCTTTAGACCAACCCTCCTGCTACAAAATCATCCATCTCAGTAATTGCAAAATCCATTAGAAACAAGCAGGAGCTGCCACCCAACACAAGCCTTCGTTTTGTTTAGCTCACGTTATAAAGGCAATTTGGAATTACATCCATTTGAATTGTAATGGGGTGAGCGTGGATGGGCTGCAAACAACACGGAATTTGTGGGGGTTATAATCACTGTAATTTGTATACAAGGAAAAGTTGATGAACTTTAGCATTTTGGTGTAAGGAGGCTGGACAGAACCTCAGCTGGAGCTCACACTTCCCTTACTCGCTGTGTGTGCTAGCCAGCCTCACTCCCAGTATGCAATTCCCATTATTCCATACTCTTCTCCCCTTACTAAAACCAAGTTTTATGTTTTCCTGAGCTCTGCAGGTTTTATAAGCAGCTGCAAATCCCCTCTGATGACAGCATTTCTGTTCTGCCATTTACCAACCTCTGAACAAATTGACTGATATTACTCAACTTACAGACACTATTGAAATGGTAACATTAAAACAAGTAATTTTATACATATAATAACATATATAACATAGCCTTGTCATAAGAACTAATCTTCATTTCCACAAATTTTCTGTATTTCAAGGAGTATGAGGCACTACAGTGATGAGTTTTCCTTGCCATGGTTGTGAGCTGGCTATAGCAGCAGGAAATGGTGTTTACTGAAATTGGTGCCAAAATTCTGCCAAAAACTTATTGCACTCTTTTATCACAGATTAAAATAATGGAGAAATAAGTTCCAAATTGCTATAGTAAGGTTTGAACACTGTAGCAAAAATCCAGAAATATTGCTATAGGCCAGCTTTATATGTCAGTACTAAAACAAGCACAAAAATCCTTCAAGAGCACCCAGAAAAGGTTGGGCACCTCACAGAGTTGAATGTTTCGTGGCAGATCTTTGTGAGATCACCTGGGCTGGAAAGAGTCCAAAAAGCAGGACCTCCTTCAGCTTAATGGCTGTCACAGGGTGAGGATTTAGTGTCATTTCTTGAACTTATCACCAGGCATTGATATTTCCTTTAGAGAATTTAGAGCAAGGAAAAGCAAATTTCCTACTTGAACAGAAGTAGAAGACACATTTCTTCTTAGATATTTCCAACTCAGTTTCAAATTTAACTGTTCAGTGCACCACAATTATTTATTTGGCTGTGAATATAAATGTTGGGGTTGTTTCTGAAGCCTGAAAAACCCTGTTGTTTGGATGGAGAGCAGTGAGGGCTGGAGGGTTATGGCATCACCGCAGAGCACACATGTCCTTGGGCAAAACCCTGTGTGTGTGCACATGTGAGGATGTATCCCAGTGCCCACAGGGAAAGCCTGCCCATGAACCCTGACAGCTCCAGCCAGGATGGCACAGGAAACTCTCTCCTTGGAGAAGCTGGCACTCCTTGGAGTAGCTCTCCAAGGTACCTGAACATGGCTCTGTATCACAGCTGGTTTGGGCCGACACTCTCCGGAGCCGGACTCGAGGATCTGGGATTTCCAGTTCCCATCATTACCCAGGACTGCAGATAATAATGACAATAATAATAATAATCAATACCAGGCGAACAGCAATGAACGCTCTGGAGAGCTGGGCTTTGGAAAATATTATGTAGCTCGACTTTAATCCCCACACAAAATTGCACTGTTGATGTGCAGCTGAGCTTGTTCCTCATCCCCACATCCCTGCAAGGAAAGGCTGAAATCTCCCTGTGAGCAGATATTGCCAATATCGACCAGCACAGCCAGAAGTGGGGGATATAAAATTAAAGCCACCCAGGTCATTGAGCTCAGGCTTTATGAGCCTCATAAAGAAGCCAGGAAAGAGTTAGATCTCCATCAAGTAACTCTTCCCACAGTGGCTGTGGAGCTCCTGGCCCTGCACAGCCCCATGAAACCCCCGTGAGGCACTGCTGTGGTGGGGGATGCCTGGCCAACAGCTATGAACACATTTGCCCCTCCTTTGCTGAATTTGGTTGACTTTGATGTTTCCAACCACAATCACAGTAAATACTTTTATAGTTCATGTTTTAAAACAAACAAAAGAAAATATCCACACACCTGTTGTACCTGAGCTTGTGCAGAGCTGGCAGGGGCAGGATTGGCACAGGCATCTGTGTACTTGGGCTTGGCATTGAGAGGTGCAGGAGAAGTCAGAGGGCACAGGGGGATCCATGTGTGACAGCTTGACATCACTGCCCCCACCACCTGCTTCTCATGCCACAGGGAGAAGGGAAGTAGCAGGAGAAGAGTCCTCTGGCACCCAAAGCCCCAGGAAGAGCTTTCTCACACCATCAGTTCAAAAGCAGGTTTGCAGGTTTCAGAGCACAGACTGTATTTCCAGAATAGTGTTATACATACAGCGAATCAGGGGATCCCAGAATAGTTTGGATTGGAGGGGACCCCAAAGCCCATCCAGTGCCACCCCCTGCCATGGGCAGGGACACCTTCCACCAGCCCAGGGTGCTCCAAGCCCCGTCCAAACTGGCAGAGGACGCTTTCAGGGATCCAGGGGCAGCCACAGCTTCTCTGCCCAACCTGTGCCAGGTCCTGCCCACCCTCCCAGCCAACAGTTCCTTCCCAATATCCCACCTAACCCTGCCCTCTGGCAGTGGGAAGCCACTCCCTTGTCCTGTCTGTGATATATGAATAAACTCTATTCTGCAGAAGTAGGCAGATAGACCTGAGACAACACCCTTAAAGGTGTTTCTGTGAGCAGAGTCCCCAGAGCCCCTCCCTCCCTGGGAAACCAGGGCTGCTCATCCCCCCTTCCCTGTCCCCCAGCTCCAGGAGTGACATCTGCTCCAGCCAGCTGGGGAATTCAAACATAATTACCTCAGCAGGCACGAGGCGCATTTGTTATTAACATATTGATTAATTGTATTCAAAGGATACTAAGTGACATTGAAAACTTCAGTGGCTTTGTTACCAGCACAAACCAAAAATAAACTAACCCTCCGAAATTCCCCCCTGTACTGTAGACTCTAGACTGTAAAATTTGGGAGGGTTTTTTACTGAAATGTTGTTTTAATGTTCTGTTGCAATGCTGAATTTGAGATGCTGGAATCAGAGTTCCCTTTTCTGAATTGCAGCACCACCTGAGGGATGTGGTTTCCTATAAAACATTCCCTTCCTGGGGCTCTGCTGTCCCTGTGGGCCACAGGACACAGCTCTGTACCAGCCAGCACTGACAGGGTCAAATACTGACCAGTCCTGTGCTTGTGCTAATGTGACCACAAATATCCCCAGCCCCTCCCCTGGCTCCACAGGGACCATCCTCCGCCCAGGACACAAACACAGGTTTGGCACCTCTGCGTTTCCCAGCACTATTCCAAACTTCCCTGTGCCACATTAGATTTGAAACCTGATGTTTTTCATTCCCATCTTGTTATTTCCATCACCAACCCTCCCATCCTGACAAGGATTCCCTTCCCTGCCTGCTGACACGTGCCATGCATTGCAGAGTTCTTGGACAGACATCAGCTCCCCCTGACTCCTCTTGCAGGTGGGCAGGAGCTGAGGGAGAAGGGAAAGTGCTCCTCACCCACCTGGGCTTGCAGCTTTGGAGCCCTGAACTCTCCCAGGGCAGAATTTGCCAGGGATGGAGGGGAACAGGCACAGGGAGGGTTGCAGCAGCTCCAGGAGAAGGGGAAGGTGAGACATGGCTCTGACACAGCCTGTGAGAGCAGCACCTGACAACGGGCTGGATACAAAACACTGAACTTCAGGGCTTGTCAGAGTGCTGTGCTTTGTACAGTATTGCTGAGTCTGTGCTGAGCAACAGCTCCCTGGAAAACCCCCTGTTCAGGGAAACTCCTCCCTTGCATCCTTCCAGGAACTGCTTTCTTTCTGAGATTCAAACTCACAGATGAGATACAGTCACTTCAGGCATGAGGGTTTGAAGCTACTGGCAGGAGTTTTGCTAAGTGGTTCATTGATGCAATGCCAGATTAGTCCACCCTACTTGTAAACTCACTGCCAGTTCCAGGTACCTCTTAAACCTTCTCAGGGTGAGCTCATTGAAATCTTTTCCTAAAAGCCAGGATGAGCAAAGGCTTCAGCTCCATATTCTTAGAAACAGAGACTGCTTTAAGTTGGAAAAGCCCTCTGAGCCCATCGATTCCAACATCCCCAGCACTGCCAAGGCAGCAGCAACCTGAATGCCACATCCACCCTGCAGAGCCAGCCCAGCCAGAGCTGTGCATGGACAGTGGGAAAGGCAGAGCACATGGGAAGCCACTGAGGGCCCAGGCTGGAGTCACCAGTTCCAAGCAGATTGTTTTGGATTCAAACACACTGTCTTTTCCCCACAGTGCCCATTGCTCAGCCCTGTGCATGGAGACAGCCCTGAACACACCACAGAGCAGCAACAACAACCAGGCAGGCTCCTGAAACCTACAGAAGAGGCTCTTCTCAAGGCAATTTGCCATCAAGAGAGACAGCACGAAATAGCAGAAAATCAGGAGGCAGACTGTTCTCAAGAAATCTGCAGCTCAAGAGGTTCAGAGCGTGGGATACCTGGGAAAGCTCTTTGGGTCCTGCGTGGAAAACAAAGCCAAGCTTGCAGAAGCAGGTGGTTAAAGCCCCATCACAAAGCCAGTCCTTACTGAAACAGGTTTGCTTTCAGGTTCTGACACTCACTGAGGGGCAGCAGGGCTGGGATGGGTCTGAGGCCACAGCCAGAGGCTGCAGAGCTCCCACCAGCTGCCCCCAAACCTGCCCCCAGTTCTGCCAATGGGTGGCACATCCCAGGTGGGATCAGACTTTGACGTGTTACCACCCAGGGAAGGGGCTGTGAGGAAGAACTCTTCAATGAAACAGAAGAAACTCAATTTCAGATCATTAAAAAGGGACTTTCATGGACTAAAAAGCAGAGGGAAGGAATGTGAAGTGCAATCAGTATTGCAGCTGGAAGGTGCTGATGGCTGGAGAGGCAAGGCTGGGGAGAGCAGGGAATCACAGAGGCACGGAATCACTGGGCTTGGGAAAGTCCAGCCTGTGACTGATCCCCACCTTGTCACCCAGCCCAGAGCACTGAGTGCCACGGGACAAGGTGGCATCAGGCACAAGTTGGACGTGATGGTCTGGGAGATCTTTTCCAGCCTCAGTGATTCTGTGATTTTCCTCTCCCAGGCAGATTAACCTGTACAGGCTGAATCAGTCGCTGATTAAAAAACAAACAAACTCAACCAAAAACCAGCAAAAGAAACAAACAAAAAAACACCACAAAACAAAACCCAAACATATTTTCTGCAGCAAACCAACATTTTTGCCATATTCTTATTGTTTTTCTATGATATTTTCTATTGATGAAAATTAGAAGCTAGTAGGAAATTAATCTGTCTCTGTGAAGGTATTTATGCACCTAACACTTCCTTAATGAGCTGGATTTCAGCACAGAGCACTCCAACTTCACAGCTGTGTTTAGTCACTTGTTTACTGGCAAAGAAAAATAATCCTGTTATTCTTGTGCCTTCTCCTACATGTGGTCCCAGCACACTGAGCAGACACCTGAGATACGTGTTATACTTGGGTACATCTCTAAATAGAAGTTACTGCCCTTAGCACAACTGGGGCAACATTTGGAAATTCAACCACAAGTCTTTGTTTGCACAAAGATCTGTTCTAATTTTACGAAGTCCTGTCCCTTGCATGTCTACTTCTGGATGCTTCAGTCAATGAGTTTCCTTATGGAGATTTGAAGAGGCAAATCCCTCTGCCATATTTTTAGGAATCTGTTTCAAAACAGGGACTAGAACAGAAGAGTCTTTGTCCTGAGATTTCATTGTAAGACCAGTAATTCAACTGTTAATTGGAAGCCTGAAACAACCCAGCCTGTGCCACAAAACAATTCAAGACATTATTTAATCAGACACAGCAGAGGAAACCCCCCTGTGCTGAGAAGGAAAAGGTACCTCTGTCATCTGATTTAATCTCCACTGAACCTCCAGGGTGATCTTTGGAGCACGTTTGACTGCTCCATCCCTGGGAGTGTCCCAGGCCAGGTTGGACAGAGCTTGGAAAAACTTGGGCTGGTGGGAGGTGTCCCTGCCCATGGCAGGGGTGGCATTGGGTGGGCTTTGAGGTCCCTTCCCACCCAAGCCAGGCTGTCATTCCACGATTCTGAATCTCACTGGGAACGTGACGCAGTCCTAGGTCTGCTGTAAAGAAATCCTGGTGGTTCTGAAGTCCATAGTCTGACTCACCTACAACATCCCCTTCCCTTTCAGGTATGAGTTGTTTTTAGCAGGATTACTCACTGGAAGTGGTGGTGCTACATCTGAAACAGCACAGCTTTTCAGTTCAGAACAAAGTATTTCAGAATCCTTGCCACAAGTGTTGCGTTTTCCTGCTCCCGAGGCAATACTTAATTAATTCACAAGTGCTGAAAAGCAGAACTTAATGATGACAAGGATTCAAAGGTAAATGTACAAAGCTGGGGACATCAGGGAACACAGAGCACAGCTTCCCTTGGAATTTCCAGGCTGTAAAATGGTGGCAATAAATGTGGCTCAAGAGAGCAGTTTTAGGGCCTCCTGTCCCCCCTCACTCTCATGGTGATGATCACTCCTGGATTCCACTCTCCTGCTTAGGGGCAGAATCTGCATCTTCCCAAAGTTCTCATAGTAGGTGGTGGTGGATGTGATTTACATCATTTGGAGACAGCGAGGGAGGGCCCCAGGGATGCCCTCACATCTGTGAGGGATGTAGTTATTGCCTCTTGGGCAAAGAGACATCACAGAATCCTCTAAACTGATTGTTCCTTGAAATACCCTAAAAATGCATAGAAAACATCCTAAAATTTCATTGAAATATCCTAATAAATGCAGTGTAAATGCATTGAAATACTTTAATAAATGCAGTGAAAAACCTTAAAAACCACAGTGAAATAAATAAATGGAGTGAAATACCCCAACAAATGGTTTGAAATACTCTAATAAATGGTTTGAAATACCCTAATAAATGCAATATTCAGGTCCAGCTCTCCAGGAGAAAACAACTTCCCACTTCCACCTCAGCAGAGAAAAATTGTGTTGAACGAGGCATTCTGGAGCTGAAGGTTGGGTTTTACTCTTTTTCGTGCTTCTATGAGTATCCAACAGACTGAAACACAAGAACAATTCATTTCAAAGTAGGAAGAGGAAGAAAGAAGAAACCCAAGTATTGAAGCAGTTTTTGAGCAGGTGAGAAATAACATTCAGAGTAAGTCAGGCAGGAAATCCAGGGATCCAGTGCCTTAAATGCAGTGACTGAGTATGATCTTAGACATTTTTGTCAATAATAAACTAGGGAGGAGTTGGTTAGATGGCCTCTGCTCCCAGGAACCAGCAAAAGGAGAATGGGAAACAACCTCAAGCTCTGCCAGGGCAGGGGCAGGTGGGACAGCAGGAGGAATTTGTGCCCAGGGAGGGTTGGAGTGCCCAGCCCTGGAGGTGCCCAAGGCAGGACTGGCTGTGGCACTCAGAGCTCTGGGCTGGGGGACAAGGTGGGCATCGGGCACAGGGTGGGCTCTGTGGGCTGGCAGGGCTTTTCCAGCCTCAGGGATTCTGGAATTCCATGAAATTCCCACTGTTAAGGTTTGGTGATGATGCTGAGGCTGAAGCAAAGGCAACTCTAGCTGAGGACAGACCTCACTGCAGGGCTGAACACCAGCCATGCTCAGCACATCTCCCTGTGCCCAGAAACAGCCAGGACAGGTTTTCATGGTGATTAAAGGTTGTGAAGTCCACAATGGAGAAAACTATCCCAAAGTTTGGACAGGTTGCTGTCATGGGGCTGTGTGAGGACAGGAGAGCTGGAACCAAAAAAGAAATGAAACAGTAGAACAAAAGCAGGACTTTGTGCTCTGAGTGTGGTTCCAGCAGCTGGTCCGGTGAACGTCCCTGCCAGGAAAAGCATCCACACACCCCCCACCTTCAGTAGAGCTGCTATTAATGGAATCTGAGGCCACTCTTCAACTTTCAACAGTTTCAGGCACAAATAAGAGAAAATTTCCAACTCAAAAGGATAATCTCCTGTCAGAAAGAGAACAGCAAGTGCACTGAATACTTTAAAAGCTTTGGAGATATAAAGATTTATTGTATTTCCCTACAAGTCAGAAGCTTTGATTAAAGGTTAAAAATAGAAAATAGGGATGGAATTAAGTTGTAAAAGATCCCCCTCAAATAACAATTTTTATACTGTTGCTATGGCTGGGGATGGTTTCATGGTATGTCTCACTTTTCCTTTTAAAATTTATCAGGATTCGTTTTTGAATAAACTCAATTGAGCTTATTTTCCAAATTCAGGACAGAATTTGCAAAAAACAGGAGGGTTTTGTAATATTACATAGGATCATAAAATCACAGAATGGCCTGGGTTGGGAGGGACCCCAAGGCCCACCCAGTGCCACCCCCTGCCATGGGCAGGGACACCTTCCACCAGCCCAGGGTGCTCCAAGCCCCATCCAACCTGGCCTGGGACACTCCCAGCGATCCAGGGGCAGCCACAGCTTCTCTGGGCAACCCTGTCTCTCCCAGCCAGGAATTCCTTCCCAATATCCCATCTAACCCTGCCCTCTGGCAGTGGGAAGCCATTCCCCCTTGTCCAAAGTCCCTCTCCATGTTTCCTGTCATCTCCTTCAGGCACTGCGAGGCCACAGTTTGGTCCCTCCAAAGCTTCTCTTCCCCAGGCTGAACAACCCCAGCTGTCCCAGCCTTCCCTCCCAGCAGAGCTGCTCCATCCTCTGACCATCCTGGTGCCTCCTCTGGACTCTCCAGCAGCTCCATGCCCTCCCTGTGCTGTTCCCCAGGCTGGAGCAGCTCTGCAGGTGGGGTCTCACCTGGGGGGCAGAGGGGCAGAACCCCCCTGCCCTGCTGCCCACGCTGGGGGAGCACAGCCCATGGCACAGGGGGTTCTGGGCTGGGCATGTCCAGCCCCTCATCCACCCCCAGGTCCTGCTTGGCAGGGCTGCTCCAGTCCCCACATCCCTGGGGACACTCAGGTCCTGACCCTGGGCTGGGGGTCCATTCCATGTCCAAGCTGCCACAGCTCCTCAGCTCGGTGGCACTTGGATCACACCCTCACAGAAAGTCCTTCCAGGGCTGGTCAGGAGACACATGAGCTCAGTGACACTGAATAAAAATCAGCTTTTCTCACCTTGGGTGTGTTTCTCACTTCTAACACATCCTTGGAGGTGCCAGGACAGAAAACACAGAAATCCCATTTGTTTAAAGGTAATTTGACATTCGTTGCTATTTGGGTGACTCGATTAGGAATTACCTCTGAGGGCACTTGGAAAACAAAAACTTGTTAACAAGTAGCCTCAGTTTTTTCCAGAAAGTTAGAAAATGGCCAAACTGTAGAATCCCAGAAAGTACTGCCTAAAGCCAGAGGGAAAATTAAATGTGGGGGGAAACGGTGAAAGCAAGAAGAGACCAACAGGCTTTGGTGAAAAATGATGCTTGAAAGAGCAGTGGAATTCCAGAGTGGTTTGGGTGGAAAGGGACCCTAAAGCTCACCTCATCCCACCCCTTGCCATGGGCAGGGACCTTCCACTAGTCCAGGTTGCTCCAAGCCCTGTCCAGCCTGGAGGTGCAGGAAAGCCATCCCTGAGGGAGGAGGGATGTGCAACCCCCCCGGTTTGGGGTGATGCTGCAAGCACAACACCTGCATTTCCTCAATATTGTCCCCACATTCTTCATTAGCTTTGGCTGCATGCCAGCTCCCAAGGATTTGCAGTCTTGCAATAATTGGAAATGTGATTCTAGGAGCGATAGGTCTTAAAACGCACCGGCCCTGCCTACACACACATCCAGAGATTGTCATTTGATTAAACCCAAGCAGCTCATAGTCCTGCTATTCACCAAGGAAATTGTGTGTGCTATCTTGCTGCAGCACCGAGCTCTGTTGTAAAGCCATCCTTAAACAACAGCGGGAAAGAAACGGGCCAACTTAATAGAGCTGAACTTGCACACAAAAGCAGACAGAACGGGTGTCTTCTCAGCAGAGTCCCAGAAGGCATCGCCCTTCCTCCCCCTCCCCTCTCTCCATGCTCAGCTGAATTCCCAAGAGGGAGGTTCAGGTTGGATATGAGGGAAAAATGCTTCTCTCAAAGAGGGGTCAGGCACTGGGAGGGGTTGTCCAGGGCAGTGGTGGAGTCACCATCCCTGGAGGTATCCAAAACATGAGCACACACGGGACTTTGTGATATGAGTTAGTGGCCAGGGTGGCATTTGCCTGAAGGTTGGACTTCATGGTCCTGGAGGTTTGTTCCAATCTTGAAAATTCCACGATTCTGTGAATCTGCCTGTCCACCCTTTTTTGAAGGGCCTGGGGCACTTCTGAAACCCCTGTTTGTGTTCCCAGCACACCTCAAAGACAGGCACCCACTGCACAGCTCAGCCCCTTTCTGTGCCACCCAAGGCTGCTGAACAAACAGGGATCACACCTGGGGATGAGCTGAGGGCAGCAGGGGAGGGGGGAGCTGGAGCTGCATCGGGGGATGTACAGAGGACCACACGTGGGGCTGCTCTCAGAGAACATTGCTCATTGCTCACAAAAGCTGCTAACACAGCCTCTTTTCTGCTCAAGTGAGCAAAATATCCTCGTAGGAGAAGTTTGTTAGCTCAAAAATAGAAAATTCTATGCATGATGTAATTCAGTTGAAGCTTCAGCAAGCTGGAATTGCCTGACCTTTTGATCTTTGGCAAATAAAGGAAGAGCCCTGAGGAAGCTTGGCAGGGCTGCACCCTCAGTGCAGGAGCACAGGAGCTCTGGTCATATTTTCATGTGAAGGGACCAAGACCTGGGAAAAACATAGGTAGGAACACATGTTGTAAACGTTGATCAAATGAAACACCTCCCAAACATCTGCACAAAGGTTCCAGGAGGTGCTGTCCTTGCAGACACTGCCCACCATGGGGCAGCTCCAGGGCTGGAGCCACTGGCACCCAGAAAGCTGTTCCTGCCAAGTGCTGAGGGTGTATTTAGAGTCAGAGAATATCCTGACTGGAAGGGACCCACAGGGACCATCCAGCCCAACCCCTGGCCCTGCCCAGACACCCCAACAATCTCCCCCTGTCCCTGGCCCATTGTCCAAACCCTCCTGGAGCTCTGGCAGCCTTGGGGCTGTGCCCACTGCCCTGGGCAGCCTGGTCAGTGCCCACCACCCTCTGGGGGAAGAACCTTTCCCTGAGATCCCACCTAAGCCTGCCCTGACACAGCTCCAGCCATTCCCTGGGTGCTGTCCCTGCTCCCAGGAGCAGAGATTGGAGCTGCTCCTCATGAGGAAGCTGCAGACCCCACTGGGGTCTACCTAAAGCCCCAAGAGGGAGCCAAATCTTGATGGACAGGCTTGGAAAAGTCATTAAGGCACAAAATGATGAAGCCAAAAAGTCCCTGAGTGGCCACTAAAGGAAATTCCAGCAAGGTGGAGCCCTATGGGGTTTCAGACTTAGTAACCACAGTGGTGCACCTGAACAACTGTGGGGATGGGCATTAATTCATTGGATGTGTCCCAAATGATCATTCTCCTCTACTCTGCAAGGATGGAAATTCAGGTGAACTTTGCTCAGCCGTTAATCAAGACAGGGGTGTGTGGGAAGGTTTTTAGCCCTCACATCCACCTTTGTGAGCCACCTAAAAAGGTAATTGTGCTTGCAGACTGATAATATGTGAGGATCTCTCTCCTTCCCAGGGGATTTCCTTGAAGAAGGAGTAGTTGTGCTGGTGCTTCTGCCTCTCCTCCAGACCTACCTATTTCAAGCTCCTTATCCGACATCTAATATTTATGGCACCTATTTTCTTCTCCTACCTTTGAAGTTGTTCCAGATATAAAAGGAAATGGAAATGAAGATTCTGGGTTTGGCCAGTCAGATCTCAGAAGTTCCAGAGATGCAACTCTGGTTGTTTCTGCAAGGCCAAGGTTTGTATTTTGAAGTCATAAGAGCTGGGAAAGGTATTAATCTGAACCCAAACTCTATCCAATAGGGATCCTCTTTCACAATGAAACTGGGAAAGGGAGTAAAACATGAAACATATAAAAGGAATAAATGCCTTCCAAAAATTCCCAGGAAGCAGCTCCCCCACAAGAGCAGTAACAAATATCACAGCTTTTCTCCTGTCCAAGGCTTTCCAACAACAACTTTATAGATCAAAACTACCCAAGAACAAATGGAGTGGCCCAGCTCAGTGGTGCAATGATGCACAAGTCATCCCATAAGGGTATGGGTGGCACAGGTTCAACAACATATCCAGAGACCATCAGGCAATCCCACCAGGGTTACTCATCCTTTCCACTGGACATTGCCCATCCCAAAGTGGAAAATCCAAGTTAGCTGGATACACAAATCAATTTTACCCCAATTTACTCACGTAGGCAAAGCACAATGGGAATATTAAATCAGCCCTTTGTGATGCTGCTGTCCCACCAGCTGGCTCTGGCACATCAGACCTGGAGAAAGAATTTCCTCCGTTTATGTGGATGGAGGAAGAAAAAGGAGGGATGAAGAAAAAAAGAATCAGGTCTGAGACAATAAAAATATCACAGGGAAAGCAAATACAAAAGAGAATTTTGCCTCCTTCTCACGATCATTCTCCTTTTCCCCCACCCTGCCCTATGAACACACACACAGAGCTTCTGAAAAATAGCCAAGGCCCTTTGGTGCTTATTACTGGATTCTCCTTAGAGTTACTGAAACAATAAACAGGGCTACTGATGCTAAACCTGAAGAGCTACAATTATTACAAGCAATGCATGTCCAGCATGGAAATTCTGAAGTTAATTTTAGACATTGTTTTCAGAAATAGGCTGCTTTGTCCTGACAGGTCTATGCTGGCCATAGTGGGAGGAGAACTATCAATATATTAATAAATTTTGCATGCAACTAAGATAAAATTATCATTATATCGACTCAGTAACAAAAGCTCTAGCAAGGACTAGTCAAAATGACCAATAAATTGACAAATCTTCAAAACAGAGTGGGAAAAATATAAAAAATAAATGACTAGGATGTTATCTGCCATGTCGTGTTGCCCTAGTTAAATCTATTAGACTCCTCTTCAAGCAGGAGGAGCTGTGTGCATTTTGCAGTCCCAGAGCCCCAACCAGCACGTTCCCAGCCCTGCTTTGGCCCCAGTCCCAGCTCCTCTCCCCTCCCAGAGAGGCTCTGCTGGCCATCACCCCACCCTCTGCTCCTGCTCCCTCCAGCAGCTCCACAGCAGTTTCCCCTCGAGTCCCTGGACAAGGGACAGTTCTGGTCTATAAATATTGATGCTTTATTTCCGAGCTGGGCCTTCTCCAAGGCAGCATCTGCTGCCTTTGGGGCTCTGCAGCTCATGCACATGCCTTTGTGGGGATGTCAAACCTCCCATTCCTGCAGAGCTGAAGGTAAAGAGCAAAGCCAATGCTCATGGACTTTTACAGGTCTGTGAGACTGGAATTTCTCCCAGCTTTAGACCCTGCCCAGTTCAATGAAAGCCAGAGCTGACAATCACCCACTGAAGCCTCTTCCCTGGGCAGTTCAGTGCCTGAATTGTGCTTCCAGGCTGCCCAGACCTGCTGCCACAGCCTTGTTTCCTCCTGTTCCATAGAAATAGGTGCAAGTCCTTGACTCGGCACCAGATCTTGCACCTCAGGTCCAGGAGGACCTGAGGAAGCTTTTCTGGGATGATCATGGGCTTGGCTGCTCTCCAGAAGGGAGGGATAGCCGGGTGGAAGGCAGACAGAGCTAAGCTGCTTTCACCAGCCAGTGAGGCAGAGGGGGCGTTTCCCAGGGCTAAACACCCTGCTGGAATACCTGCCTTGGAGAATTAATCAGACACTTTGATCCCACTGCCAGCCAACAAGGTCCAAATCCCAGGAGTGAATAATAAGGTGCTCCTACCTGAGCTCACACCCAGGAGTGTGTCACTCCAGATGTTTGCCTTCCAATGCCAGTCACAGAAATGCCATGTGAGAGATTCCCTGTTAAATCAAACTGTTCAGTTTTGCCTTAAAAAGAGAGACATTATTCAGCTTAATGTGTTATTGTGAGTAACAACCCTGGTTCACACAGACCTGTGAGTGCCTGAGGAGCTGAAAGGGGTGCAGTGCTTGGAGGAGAGGAGAGAGAACAGAGAGAAGTGAGAACTGATCCTGAAAGTATTGCTTTGAACAGTGATTTTCTGATTCTTCGTTATGACTCACAGAATCAAGGAATGGGTTGGGAAGGACCTGAAGTC
>JAWWTY010000158.1:35025158-35036789 GCA_035222235.1 Margarornis squamiger
GCAGCACAGCCCCAGGCACCCTCTAAGAGGTCACTGAGCCCTCAGCCACAGCCTCTGCTGAACCACAGCAGGGCTTTCTACACTAAAAAGGAGCTGGATCAGCCACTTCTCAAACTATATGCTTTTAAATTATCAGACAACTTTTTCCAATGCATAGAAACTCACCCATTCTGCCGAGCTGCCCTTGGGCCACCAGCACAGACTCCACCAATTCCCACCCCAGGGAAGGTCCCAGGAACATCTCCCCCTTTCACCTTCCCTCCTTTTAAACCCTGCCCTTAATTCTGCAGGAGCTCCAGCTGGTCCTTCCCTGCTCCAGGGGTCACTCCCAGCTGTGCTGGATAAGCACAGCTCTCCAGGCCCAGGTTATTTTGCTGCAGAGTCCACGAAGAAATGGTGAAGGCACAATTTGGGTGCTTGAGGAGGGACTTTCCCGTCACACAGAAGCACAGGGAAAAATTGTGAGAGGATTTTGCCTCCTCAACCAAACCTGGAAATGAAAATGTTGCCATTACGTGGTCTATACTTCTGCCACTTAGAGTGTGACAGGGAAATGAAGAAGTGCTTCAACCAAGCCCCGTCCCCTGTTTGAGCCTCCCCCAGCAGTGACCTTGGCACGAGGGGATTTCTGTGGAAAACCTGGTTCTGGAGGAAATCTCTCCATTTTACCTGCAGTGCAGGGAACACTTGAGTGCTGATTCCAATAAAATCAAAATGACAGTTTGAGTCAAAATCTGTTGAAACAAATCCTCATAAATTTTATTTAACACTTTTCTTTACTGTTTGCAATGTCAACAGATAGCGACGCCCTCAGGAAAAAAATTAACGTTTTAAGAGAAGAAAATGGCAAATGGAAATAGATTAGAAATGCTTTTCACTCGGTTTCCTCTGACCTCCAAACTGTACACATGAACTTCAAAGTCTCTCTGGCTGTAAGAACCTCAGACCACTAAAGCCACAAGGACAGAAAACTCTACTCATAGTTTATTAGCAACTTCAAAAAGTACCAAAAAAATTTTAATCACATTTTAAAGCAAATTTATTTTTTTCCTCCAAATTTTCAAGTGTTTTCTAAAAGTTTTCAAAGTATTTTTTCATAGCAAATTGATAAACTGCTCCATAGACCTTTGTAAGGCTGATTTCAATAAAAAAAAAAAGAATCAGGTTGAAAAATGCTTCCTATTTACTGCACCTGCATCTTTACTGAAAGTTTTTCCCCCTATAAATCCATAGAAACTGGAATTTCCTGATGGCTCTGAAAGCACGTGATTAAACAAGACAAGAATTAGGGATTGATGCAGATTTTATGGCCCCTTATGGCTTAATAAGTGACCTCCCAGCACTGGAAATCTGCTGCAGATGCTGATGATGTTTTGGAAGTGAAAGGAAAATATCATCTTATTTTACTTTCTTCGGGCTGAGCTGTGAAAACAAGATGTTTGTATTGAGACAACGAGCCATTGGTGTTTATCTTCCAGCACTTAGCCCGACGTGGTCTGGGCAGCAGAGCCATTACCCAGCTCTGTGCTGGGACTGTTCCACCTCGATGTGCCACTCTTGGAAAAGGGAGATGTGACAAACCCACCTCTGTCCTGGGGGCTGAGGCAGCGCCTCCCCCTCCAGCACCACCGTGGGCTCCAGGACCAGGGGGATGTTCAGGAGTGGGGTGGGCAGAGCCCCCCTCCCAGCAGAGATGCTCTGTGACATCAGAGCAGGGTGTTAACAAGGAAACAGCTCCATCACTGTTATTCTCTGTGATGCTTTGGAGTTCCCAGGCCTTGGGAACCTTGCAAAGTGAGGAGCAGCAGTTTGGTACCTGCAGCCTCCAAAGTCCTTCTGAGGGAGCCCCAGGCACCTCCCCAGGCAGCCAGTCTGGGCCTGGGGGAGGATGCTGAAATACAAAGGGAGTGAAGGAGATTCAAAATTACCCAAAGAGGAGAGTTTAATTTTTTTTAATCAAATTTTCATAGAGCAACAGAATTATAAGGTTTGAAAAAGACCTCTAAAATCATCAAGCCCAACCATCAACCAGCAACACTACTGTGTTCATCACTAACCCATGTCCCCACATCCATATGTTTTTTGAACACAGAGACCGTGAAGCTCATTCAGTTCCAGGCCCTGCCGTGGGCAGGGACACCTCCCTCCTTGGGTGTTTCCCAATTCAGAAATCTCCCCAATTTCTGTGCCACAGCTTGCCCCCTCCCAGTGTTCATCCCTGCTCTGTGCAAGCACCATTAGGATCAGAAGTAATGCCCTGCTCCTCATTTAGCACACAGCCTTTGATGCACGTCCATGAAGGCAACTCGAGTTGTACCAGGGAATTTTTAAGGGATGTTACAGTGAGGAAATAAAAAAAAACATGCTCTCTACTGGTGTTAATTTAAAGCAAAGCTTTTATTTTCCTGCCAACAGCTCCCTTCTATCAGTTCGAATTTACTTTTTAATTATGTATATTGCTTTTTTTTTCCATGTGAAGCTGCAGACTAGAAATATGTATCTCATTATATTTTACGTTATTCAATTGACCTAAACACAAAGGCATTTTTCTTGAATACTGAGTGCTGATGTACCTTTTTAATTAAAGCTTAAAAAGCTTTTAATTAAAACAATAAATCACAGCCAGCAGGGTCTATCCACGTTGTCTTCTGGGCTGGGTGTATTTTTCCTTTTGTGATTGGATTGACCCAAAAGGTAAAAAGTGGGTGCAAAGGGCTCTCCCTTTTAATTGCTACAGTAGAAAATGTTATTCCCCATGATGAGCCACAGAGCAGAGCTGTGACCTGCCTGGGATCACTTCAGCCCATCCATATCCTTTTTCCCATTGTCTCCCCTAAATCTGCACCTGTGGCAGCGATTAAGCCCTGGATAAGATAACAGGTAAATCTTCCCACCTTTGGCTGCCCAACCCTTCCCTCTGCCAGTGTAGAGGCTGAATTTAACTTTTCTGGGTCATTTTGTTGTCTCTTCCATGCAGAGATGAGGTTTTCCAGAATTCAGGGGTCTTTACACACATGCAAAGGCTTTTGTTGCCTCCTGGACTACCCTGTGCATCCCTGGCCAGTGGGGCATCCAGGCAGGAGACAGATGTAGGAGCCCTGGGAGCTGCTGTTCTGAATTTAGGCAGAACTCCTGTGAACCTGTGCAAGTCTGGGCAGCTGCATTTCTTTGGGACTCTTGTTTGAGTTCAGAAGCTCATTAGAAATGCATTTAGTCCCTCAGGAAAAAACTGCATCATGCACTAAAGTTGGGGAAGGTATTTTGGCCCCAAGGTTATAATTACTTCTCAAAATCTGTAAATTCAATGTGTTTCATGTATCCAGAGCTCCCAGACTGGTGTATATAGAACAAAGACTTTTTCAATTATAACTTTTAAGGTAACAAGATCACCCATTAAATCATTGCCTCATTGAGGATAAAAGTTCAGTTGATCTTTGTGTCCCCTCAAGTGTTAAAAACACTTCAGGACAAGAGGAGATGGCTTCAAGTTGCACTAGGGGAAGTTCAGGTTGGATATCAGGGAAAATTCCTGGAAAGGGCTGTCCAGCCCTGGCACAGCTGCAGGGCAGGGGTGGAGTCCCCATCCCTGGAGGGATTTCAAAGCCCTGTGGATGTGGCACCTGGGGACACGGTCAGTGGTGGCCTTGGCAGGGCTGGGGATGGTTGAACTCCATGATCTTAAAGATCCCTTTCAACGTGAACAATTCTGTGATTCTATGAAAATCTTTTCCACTTTTGGACATTGGTTTTGGCACAAACAGTTACAACCACTGCAGTTCCCAACTGCATCTTCAGCACTGGGGCAGAAATGGCCCTTGCTGGACCCCCAGAGACATTTGCTGCTGCTTTTATATTTTATAGAAATAATTTCAGAAGTGTGCCACGGACTTGTAAATGGGCTGTTGTGTTTTCCCATGATAATTAGCTAATGCAACACGTGTTATTTGAGCTGTACATGCAGGTATTTGTATAACACCCGAACTGGGACAGATAGAAAAGAAACTGCTTCAAAAAGCAGCAGAGAGGGAAACAAGTTGGTGGCAGGTGGTGTTGCCTTTCTTCTTCTCGGGCTCAGCAGTAATATTTAAGAGCAACATGCCTTAATATAGCATGTTCAGCTCTCCAGATTAGCCGTTGTGCACTGGAATATTCTCTGTTCTGGAAATCTCATTCAATTCAAGGATAAATGAAAAGCAAAACGGTGGGGGGAAACAAAAAGTAAGAAAAAGCAAAAGAAGGCCGGGTGACTTCAAGGAGAAACAAAATCTCCCAATAAAGTCGGCAGTAAACTCAAACTACTTGCCCAGAAGTACCTGGTAGTAAAGCACGGAGAGCTCGGCTCCCTGTCCCGCAGGTCAAGGGGAGGGCAGCACCACGGGCAGCACCCTGACAGCACCACGGACAGCACCCTGACAGCACCCTGACAGCACCACGGGCAGCACCCTGACAGCACCCTGGCAGCACCACGGGCAGCACCCTGACAGCACCACGGGCAGCACCCTGACAGCACCCTGACAGCACCACGGGCAGCACCCTGACAGCACCCTGGCAGCACCCTGACAGCACCACGGACAGCACCAGGGACAGCACCCTGACAGCACCCTGGCAGCACCACGGGCAGCACCCTGACAGCACCACGGGCAGCACCACGGACAGCACCACGGGCCGCATCCTGCAGCATCCTGCAGCGTCCTGCAGCGTCCTGCAGGTGCCCAGCCTTCCCGCTCTCCAACAGCATTGTTTAATCCATACAAGTGTCCGGCCAGGGCTTGTTCTGCAGCCTGGGGGGTCCTGTGGGATTCTCCCTCCTCCCACCCCGCTGGAGGTCAGTGTCTTCACTGCCTGCACAGGGAAGGCGAGAGGGGTTTTTTTCCCTTTCCAAACTAAGAAAAAAGCCCTTCCCTGATATCATCCTACTCTGAGCCTTTTTTCCCCCGTCTTTTTCAGATGTCAGCCTGTAGCTCATCTCCTTTGGGCTTCCTTGTCCACCTCTCTTTATTTACCCATTACCCAGCCTGGAGGAGGGAAAGCCTCGTGTTTCTCTTCCCGTGGCTGGAAGTGAAGCCCCTGGTGAAGGGCAGGGGAAGGTGTCCAGCCCCGGGCAGGGGGAGGCTGCTGGAACACCCTCGCCATTGGGGAGGGAGCCCCATTAAATTCTTATTAACCCTGTGCCCAGCACTGCCCAGCGTGTGCCCCTCCCTGGCAGGAGGAGCTGGCAGCATATGCCGTGTGTGATGAGACATTCCCACAGAGATCACGGGATCACGCCCGGGAAAGAGGCAGAAACTCTCAAGAACATGATACAGCGCTGCTGAAAAAGAGAAATAAGCCCAACACAATTTCACCTCCTGCAGCTGAGGGGACTCGGGGCCTTTATCATCTTTCTGAACAAGAGAACAAAGACAATACTTTTAAGTGCTTTCAGTTTGGGGAGAATTGTTCCATCTGAGAGCTGAGGGAGAGAGGGACATTGTCAGACCACAGGCTTTAATTAAGTTTGCCATGCTCAGCTCCCGAGCTTTGCAACCCTTCCTGAGAAGAAAGAGAAAAGCAGATGGGGAGCAGGTGTCAAAAGCAATCTGGAAGTTTCTGCAGCTGTGATGGACAGAGGGAACAAAGGTGGCGTATGAAACACTGTCATTCCTCACATGCGAGTATCACCAGCCTCATCCTGAATTTTAAACCCTCTCGGGCATGGAGGGATCACAGCAGACATGGATGTGCCTCCAGGAATGCTGTCAATGTGTAACACAGGAATCACATCAGCCCCGGGCTGATCCTCCCCTGCCAAAGCCCAAAGCCCCTCTGGCAGAGACCTGGGTGCCAGGGTGGCACAGGGGTCTGCCCTGGAGCACAAGGATTGTCTCCAAGTCACTGGGAGGGAGCGTGGGGGAAACGGGATTGTTTGTGGCACATGGTTCAAGTGCTCCAGCAGTGCACTCAGAGGGACAGAGAACCACAGGAAAGAGGTGAATCCCTCGACCAGGGAGAGCAATAAATCAAGGGGAGGTTATTAATGAAATGGCCTCATCAGTCTTTATTTGCTGGGGAGGAACCAGGAAGGTTTGTGATGGATGTTTTGGGGATAGAGCAGCAGCAGAGGAGAGAGGAGGAGGAGGAGGAAGGAGTTCTGTGCATGGACCTGGTTTGCTCTTCCAACCTTTTCCACCTGCAGGGCCCAGGCAGAACCTCCCCAGCACTGGGAATGGGATCACAGGGGGAGCAACAAAGAGGAAAGTGATGAAGCTGATGGATTTTATAATGAATTCTGCAATTTATTCTGCTTTTGGAGACTTCTTACGATACCAGTTTCTACTACAAAACACAGACCTGAGCCCAAAGTCTGCAGATTCCTGCAGAGCCTGAGCCATTTATCAGTTATTGACATTATCTGTATCTCCATCAGCTCTTCTGCTCACAAAGATCCATCAGGAATCTTCCTCTTAAACCAGCATTTATTTGCTCTTGTTTGATGGTTACAGATGCCTTTTTCTCTTTTGCATACATTTGCTGCAAAGTAGCATCTCTCCCTCAGAATAATCTGTGAGAAGTAAAAAAAAAATCAATCTTTAGTTGTCTGGTAAAGGATTAGGCAGCCAATCAGGAGATATTTTTCCAACAACCGTTATTTCATCTAAGGCACAAAATTCACAAAAGAAAGAAAATCACTGGATCCCATTTAAAATCCTGAACAGCAAAGGAGGATTTGTATTGAAAATCAAAAACAAATATTGCTGAGTTGCTAATTTTTATTCAGTCTCTTGAGTGGAGAAGATGTTACAGCTTTTAAGGAATTCAGGGCCAATTTCTTCCTGGGGCTCTGTGATAAACAAGCAGCCCAACCACCTCCTGTTGAGACACCAACTTCCACTCCTCTTATTCAAAGCATTGGCTCCTGAAGCTGATCCCACCACACTGTTCCCCATGCCATGGAAGGATGGCTATTTCTGTGGTTTTAATGTCCAGTGCACTTCCTAATGGATCAAACATATGGAACACTTACCACTTCCAGAGCACCAGAGACAAATAATATTTCTGCAGTAAATAAATGTCATTCAGGTGCTGCAAACTGGCTTTGGCTGGAGCTGGTAGGAGGCTCAGACCACACACACACAGTTTGGCTCTTTCCTTAAAAAGGATAATGAGAGAAAATCTGCAAAGTGCCAATAGAGCAACGAAATGTGTTTTTAACTATGCAATTGTCTTTTACAGGGATTTCAGTTTTATTTCCACCTGTTACTGAGCAGCTAATAGGCTTCCTCTGAGTGAAACAAAGTGCTTGGAATTTGTGTCTCCCCACGTTGCTGTGACAGTAACACTCCATATCTCCCTTCTGTGGTCTGGAAAGGCATTGGATCTCATTGCACCAGTGGGGCTTTTCTGTTCACATGCAAGGCATGAAGGCAGGATCCACGTCCACAAACCCAATTCACCATCCAAGGAAGATCCTGAGCAACCTGACCTGTATGAACTTGTTTGCATCCACTGATAATTAATATCAAGGCCAGGTTGGACAGGGCTTGGAGCAACCTGGGCTAGTGGACGGTGTCCCTGCCCATGGCAGGGGTGGCACTGGGTGATCTTTAAGGTCCCTTCCAGCCCAAACCTTTCCATGATTCTGTGATTCTATGAACTTTCCCAGCTCTGGAAATCTCCAGGTTCTGGGAGTCCCTGTGCTTGGAAGGATCCCCCACGTGCCCGAGTGCCCACAAAAATGTGTCTCCAACATACACAGGCCCACAAAATGTCACTGCTTGTGAAATTTGAATCTCTTTCTTGCCATGGAAGGACATGTCCAGCCACGGGCACTCCTTGCTGTCTGTGTTCTATCACTCCATGGCCATGGCTGTGTGATCCCTTGATTCCAGGTCTCAGGATAAACCCGACTGAACTTCCTCCTTTGCTATTTCTGGCAGCAGCTTTAGCTCCAGGATTGTTGACTGTGTCAGTGGCTTGTGCAGTTTTTATTCAAATACATGTTAAACAGAGCCAGTAAAGGATGTGCAACCTCCATGGATGAGTTGGGCTGGCAAATAAAGCCCAACCACTGCGTGTGTAACAACTGCTAATGAACCTTTAAAGGGCTGTTGCATAATTCACTGTGCTGGGACGTGTGGTGCAGCAGCAGTTTTAGATGCCTGCCACTTCTGATCTTCCTTTGCTTCCTTGTATTTATGTTCCTGAGAATAGTGAAGTGTGAACAAGATAAATTTATGGAAAAAACACGTAGCTCTAAATATGCAATGAATAAACAGGAATTTCGAGCTATCATTTTTCTGATAACTCCTAAAAGCAGAGTTATCTGTTCACGTTGGTCTGTTTTCCACTTGGGTGAATTCCTCATTCTGTTCCTAGAAACAGCATGTTCAGGACAGGAAAGAACAATGAATATTGCAGATGTATACTTTGTTTTCCTCCTTGTTTTTCCAGCATATTGAATATCTGCAAAAACAGGACAGAACTAAGCACCTGTCCCAGCCTGTGTATTCCCCAGGGGTTCAGTGCCTGGGTGTGGGCAGGGACCCCACAGCAGCCTCTGCATCCAGCTGACACCCTCTCAGACCCTGAGTGGCCCTTCCCATGGGACACACACCTGATCCCTGTGCTGAGGGATGAAGACCACAGAGTTTCTATCCAGAAAAAGAAAAGTACTGATTTCACCCATCTCTCCACATCCGAATTGCCACTTCACTGGCATTTAAATATCCTTAAGCAGCATCTGCTTCGAAAACTTCAGCTAAAGGTTGTGGCTGCCCCGTCCCCGGAAGGGACTGAATGGGGCTTGGAGCAGCCTGGGCTAGCGGGAGGTGTCCCTGCCCATGGCAGGGGTGGCACTGGATGGGCTTTAAGGTCCTTCCAACCCAAACTATTCCTTGATTCCACAACTGTAAAACTGGTTCAGCTGCTTCTATAACCAGAGTGAACACTGATATCATTTAAACCTGTACTCACACATTATATTTAATCTTTGCTGTGGAAGTAAAAATCTTACCTCCTGATGTCATGCTCTTTGGGAATACCATCAGTGCAATGAAAATGCAGGTGTAAGTATTAGGGAGACATTCTAAAGCTACAGAAGGAAGGGCATAACTTCCTATTGCCACAGTGACAGGCGCTAAAACTCCCTCATAAAATCTCCCACCGGCTCCACACACACCACCCCTTTTACAGCATTAAAGATGTATTAAAGCAGAGTTGTTACCATCTTGTAACACTTGCTCGTGCTGTCAGTGCTGTCCTTTGTGATCACAGGATCAAACAGAGGGTTTGTGTCAGATCTGTAACTCCCTCCCCAAATGCTCCCCCCATGCCAGGGTGGGCACAGCTGAGGGGTAAAACACCACATTTGCCACGACTGATGCATTTATTCTACAGTTTAAACATTTGAATAAAAAACATTGGAATTCTTTTACTCAGCAGTTTCCTTTTAACTGTATTCTGGCTTTAATTGCTCGACACTTACATTTATCTATTACGCATTTTCTTTCCAACATCCAATTGGAGTTCACAGAAATCCTGCAGCAGCTTCTGGCCACTTCTCACTTTATTTTATTGACAACTGGATTAATTTGTCAACCATTCTGCTCCTCAGGGAGGCCCTGCTGATCCATGCATTCTCAAAGGTGTGCTCACTCTCCCAATTGCAATCCCATTGTTTTCCTTTCTTGAACATTACTATAGATGTCTTTGAGTCAGGCAACAGATTCCTCAACATTTTAGTTTTGGTTTGGATTCTCAGTGTCACCTGGCAATTGTTGGTTTGGTGCTATTTTAGGCAAATAGTACTTTCCTACAGGGAGCAACAGTCACTAATAACCATGGAAAGAACTGCAGATGTAAATACAGAGTTGGAAATATTCCACTGAAAGGGCTGTCCAGGGCAGTGGTGGAGTCCCCAGAATACCTGGAGGTCTGAAAACCTGTGAGGATGTGGCCCCTGGGGACATGGTTTAATGTGGTGTTGAGCTGACACTTGGACTCAATGATGTCACCAGTCTTTTCCAACCATAACAATCCTGTGACTGAGCGAGGGCAGGTTCCCAGAAATACCAAATATTAGATCACAATTAGACACTTCAGTTTTGTACTTCAGGTTACCTGATCCCCACGTGCCCAGCGGTGAGGTTCAAGGCCCAGGGCCAATGGGGCTGTTGCTGCTGACTGTCCCTCCCCAGCAGTGTCCCACTGCCCTGACTCCCAGACACATCTCACCATGAACAACCTGCCCTGAGAAAACCCTTCCAGCCAGTTTGGATGTGCACTTACCACAGCTTCACAGGCAACACAGAGATAGATAGACAGAAGTTACAAGAATTGAAATAGCATTTATAGCATTTATGCCTTTACTTTAGCACAAAAGAGGCAGCAAACGTTGGACTATTAATCTGCTTTTCCCTTCCCTTAAACAACGGCTGAGATAAAGTGCCAGGCTCTGCTTAGTCTGCAAAATCTATTCTTTGCCTTTCTTACAAGAACAACAGTGCATTTACTGTCTCAGATAAATTAGGCACATTTCTGAAGAACAACTGGTGCCCTGGCTGTCAGGAGCCACAAAGTCCTGCCTTTTCCAAATGCCAGTTTGAAATGCAGAATTCCTTAGCCCAGCTGGCCATGGACACCCCATGGCCTGGGCTCAGTGGTGCACAGGATTCATGGAATCATGGAATGCTTTGGGTTGGAAGGGACCTTAAAGCCCATCCAGTGCCACCCCCTGCCATGGGCAGGGACACCTTCCACCAGCCCAGGTTGCTCCAAGCCCTGTCCAACCTGGTCTTGGACACTTCCAGGGATGGGGCAGCCACAGCTTCTCTGGGAAATCCATTCCAGGGCCTCCCCATCCTCCCTTGAGCTCACCAGTAATGGGAATTCTGTGCTGGAAATCTTAGGATCTTAGAGCAAAGCTGTTTTTACCCCTCTGGGCTGACCATGAATGAATTCCATCTGGAAGGTTTAATCTGCTGCTCAGGTGAACTCCTCCCTCTTAAGAACAGTGTTCTCAGTGATTCCTAAACGACTGCCTTTTTCTCTGACTTTAATAAATCCTAGAAATTCAAATTACATCTCATGCTTACAATCCCAACAACAAACACAGATCACTATTGCCACGGAGAGATGAAAAGTGGACATTCTGAATAACAGTGTGTTGGCTTCACTTGCCATTCCAGGACACTCTGTGTCACAGTCATCAATGCTAATGATAATAATTACATCTCAAATTACATTTTTCACCCAAAGACCACAAGCTGGTGTTTATAAACTTCAGTCTGGGCTCAAAACACACCAGGATAGCTCAGCACAAGCATGGATGCCCAGACTTACTGATTTACTTTCTGTTTTCCAAGGCTGCCTTTCTTTCTTCTAAAATATCACAGGTTAAGAACATTGAACTGTGTCCAGCTCTAAAGCCATGAACAAAAGGAGGATGTGGAGCTGCTGGGGAGGGTCCAGAGGAGGCCCTGGAGATGCTCCAAGGGCTGGAGTCCCTCTGCTCTGGAGCCAGGCTGGGAGAGCTGGGGGGGCTCACCTGGAGAAGAGAAGGATGCAGGGAGACCTCAGAGCCCCTTCCAGTGCCCAAAGGGGCTCCAGGAGAGCTGGAGAGGGACTGGGGACAAGGGATGGAGGGACAGGACA
>JAWWTY010000158.1:35051186-35061656 GCA_035222235.1 Margarornis squamiger
CTGAGCCTCCTTTTCTCCAGGCTGAGCCCCCCCAGCTCCCTCAGCCCCTCCTGCTGCTCCAGCCCCTTCCCTGGACAGGCTCTCCCTCACTGCAATGTGGGCTCTGCTCTGCCAAGTGGCCACGGGATCTGCTTCAAACACCCAGCAAGTCCCACACACTCCCCTCAGTGAGGCCACTGGCCCCTTCCACCACTGTCCGTGCCCCAGCAATGCCATGTGTCCCGCACGTGCCTAAACTGAGGGATGCCTTTTTTGTGGCTAAAGTGACATCTGGGCAGGGAAGGGGGGAAGATGAAAAGCCTGAGTAAACCTGGCCTCCAAATTAAAGACCATGTTGGAAAAAAACTAAATCATTGTACTTATGAAAGACTAAGAGTAGATCCTGTATCAGCTCTTCATCTCTAAGACAGAGCTCCTTCTGATTTTTGGTTTTATCCATGGCATTATTTTTTATCTGAAGGAGTAATTTCCTTTCTGGCCAGAGAAAAAAAGACTTAGAGCTTCCATATTTAAGTACCCAGACTGATAAAACCCTTATTTTGCATTTGCAAAGTGTTTTCCTCTCCCTAAAACAAGTGGAGGAGCAGAGGTTGAGCAGCAAGCACACTTCACCTGCCCTTCACCCAGCCCCAGGGGCTTGTTCACACGTCTGCCTGAGCAAAGCCCTCCGGCGTGGGTCGAAGGACAAACCTGCTCAAAGGCTGAACTACTTTCTGGTGTCCTCTCTCCTGCCTTTGATGCTCCTGCAGTGGCAGCTGGCACTGACTGCCAGAGCTATGACTTCCCAGTCTTGCAAAGCTCCTTTTGCCAGGACTGTCCACTCTGCCCTTTACTCTGCTCCTGGATCACCGAGGCTGTGAATCCTGAAAGGACATGGACAGGAGCAACGCCTCTGGGGGAAGAAACAGCTTTCTGTCCCTTCAGCATGAGGGGTGGGCACATGGGGACATGTCCCTTCCCCAGGACATGCCATGGCCTGAGGTTCCCAGGAGCTCAGAGCTGCCCCTAGCTCCTCAGTCCAGGCCATGGCCAGGCTAGACCAACCCTCCAGCCTGGGGACACAGAACTAATTCCTCCCACATCTGGATATTTTAATCATAAAATCATGGAGTGCTTTGGATTGAAAGGGACAGAAAAGCTCATGTGATTCCAACCCCCAGCCATGGGCAGCAACACCTTCCACCAAACCAAGTTGTTCAGAGAAGAATTTAACTTCATTTTCATGAATATTTATCTCTCAATTTATCTCCCAGGCCTCCTTATTACAGCCTATTATGATCCGAGCTCCTTGTAATTACCAATTTTTAAGTACAATTCTATCTCCTTTCCCCTCAGCTCAGACAAAGACTGATTCCCCTCCTCAAGGAGGAGGGGAATGTCCCTGCTCAGAACCAGAGCCCACCACAAAGCCTCAGGATCCCAGCCCAGCTAATCCTGTCTGTTGCAAGCACACAGCCATCAGACCAGGACCACGATGTCCCGCTCTCCTCCCTAACACAACAGTGTTACCTCCATCTGGAGCTGCTTTTCTCCATCCCTCCTTATTTCCAGCCTGCCCAGTGTCTCCATCTCTCAGTCCTGCACCCTCCACTTGTTTCTCCTCAGAGCAACTCAAGGGACCTTTTTACCAGTTCTCAAACTTTCCACCTCTTCGCCCTCCATTGGTTCATCACCTCCACCCACAAATCCTACCCCGTGTGCCTCAAAAAGCAGCAACCTCAGCCCCTGCAGGTCTGTGTACCTCCCCCTGCCCCACATACCCCCCTCCAGCTCCTCCTCCCACAAGGGAGACTTTTGCCCCTCAACATCTGTCTGTGGTTCCCACTGGCCCCCAAACCCTCCAGCCCCCAAGCAACAGCAACCTCAGCTCCCATTCCCACATGTAGCCATGGGAGTCATTAAAATGCTGTAAGGCCACGGGGTCCTCATCCCGCCTTGTCAAATTAGCTGTTTGCTAAATAATAACCTTTGTTTTCACACTAATAATTCTCCAGACTGTAAAAAAAGGTTACCAGTGTGGGTAAATTGTTTTCCTCAGCAAACAACTGGATCCCACTATTCCCTGTGCTGCTTTGTTTATCTCCCCTCCACAGAGGTTTTTAAGGGGTGCAACAGATTGATCCGCTCTTGGCTTATTCTTCAGCCTGACTTTCTGTATTTTTAAGGACTTGTATAAATGCTTAAGATTGGATTGTGCTGATACACAAAGTACACAACAGCGATAAAAAAACCTGCAAAAGTGGTAGTTCACATAAGTCAAACAAATACAGCACAGCCAGAGCAAGGTTAGAATCAGCACTTTAGGTAAACCTAGAAAAAGATGAGATTTTAGATGGATTTTTGAAAAGGGCAAATTTTGAAATGGCAGGAGCGTGGTGGAGGGAGGAAATTGTTGTGCTCGCTCCAAGTGTCACCTTCCAAAGGCAAACAGGGATGTTTCACTTTATGTTTTTAACCAAGGAAACCTTTTCCTCCATTCAGCAGTTTAATGCCAACCGTGAAAGCGTAAGAGTCAGGTTTTTTACAAGTTGTTACTAAAAAAGGGCAGTTGGTATCACAAAACACATTTGGTGCTGTTTCAAGATGCAGATTTAATAATATCCAGGGAACAGACACAATTAGGAAGGAATTCCTGGCTGGGAGGGTGGGCAAGCCCTGGCACAGGTTGGGCACAGAAGCTGTGGCTGCCCCTGGATCCCTGGGAGTGTCCAAGGCCAGGTTGGATGGGACTTGGAGCACCCTGGGCTGGTGGAAGGTGTCCCTGCCATGGCAGGGGGTGGAATGGGCTTTAAGATCCCATCTAACGCAAACCACTCTGGGATCCCGTGCCTGTCCCCAAGGAACCCATGGACCACAGCAGGTGCAGTGCACCATTCCCACCCTACAGCATGCCCTGAACCCCCAGCCCAGTAAGACCCCCAGAATTCCAGGCTGAGGTTGGGAGGGACCCCCGGGATCCAAGGACAGAGACACCCCAAGCTCCCTGGGCAACCTGGGCCAGCACTCAGTCACCCCACAGCAGCTCCTGAGGGTCACACAGGCTGGACCCCAGATGTGCAGTGCTGGACCCCCTTCAGAAAACACTCCTGAAATTCATGGGAAATCCCACTGATTCCACCTCTCTCTGATCCACTGCTGGCCATACATTTAATGAATGCTTTTTTCATGTGTTCAGAACAGTTAAAGCAGCCCTGCCTTTTATTCCACTGTTGAAACTGTTTGGTAGGATCAGCTTAATTGGCCTGTCTTTGCTATTTTAAAATTAAATTTGTTTTCCATATACCCTCTGATCCTTCAGAGTTTGCTCTGAAGTGTAACAAGTTAAACCTTTAAAGAGACAACCTTCCTCTTACTCAGTTCTGTTACCTCCTGTTGCTTTGCTGTTTGGGCACTTTTAATCCACAAATGAAGCACCTTACCTCAAATATTCTCACTTCCTCCTAAATCAATCCTGTTAGCCAGGATGAAGGTGAGAGCATTGAGTTTCTACATCACCCTGGAAACTGAGCCACCAGTTGGGCAGAAATCCATTTTTCCAAGCCATAGCAATCGTCCCAGGCTGCCCTACCTTTAATCCCCCGTCCTCCCCCACAGATAACAGCTCCCTCCACAGCTATCACAGACCTTCTGACCACGTTTTCCACTGTGCAAAGCTGAAACTTCACTTCAAGATCTCTTTTAATGAGCTGATTATCTTTAGTAATATTTCTCAGCAAGTTATTTTTGCTGCCAGTTTAAAGACATCTTTTATTTTTAATGCCTCTGCAATTCTCAATCTGTTCACTGGCATTTAAACTCCAAAAAGCCACTGGGAAAACAAGTTGTGCTTTAAGTGAGGCAGCTCTGGCCATCTGTGTTTGAGGGGTTTGTTTTTAAACAGCAGCTCTGTTGGCTCTGGGTGGTTCAACAACTGCCTGGAGCCAAGAGGTGCCTGGGCTGTGTTTGGTTCTGCACAGCCTGGGAGCTGAGAACATGGAACCCCCTGGCAGGGACATAATCAGGCAATTTAAATAAATCCAGCTTTAAACAAGTGCTGCAGCCCTGCCTGGGGAACTGCTCCCCAAACCACAGCCTCGTGGTTGGTTGGTCCCCCGAGCAAAGGGGGCAGGATGGGTCTCCCCAGTGTCCTTCCCAATATTTTCATACAGCACCCTTGGGTTTTGTGGGGTTTTCCTCAGGTGAATTCCTAATGTCCTGAAGAAAATCCAGGGCCATCATCTTGATGTAAGATTCTAAAATAAGTCAGATATCTGCTTTTTTTTTTGGTTGCTTAACACCATCCCTTTCTCCATTCTTCACACTGAACTGTCCAAATATATCATACCATATATACCAATATATGTCATAAATATCATATCGATCATATTCATGTTAATATTTATCATATTCTTATTTCATATATTCATTTGAATATATATACCAATATATCATATCAATATAGCTGATTTGAGTTTTGCTCACATGAGAGCCATAAAAGATGAATTTTGGAAGAAATGGCTGTGAAACAACTCCAGTGACACCTGAAAGTTCCAGAGTTGGACTGAAGCAGGAGCTACTGGAGCTCTGGAATCAGGCCAAATTGGAAAAATAAGGAAATTAAGGGGGAAGAGGTCCAGCCACCCTGATGAGGTTATTACCTGGCATCAGTTTTATGGGCAGAGCTCCAGCCCAGCCCTGCAGGAGCACCTGCGCTGGGGGAGCAGAGGCAGCCCTGTTATGTTGCTGCACCAAGCCACGTAGTGAGATTTGTCAGCTCAGTGAACCATCAGCTCTTAAAATAAATGAGCAGTTTATTGACCTTTCAGTGATTGAGACAAAACCAAGAGCCAGAAATACTCCAGCAGGCACTGGGGTGAGCACTCCCAAGTGCTCCTGGTGGGAGCACAGCCCTGAAGGTCACCAGGAATAACAGGGATCACACAGATTTGTTGGAAACTCCTGTTCAGCAAACCAGAGGTTTTGCCTTTTACACTCACTTAGCTCCTCACCCCGTTTTTTTTACAACCACATATATCTGCTCCTTTACATTCTCTGCAATACACCAGCACTGCCAGAATTTTGGGAGGCAGGGGGGGAAAAAAAAAGCCATTATGTTCCTGTCCTGAAAGTATTTCCATGCATGCTGAATTTCTCGGCTGTGCTCTCTGTTTCAAGGGGAATAGTCACAACATGAGAGTTCCCCGTGCCCAAGGTCAGAGCTCCAGAAGGTGAACAGGCTGCCCAGGGCAGTGGTGGGGGCACCACCCCTGGCAGGGTTCAAAAACATGTGCATGTGGCTCTCGAGGACATGGTTTAGTGGTGAGTGTGGTGGTGCTGGTTGAAGGTTGGATTTGGTGATCTTAAAGGTGTTTTCCAGCCTTAACAATCATGTGATTCTGAAGTGCCTAAATCAGAGAGTGAGGGAAACACCCAGAGGCAGCACCTTTGACATTCCCACATCCATATTATGAGTAAATAAAACAAAGGGGAAATAACTGCTTTAAATAGTCCATTTCTCTGGAGATCAGCTGGGACCAGGCCAGTAACATTGGATTCCTGGTGTGCTGGATTAATTTAGTAGCTGAACAGATATAAAATGTGTGAATATACTTTTATATATATTGTGTAACATATATAAGGAATTTAAGACTGATTCAGAAAGCTGGGCCAAGAAAACACCTGCTGCTTCTTTGGTTTTCACTGAGAGGGAAAGAGAAGCCAAACTGGAATTCCCTATTGGCATCAGTGCCCAGGAGAGAAAAAAGCCTTGGTCTGCCTTGGAATCTTAACTCTGCAGAAAACCCTCAAACCACGGGCATCAGTTCTCCTGGAAGTTGTCCCACTCCATACCATTCATCCCTTGTGCTCAGAGCAAAAGCACTGGACTCCACACAGCAGGGATGGGGTTCATTGGGGATTCCCAGGGCCATGCTCCCTCTCCCCACAGCCCCTGAATTCATGGCTTGGTTTTTGGCGCAGGAATCTGATTTTCCACCAGCTGAGTCACTCAGGCTTGAGGAAGCAACACCAGACAGTCTCTCCCTTTGCCTCAGGGAGGACAGAATGAGGCTCAGGAGGGAAAAGTGCTTCCACAAGAGGTGTCTAAACCCTCCCACTGCCAAACACAGCCCCATGGCTCTTGCATTTCCATAGGTCTTTGCACAAGCAACATCTACTTTGGATCCAAGATCCCCACACCACAGGCAAGACCTCCCAGACTCAGCATCTTCCTCAGGCTCTTCCCACGAGCAATGCCTGATGCAGCCACCTCCACGAGACCAGAAGGACTTGCCTTTGGAAACACCCATGTCCCTGGAGCCCGGACACAACTCCTGCCCTCTGGGGGAAAATAGCATTTTGTATTTTCTCTCTACCCTTGGGACACCACGTTTTGTGCTTCAGAGGCCCCCAGCTCCTTCCCTGCAGCCCCAGGGCTTTCCCACTGCCATGGTGAGAGCTCTACCCCCTGTCCAGGGTCCAAAGCAATTCCAAAGTCCATTTTGTGCTCCTGGACAATGTTTCATAGAGGTGAGCGGGGATGTTTGGCAACTATTAATGTAAATGGGCAAACAAACAATGGCCATTTGTGTCTGATGACAACAACAAAGAGGAAAATGCTTCATAATTTGTAAATAAAAACTGAAATAGAAGGGGGAGGTAAGGAAGATAAGTTTGCCTCATGAAAGCAGCACGGAAACCAAGCTGTGATAAGGACCCTGATTTGCATTCAGGAACACACAACACTAATCCTGCAATTTAAATGTATTAAATCCTGTTCATGACCTGGCTCTTACCCATAGTTTGGGACTCAACACCTGCCCTCACCCCCCACTCAGGTAACTTTACAGAAGGGATGGAAATGATTTTGTGTGTGACAAAAATCACACCTGAGGGTTTGGGTAACTGCTCACCTGGTGGTTCAGGTACCTGCAGCTGAGCCCAGCTTAGGTCCTGGTCTCCTGCCAGGGGTGGAGGGGGAGAAAGGATGGTGCTCCAGAGTAAAAGGGAATGCAGTCACAGCCACTTTCACCTGACATGAGCAACACAGTGAGGTGGCACCAGTGCCTCCTCCAGGCACACCAGCCCTGTGTCCCCTGAGGAACACGGAGCTGCAGGAAGCCCAGTGGTCCCTGAGGAACACGGAGCTGCAGGAAGTCCTCTGTGTGGTTCAGACAGGCCAGGGAAGAGCCAGGGATCGCCGGCAGAGGAGCCCATTCCATTTAATGTCTTATACTGCCACCACCTGAGAGCTTCTCCATTAACAAACTCCCCCAACCTCCCACGGCACCGAGGGAATTTGGGATGAGGCAATAAAGGCAAATGCAGAGGAAATAAGAGCCAAGGGGAAGCAGAAGAGACATGCTGAATGCGAGCTGCAGAGTGCAATTCCCATGCCCTCGATGCCATTCCCCACACCAGTCATTAGAGAGGGAAGGGTTCACACCCGCTTATGACTCTGTGTGGCTGCAAAGAGAATTCCTGATAAATGCCAATTAAACACACAGGAGCTCCAAATGTCGTTCCCAGAACTTAAACCCCCCCGTGCCAAAGCACTGGTGATGCTGGGGGTGGTCACACAGGATCTAGCACTGGTTTTCCTGAGAACAGGAACTACAGCAGAGCACATGGTAGGTGTAAAAATCTGAACCACTCGAGAATTATCCCTGCCAAAGACAGTTGAGTAGCTGGGGAAAAAAGGGGGAAAGATGCAGCCCGTTCTCTCCTCAGCCTGATGGGAGCTGACTTGGGCTTCCCAAGCAACAGGGATGCTGTTCCCAGTGTCTCCTCTCAGTTCTGGAAAATATTCCATATCCAATGGAACAGTTTCTCCCGCAGTTTGAGGCTCAGCACTAAGGAACCTGCCTTCTCCCACAGCAGCCTCTGCTAATCCCAAAACCATGGAACATTACAGAGCACAAAACCAAGCCCAGACTGAACCTAAAAGTCCAGGCTAGGACTAAAGATAACTGCTGCACTCAGTCTGCAGCACTTGGGAATGTCCAGCTCTGAGCACATCAGCACTGCCAGGAGCAGCCCCAGGAATGCCCCAGCCAGGCTCAGCCCCCTGTGCACCCCCAGGAGAGAGGATGCTCCCAGCCATGACAGCCAGCTCTTCCCAGAGCAGGAGAAACAGCTCCAAGCTTGAACTGAACAGCAGCTTAGGTTTACATGGTTGGGAAAAAGCTCTTTTGTATGAATAGCACCACAAGTGAGCAAAGAGGGAGATTGTCCCTGGCTGAGACAGCCCCCATCAGCACTCACGGCAACAACAGAGGTCACACCTCACCATGGAGTGGGGCATCAGGAGCCTGTCACTGCTCCAAGCACCCTTGGTGTGTATTTTCATGGAATCAGAACAAATTGGGTCGGAAGGGACCTTAAAGCCCATCCAGTGCCACCCCTCACTGTCCTGGGTTACTCTAAGCCCCATCCAGCCTGGCTTTGGATGCTTCCAGGGATGGGGCAGCCACAGCTTCTCTGCCCAACCTGTGCCAGGGCCTGCCCACCCTCACAGGGGAGAACTTCTTTCCAAAATCCAACCTGGATCTCCCCTCCTCCCGCTCAAAGCCATTCCCCCTTGTCCTGGCCAGGGTTTGCACAGAAACACAGCCCTGGAGCTGCCAGGTTTGCCCCCAGCAGTGACACCTCCCATCCCACAGTCACTGCCTTGATTACCAATGTCACCTTAATTTCTTTCACAACACGAGTCACTCTTGCTTAGGGATATTTCAGGATTGCCTTCAATAAATATGAATGCAAATTTATTCACTCATGATTTGTCATTCACTGCATTACCAGTGCCATGGAGCAAGAGAGACCTTCATCTACAAACTCCTTGATAGGGATCTCTCCAAAGACAGATACTTGATTTTCCACTACATCTTTTTGGCTTTTATAAAATAAATACATGAAAGAAGATATTATTCAGGCTTATTTTATGTTCGGTGAGAAGTTATTCACACCATGGGAAGGTACGAGCCACCAGCCTCAGTCTGAAAGAGGAAATAAACCCTCATTCCTGGTAATCTTTTAAAAGTTCATTTTCAGAGCTGATGCCATCAGGACCTTTTCCACAATTCAGAGACTTCATCACAAGGGCTCCCTGCTCCCATCTTAAAGGCCACCAAGTCTAGACTCATTTATTCCACTAAATCCCAGCTCTCTGCCCTTTTAAAGGCCCCCATTCCACATCCTGCCCTCAGAGGAGGCTCTTACTCAACTTTTTTACCAGCCCAAATGCTTCTTCAACTGGGTACTCACCCAAATCAGGGCAAATGGCCACAGTCTTGGATGCCAATACTTCCTGGATTGATTCCTCCAAGTTTGTACACAAATATTGGGAAGTATTTTTATACATAACTTTATACTATAGTAAAATTGTTGTGTGTTGAGCATCCAGGATCACACTGAAACTCAGGGTACCATGAGATGTCACTTCTGTGTACATTAAACAGACCTCCTGAAGGCAATCACTTTCTCTGAGTGGCTGGGGAGGGTCAGAATTTTGGATGGAGCCAAGGAGGGAGGAAAGCCCGGGAAGGATGGCACACTTCTGCACTAAAGTCCTTATGAATATTAATGAAACCATCACAAAAGAAGCTGCAGCATGAATATGAGGAGCATGATAAAACGGGCTTGAGCTTATGACATGTTCAATCGCTCATTTAATTTTTATAGGAGTTGATTAAGATGCCTTTGCTTGAATTTTTATACTGTTTACTATAAAACATTATCATTTTCTTCAAAATCTATCGAGACAGACAAACCACACATTTGCTAAGCTGTTAAATAAATAGTATTAAATCAACAATACCCAGGGTCCCCAAATGCAAGTCATTTCCATGTATATTGATTTTAGTTCCATTTGTTGCAATAAAAGTTTTGTCTCTAAGCAAAAGGAAAAAAAAAAAAAAAAGCTCTTTTATGAAATTGTTTTGGTTTTAATTCTTGAAATAATGTAGTTCTGCAGTCACCACACAGGGCAAACTGGCCCTGAGTGCTCTCAGAGAGACTCAGATTGCTCAGGGAATTCAGCTATGGACACCACCAGGCTGAAGTGGCTCCTGCCCCAGGGACGTCGAGGAGGGGATTCACCCCCTCTGCTCAGACCTCACCTGGATTCTGCATCCAGGTCTGGTGTCACCAAAATAAGGACATGGAACTCTTGGAGCAAGCCCAGAGGAGGCTACGAGGTTGGTAAGGGGACTGGAGCACCTCTGCTAAGGGGACACACTGAGAAGCTTGGGGATGGTCAGCCTGGAGAGGAAAAGGTTGAGTGGAGATCTCAGAGCACCTTCCAGTGTCTGAAGAGCGTACAAGAAAGCTGGAGAGGGACTGTTCACCTGGAACTGGAGTGACAGGACAAGGAGTAATGGACACAAACTGAAAGAGGGGAATTTAGGTTGGTTAAACAGAAGAAATTCCTCCCTGTGAGGGTGGGCAGGCCCTGGCACAGGGTGCCCAGAGAAGCTGTGGCTGCCCCTGGATCCC
>JAWWTY010000158.1:35084401-35098032 GCA_035222235.1 Margarornis squamiger
GTGCCCAAGGCAGGACTGGCCGTGGCACTCAGGGACAAGGTGGGCATTGGGCACAGGGTGGGATCCCTGGGCTGGCAGGGCTTTTCCAGCCTCAGGGATCCTGGGATTCTGTGACTGAAAGAGGGAGATGGCGAAATTGGGAGAGGGAATACAGTCACAGAACATCCCAAGTTGGAAAGTACGCATAAGAATCATTAAGTCCAACTCCCTCTCCTTGCAGGACTACCTAAAGTTAAACCACATGACTAAGAGCATTGCACAGATGCTCCCTGAGCCCTGAACACGGGCAGGCAGCTGCTTTTAGATCTTTCTACAGCTGGATCTATGACTTACATTTGTCTCACCGATGGATTTTCCCAGGAACAGCTCTCCATTGCTGTGCCAGGAAGCTCTACAACCCCTCGGGGCTCACAAGACAAATACACTGGGATGAGCTGTTGAGAGCACATTGATTCATGTGGTCGATGCTCAGTGTTGAAGGGTCAATCACAGCACAGGGCTGTCTCTGGGAAGAATCCACCCAACGCTAAACTCATCACTCAGCTCAGTGTCTCCAGGAGCAACAAGTCCTCTGTATCTCTGCAGATCAGACACTTCCCATTCAATACTTAATTAGGGGAGCAAGAACCCAATTTACTCCAGCCAGCTTGGAAGAAAAATGGTAAACTGATGCAGTTTAAGCAAGATTAATATGCAGGTACCTGCAGCTTCCTACAAAGGGTTACAGAACCAAGGGGTTCCCCAGTAACAGGATCCAAGAGAACAACTCAGTGATTGCCCTCTGCTACTGATCCTGTCCTTGGGCAACTCAGCTGAACATCCCTTGTGCCTCTCCGGGGCTGTGCACTCCAACCCATGTCACCTGCAGGAAGGGGGATTGGGAAAAAATAATCGAATCCTGGGATGGTTTGGGCTGGAAGGGACCTTAAAGACAATCCAGCTCCGCTCCCCTGCCACTGGGAGGGACACCTCCCACTCTTCCAGGTTGCTCCACATCCCATTCCAACCCATGGCAGGGGTTTTAAGTCCTTTAAAGTCCTTTCCAACCCAAACCAGTCTGGGAGGGGAGGGGGATGCAGAGAGGCCAAGCCCAGGCAGTGACACCAGGAGTCAGACAGACCTGATGCCATTCCCTGCTCCGCAAAGGGTCCTCCTGGACCTTGGCTGTCCCTTCCACAGAATCAGCCAGAAGCATTCCTTCCATGCTCTGAGTCATGAGATAAAAACAAAGAGGACTTGAGGCAGAGATGTCAGAGAGAGACAATGTCGTCAATGTCACGACTTATGGCTTTAATTCCATACCTCCTTTGGGAAGGGATCTGCTGTAAACTGCAGCTTCTCATCGTGGCATTCCAGTGTGTCATGGGGTATCTTCACTTTAACATCTTCTTAAGAGAAAATGTCTTCACAGCTCAAAAATGCTGCAAATCAGAGCTCAAAGACAACTTTCAGCAGGGACTGGGGTGATCCAGGCTCCATCATCTGGAAGCTGGTGCCTGGAGCTGCAGCTGGCACTGGTTTGTGCCCACAGAACACATAGCACTGCAGGGATGAGCCCTCCCTTGGCACACATCGAAACAGGGACACAGGAGAAGGGTCAGGGAGGGAAAAAGGAACATGAACGGATATCCTAGGGAATTCCTGTTTTCAACTAGCCATGCTGCCTGTCTTCTCTGCCATCCTGTGGTTATTACCCCATCCTTGATTTTCTGAATTAGCAGGCATCAATTATGCATTCACTCTTACAGGGTATCAAAATGAATCCTTAACCTTTGCCTCGTGATGGAGCATTCCCATACGAAACACTCCTCCTCTATCAGTATTCTACCCACGGACTCGGAGTGTGAGAAGGCTTGGAAATGGGTTCAGACACATTTCCCTGTGTTTTGCACCTTTTTCGCTGTAATGAAAGATGAAAAAATGTGACCCAGAGAATCCCACCCATTAGGATAAATCTCCATAATTTTGTAGTCACTAAAAAAAAAAATAAAAATCCTCCTTGTTCCTATTTTCATTCATGTGTTTCTGAGGCCCCGAAAGTTGAAGCAGTTTCTGTTCCGAAGCGGGTGTAAGCCTGCTGTAATAAGGGACAATGGTGCCACCAAGTGGGGACGCGCTGCAGGCGGAAAAACTGAGATTTCTTCAATTCCCAGCCGTGATGGGAAGTCACAGAAAACCCAAAACAGCCACTCCAATGAAGGCCATTACATCGCCTTTTCCCCCAGATGTGGAGGTTCTATATCTGTTATTTATCATTTCAAGCATCACAGCGTTAAAAAAAAATAGTAAAAATTCGAAAGTGTTTGAAAGGTCCTTCCCATTCCAAACGTTTTCTCTTTCCACACACAGAGAAGCTGTGGCTGCCCCTGGATCCCTGGAGGTGTCCAAGGCCAGGCTGGATGGGGCTTGGAGCAGCCTGGGCTATGGAAGGTGTCCCTGCCCATGGCTGGGGTGGCACTGGAGGGGCTTTGATGTCCCTGTTGCAGAGGTGGCCCGGGACAGCAGGGAGCACTGCTCACACAGGAACCACCAGCGAGGGGTTCCCAGCGGCGGCACTCACAGCCAGGACGGGATAACCGCGGCAGCAAATGGGAAAAAATCATTCCCGTCTTTTACAAAACAAAACAAACAAACAAAAAAACCCCACAAAACCAAACAAAGCAAACCAAACAAACAAAAAACCAAAACAAAACCAAGAAAACCCCAAACTGAAACATACAATAGTTGAGTGCTAATTGTGCCGTGCAATAAAACAAATATTTTTGTTTTAAAAAAACACATTAAAACAAATATTTTTGTTTTAAAAAAACACATTAAAAGTGGTCCTTGTGGAAAACCCTGTACATTTGGATATTTGAGCGCCTAAGGGCTAAACTTCTCCCAAAACTGTGTTTACAGTTGCCTTAATGCTGGATGGCAGGGCAGGAAGCAGGGTGGGTGCAGGAAGCTTTGCTTTTTGCCCCAGCAGTGCTACGGGAACCCTGGGGCTCACACCCAGATGGACAGTCAGTGACCTTGGTGACCCAAGGCTGCTGTCCCTCACCCCACTGGCCTTGGCCCGTGGACCCACAGCAGCAATGACACATCATCCCACTGACAATGTTCGTGCCACTGTGCAGTGCAAGATAAGACTGGGGCACATGCTGCCCATAATTTATTCAGCCTAAGCAGCGCTGAATTGATCCAAACTACCCAGCCAATGCCCCGAATGAGGAGGGATCTGTTGGCATTACGTCCTAATTCCCACAGCCGGCTCCATTTTCCGTGTGATTGCACAAAGGCGTCGGGATGTACATCTATCCCTGTTCCTGTCAGTGTACACGGCAGTGTGGATATCGCTACCACAGCCTGACTGCTCCAGACAAGGACAAGCATAAATCTCCATAACCAGTCCCTGGGAGCTGGGGCGAGGGGGAAGCGCTGCAGCAGGATGGGAAAGGTGCAGGGACAAGGTCAGCTCTCTGAGCCTCAGCAGGGACTCAGGTTATCCCAGCCCTCACCAGCAACCACCAGCACATCTACAGTCACAGAGCAACCCCTCCCCATGGACAGCCTGGCCCTCCCAGACCTCACCCCCAGCATTTCAAGTGTTTGTCCGGACTTGCTTTGCTGTGTCATCCATACCTGTTATCCCTGGGCATTCTCGGGCTGGTGAACTGGCAGGTATTTTGTTCTGCCATCCCCACATCTCAGCACACTCCTGCTGGCACCTACCAAACAGCCATGGGCTGGAAGGAACTCAGGCAGGAGCTACACCCACCTCCCCAGGAGCTGCTAAGCCATTTCCAGGCAGGTGGCTTCACAAAGAGGCATCAAACTCACCCAGTTCCTCATAACAAGAAGCTTTCAGCAGCCCAGGTGGGAGATTGCAGCTTTTTCAACCCCACTAGTCCGTCTCTCCAGCAGGAACAGTAATTCCCTTCTGATTTCGCAGGCAGAAGCAGAACTCCCAGGTTTCTAGACAAACTCGTCTCATTGCTGTGACTGTTTCTGCAAGGTGTCCCTACAAGCACCTTCTCCCCCAGGTCAGCACATGTTCTGAAACACATCACATGGCTTCCTACTTCAAAGTTTTCCTGCTCTGACTTTTAAGCAGCTCAACTTCCTGTAAAAATATTTCTGCCATAAAGAGACTTTGGTGTAGGGCTTATTAGTAATCTCAGCTCTCCCCCCTGCCTCCCACATCTTCAGAACCTCTGGAGAGAACAACTTCCCTTTGATTAGAGGGAAAACACCTTCTCTTTCAGTCTACATCAGAGTGCCTGGAACCCAGTGCTGAATTTGGGATGGGGACCCAGTACTTGTGCACACAAGTAATTGAGAGGTTTGTAGAGATGGAGAGAAAGCAATGAGCAACTCCAAATTTAACTGGATTGATTGCTCAGTAACATGGCTCAGGGCAGGGCTTTCCAGCTCTCCATGGGAAGGTGTTTTCCAGGGCCTTGTAACTGAGAGGATTTCACTGGCTATTTTTCACTGCCTCTCTGCTCCCCATGGCTGTGCTCAGGGCTGGAGCCCTCCAGACAGATTTGGGGTTTTCTGGAGATGCTTCAAGAATTTGTACTTATAACATGCCTCAGATAAAAAAATGGTTTGTAAGCAGATCTGTCCAATGAGGAGTGTGATGCCTGGGTTTGGTGTGCTGGGTGCAGAGGAGCTGCAAAGTCCTGGCACACCTTTATGGGCAGGGCACACCCTGAGCCAGCCCCAGCAGCAGGATTAGGTTGTTTGACACGTGCACAGCTCGTACTGCCCCACTGATAGTGCATCCCAACACCAAACCAGCCCTCCCCATCCCCTTCACCCCCACAGCCCCTCCACACCAGAACCCTGGGGGTTTGCTTGCCCTGCTCACCACCAAGGCAAAGGCTCCAGCAGCCCAGAAACAAGAAGAGGAGAGTTCTGACAAAAATATGGGCATGAGGATAAAGAAGAAAGGTTAAAATTTAGAAACACTGTGCAAAACTCGGTAAAGTTCAAAATAATTAACCATGTCTGTGGTGCAACACTGCAATAAGTTGAAGGTACAGCTAAAATATACATTCCACCTGCAGTGTAGCCCCATCTGGGTGCCAGCAAAGCAAACCAGCAAAGAGATGAACTGGAACCCAGTAACTCCAATCACAGCCAAGCTTCTGGATTGTGCCTGCCCAGGTAACCAGCCAGGGCTTGTGGTACAACTAAACAACAACATTAATAGGGATTTTTTTATGGGTATACCTTAGCTGGTAGCTTTTATGACATTGTAAGGTAAATGAATCAATGGAAAAGGCTTCACCCTGCAATTATGGCTTAAAAGAGTTTAACGGTAGAGAGAACTTGCAGTGCTAATAAAACTTGCATTCTTTAGGAGTAGGATATTCCATTTCCATCAGTAATCCTCATTTGAGAAGTGGCTGCAAACCCTTCATAAGCTCATGCCAGGAATACAGGGCGGCTGCAATGACCGAGCCAGACCCTCAGCACACGGGTGTGCTCTCTCTCAGTGCTGTTTGCCCTGGCTCCCATCCCACTGCCAGCCTGTGTTTAACAGCTCGTGCTGTTCTCTGAGGACGCAGCCCCAGCTCCTGTCAGCACGGCAGGACACGAGCCAGCCGTCCCTCCTTCAGCTGAGCGCTTCAGCAGGAACATTCAACCGACAATACCAGTGGCCACCACAGAACAGCACTGCAGTGACAGCTCTCCAGCGCCGCTGAGGTTATCTGGGATATCCCACCTTCTGGCAGGGGAACATTTTAGGGCTCCTGCTGCGCAGCTCAGGACCTGTGATGGGCTGTGGGTCTCCTGAGCCAGGATAGCCCCTGTTCCTCCTCTCGTCCCTGCCTCGGCTGTGCCTGAGCAGGACACACAGCTGGACTCCTGGGAACACTCCCGGGGCTGTCCCACAGCAGCTGGAGCCCAGGACAAGTCTAAAGGCTCATGAGTCTATTTCCTCCCACATTTTACAGCTCAGATTGTAGCTATAAGCAACAACATTGCTGTTCTCTTTACGGACAGAAACTTGTTTCTCATTCTGGAAGACCTTCAACATGTGTGTGAAGCTCGTAACACACTGCTGTGTGACTGCACATGTATTTTGGATAACAGGGATTTGTGAGGGCTCCAGGAGGATGCACAGCCATGCCCTGATCTCCCTGGCATCACTAGGGGGCATTGATGGCTTCAGCTGGTGTGGCACCAGCTCGTTCATAGGACAGCAGCTCTCTGTGGGACACGAAGCTGGAGCACAAAGCACCCTCAGTACCACAGCTCTCGGTGTCACAGAGCTGTCCCATGAACAGCCTCCCTGTCCCACACAGCCTGTCCCACACACCCTCCCTGTCCAGAGAGAATGGCCCTGTCTCCACTGACCATCCTGGAGTGCCTCAGTGGGGCAGTAAAAATATCCAAAATACACGTGGCAGCTGCCCCTGGTTTGGGATTCACTCCCTTCACACATCATTATTGCTACAAGGGGCACAGGGCAGACAGGTTGGAGACAGAAGAGTTTTACAATCCTTAAAACTTCCCTCTAAGGACCCTGTAGTAACATTCTGCTACCAACATCCACCGACATCTGAAGGATTCTTTTTGAGCCTTCCAACCTGATTTAGCTCCACCATATGTTAGTGGTACTTGCTTCAACACTGAATTTTCGCCATTATTTCACTACAGCTAAAACACTCTTCTGTTATTTTGAATATACTTTTAAAACTTACTGAAAAAAACCAAACCAACCAAACAAACAAACAAAAAACACAAAAAAACCTTTTAAGAGGATGATGTGTCTGGAAGCCAACCAAATTTACCATCACCCTGTAGCACAAAGGGTAGGCAGCACACTCACCTGGTTGTCCCAGAATGGTTTGGGTTGGAAGGGACCTTAAAGCTCATCTCATTCCACTCCCTGCCATGGGCAGGGACACCTTCCACTAGCCCAGGGTGCTCCAAGCCCTGTCCGACCTGGCCTTGGACACTTCCAGGGATCCAGGGGCAGCCACAGCTTCTCTGAGCACCCTGTGCCAGGGCCTGCCCACCCTCACAGGGAAGAATTTCTTCCCAATATCCATCTAACCTTGCCCTCCTTCAGTGCGAGACATTCCCCCTGGTCCTATTCAGCCCCACTCTCCTTAAAGCCTCACATTGTTTAAGAGTTCTGTTGAACACTTTTCCCAAGCCAAAGCCTGGCGAGCAGAGCACCTCAGGGGTACATTATGGCACTGCTGCAGGGATGTGCATTTCAAGGAATGTAGAAGGGCTTGTTAATCCTGTTTATTTCTAAGCCCAGAATCTGGCCCGTGTGGCCCTTTGGTCCTTTGACACTCCTGAAATCACATCCTGCAATCAGCATGGTAAAAAGTAGTCTTCATTCAAGCCTTCACTATCTCCAACTAGGAAAGCCGCATCCAGAAAAAAATCCATTTCCTGTGTTTATGTGGATGCCACACACAGGTCTGAGGGCTTCTCCTTGCAGCTGATCCAAACTGAGGGGAGACTCAGTGGGGGCTGCAGCTCCTCCCGAGGGGTGCGCACTGATCTGTGCCCCCTGTGAGCAGGGACAGCACCCAGGGAATGGCTGGAGCTGTGTCAGGGCAGGGTTAGGTGGGATCTCAGGGAAAGGTCCTTCCCCCAGAGGGTGGTGGGCACTGACCAGGCTCCCCAGGGCAGTGGGCACAGCCCCAAGGCTGCCAGAGCTCCAGGAGGGTTTGGACAATGGGACAGGGACAGAATGGGATTGTTGGGGTGTCCTGGGCAGGGCCAGGGGTTGGACCCAATCTTGTGGGTCCCTTTGAGCTCAGGATATTCTGTGATTCTATGAAATAAATAGGTGTTTTCCAAACTGGAGTGTTCACATCAGAATTCAAACATTTCCTTTGCAAAGAGAAGTGTTTCTTTTCCTTTCCATCCCACCTTAAGCATCCACACTGGTTTCACAGAGGAGGATGCAGCCGAGGAGTGAGCCCTGGATGTCCCCAGTGTTGCCCCGTGGGTGAGGACCGAGGCAGAGTCCAGGGAGTGAAACCCTGCAGCCACACCTTGCCATGGCACTGACTCATGGCTCCGCTGGGACAGGGTTAGAACTTTCCTTCTCCAGAGGAAAACGCACAGGTTGCAATTAAAATCTGGGTGAGGCTGGACAAACCCACAAATGTTTGGAATTATTCCGCAGTTTTAATTGAAGTTGGAGAGCAGAGCAGCTGCAGAGAGGTGGGAATGAGACTTTGACATTTAGGGAAGTGTCAGCGAGCAGAAATCTCGCTGTCACAGATATGAGTCACCCTCTGCTGTGCCTGACAGCCGCTCTCTCCAACTCGAGATCGAGATAATTTCACTTTAATCTGAGAGAAGCAGAGGGATGAGCAATTCCATTCATTTATAATACAAGTTCCCTTCAAAGGTAACTGGAAAATGAATACTTTGGCAAGGTGTTCATAGTTCATCGCTGCTGAGGTGTTAAAGCAGCATGAAGGGCCCTCTCTGGATGGCACAGAGAAGTGACACCGACTTTGTCCCCAAAACAAAGTCTGTTTAGGGGAGAGACACTGCGTGTTGGGGGAAGCTGGGAGAAACTGGGAGAAACCAAAATCAGACAGCACAGCATGTGGCAAGGCACAGAGTTATTCAGTTTTTATTACAGTAAGAAGATTGAAAACACTTGACTCCCATTTTAACCTGAAGGATTACAGTGGTACACCTGGTTCCTTCCAAGAGCAATTCCCATTGGGAAAGAAGTAGATGGAACCTCTGCAATGCCATGAACCAGCCCTGGAGCAACCTGGCAGGGACTGGGCTGAGCAGGACAACAAACTTGTGAAAAAGGGAACAATAACCTCAAAGTTTAACTGAGATGCATCTGATTGGAAACAAGAAAATTCCCAGCTTTCCAGCAAATAAACCACAATTTACCCCTCTCCCACCCCCGTGCTCAGTGACATGGAAATGTGTGCATGGGAAGGGCATGGAGGGGAGGTGTTTTAGGGACATTACCTGATGGCTTTTCCAACCCAAATGATTCTGTGATTCTATCTCAGTACTAAAAATTAAGGGTGGCTCTGATTGAAGTGATTACCACCTTATTACATTCCAGCAGAGCACATCCAGAGCCAGACTTCATGTTCTTTATGCCTTAAAATTATTTGTAAGAGCCAAATCAATCAGAAGAAAGAGCAAAACCAGCTGCAAACCCACAAAGAATTGGTGTAAGAAGATGTTGTTAAATGTCCCTGAGTTGTAACCCACCTTCAAGGAGAATCCAAAGCAATTGTTACCCGTCACCATCAACCACAGTATTTCTGTAGTCATACTGTGAGCAGGAGCCAGGAAAGAGGATCCAGACGAAGGATTTCATTTTTGAAGGAAGAAGCTGAAAATCTGGCCTCTGTGAAGGGCCCCAACAACCTGTACTGGAGTGATGGGGGCAACAGGCAGAGTTTTGACACTGCTGACAGTGGCATGTGGAGAAACCGGGTCGTTCACTTTCAGACAAGGGTCTGGCTGCCGAGGCACAACCAGAGGCTGTGGGATGAAGGCAAACAGCAGAAGAATTCCATGCAGGAGGAGGAACCTGCTGGAAGGGAGGCTAGGATGTGCTGGATGGAGGTGGTGCAGAGCTACAGCAAACACAGAATAAACTACCAGCCTTGCGCCCACGTGGACTGAAATTACAAGACAAAATAAGAAGGGTAGAGTGTTAGTCAAGACTCCTGCCAGCCAGGCTGGCAAAGCTGCCTGCAATATGCTAAAGGTGTCCAAGAGAGAAAAGGAAAGGGAAAGCCACTCCTAATTTTCCCAGTCTCCACAAATTGGGACACACCAAGAGTAATGTCCAAACTTCACCTTAGCCACCACCAACTACTGTTCTGTGGAACAGCGAGGTGCTGCACCAAAGGAGATGTGATCCCCGCCTTGGGCTGAGTGACTGGCAAAACCATTCCCACACTTCTCATGGCTCCTCAAGCAGGCAGATGAAGGGACCATTCCCAAGATCCTCTGCAAGCAGCAGCATTTCCGACATGACTCAAAAAGTGATTTCTACAGAAGTGTTCGCAGAGTGCGGAGAAGTTGCCTGGAGTGTTGGGTGAGCTCAAGATCTTTCCTTATAAAGCCAGAGAGCAATTACTGGATCAGAGCATGGAGAACACAATAGAACCCACACTTTCTTCAGTCAGGAGGTGATTCAGCTATCAAAGAGTTTCTTTTGTTTCTATTTTGGGAGAAAAAAACCATCACTGCTTTCAGATGTCTAAAACTGACGTTCCCAGGGTATGTTCACCATGGCTGTCAAAGGGCTCTGTGACTCCTCCCTTCTCACACTCTGGCCTCTCTGGCAACTGCGTGGAACACCTGGAAATGCCACTAGGAAAGCAGGACAACAAATGTGACCAACAGGGTACACTGTGCCTCCGCAGCCAGAAATAGAGAGCAGAGCACATGCCCTCATCCCTCCCGCCCCCTCCCTCAGGAGCTGTCCAGAACACACACCAGAACACACATGTGCGCCAGGAAAAAGGCCCTTCCTGGAAGAGCTCCCCTTTCCAGCGTCATGGATCAGCTGGGGCCAGGCTGGCAGAGGTGGCTGCACATGACAGGGAGCTCTGCACGGGACAGGCTGGGGACAGCCAGGAGGGTGACGGCACCACCGCAGGACTGGCACCTCGGGAGAGCAGGCAGCCAAGGGAAAAGCTCCACCGCGGGGTTAAGGACATTTCTGGACATGAAAAAGGGACTTTACTGGGGAGCTTGAATGCAAGGTGTCCTTGGCATGGAAGAAGAGAGTGCAAAGGACAGCACTGCAGGGAGAGCGGGGTGTCCCAGCGCTCTCGGTGCTGGGACAGGTGTGGGAGCAGGTGCCACACACCGGGGTGGGGGACATACAAAGTCCAGGGTATGGTTCTACACCATAGGGGTAAGAACATGCTTATACACCACGTGGGTAAAATGGCCAAATACGGGGCTAATAAGGCAACCCACTGACTGCCAAACCACAGGTTTTCTCCAAAGTCTGGAAGGGTGACAAAAATTCCATGGGGAAAAAAATCTGTTGCGCTTCTCACCTAAGAATAATCAGGTGTTTTGATGTCAATTAGCATGTGATACGCGTGTGATTTGTATCTCTTAAGGAAATGTGACTCCATGTGCCCACCAGCTGTACTTCCCTTTAGGATAAGTGCTGTTTCCACAGCTTGCCCCGTGTTTTTTGCAGCTACCCTTCCAGCACGCTGTGTTTGCAGAGCAGGAGCTGTGCGAGGCCACGGGCAGAGGTCGGGGCTCCGTGAATCCTAAACAGAGAACGCAGAATACGCCGAGGAACAACTGCAGCGGGTTGGCAGCACCTCCCAGCACGGAGCGGGGCAGGAGCAGCTGCCCGGGGGGATCCTGTTTCCAGGGCACATTTGGAAACTTCACTCTCAGGAGCTTTTCTTGCGAAGTGTGGCAAGAGCAGGACGTCACTTGCTTTCAGTGCAACTCCCGAGTACACGGCACTGCCCCACTGAACCGGGAACAGCCGCTCCGTGCCTCACTTCTGGGAATTCTACGAAAGCATCAGACCCATCCCTTGCGCAACACCCTCTCCCTGGGCCCCCGGGCACCCAGAGCCGAGCAGGGAATGTTTCCCCAGCCCTCCAAGAAGATTCCCCAGCACTCCAAAGGAAGCTTCCCCAGCCCTCCAAAGGAAGCTTCTCCAAAGGAAGATTCCCCAGCACTCCAGAGGAAGCTTCCCCAGCCCTCCTACCCCAGAACCCCCCCGTGCCCTGGGCTGTGCTCCCCCAGCGTGGGCAGCAGGGCAGGGGATTCTGCCCCTCTGCCCCCCAGGTGAGAGCCCACCTGCAGAGCTGCTCCAGCCTGGGGAACAGCACAGGGAGGGCATGGAGCTGCTGGAGAGTCCAGAGGAGGCACCAGGATGGTGAGAGGATGGAGCAGCTCTGCTGGGAGGGAAGGAAACTAACCACCTTTAGAAACTGCAAAACAGAGTGGCTCACACTGGGTTGGATCCTTTTCTGTTAACACATTCTTTGGAATTTGGGACAGAATCACAGACCGCTATCCCAGGTTGCTCCAAGCCCCATCCAACCTGGCCTTGGACACTCCCAGGGATCCAGGGGCAGCCACAGTTTCTCTGCCCAACCTGTGCCAGGGCCTGCCCACCCTCCCAGCATCCCATCTAAACACACGAGTTTCTTCACTTAAATTCAGCTCTTATTTGAATATAATCCATGACAGCAGGTGCATTCTGCATACGAATCTTTTTTTTTTTAAAGCACTTCACAAGAACATAACACTTTAAAAAGATGCTGCTCATAATTGCATAAATTACAAAATGCACAAATGCACATACCCATTTCAAGAGACTAAGTTAATTATCAGCTATTTTAACTTCAGATTTCAAATTAGTAGAATATCCTCAAAACAGTTTACCTTTGTTAGCATTTGGATTCTCACTCAGATCACACATACTCATTAATTTATATGAGTTTATGGCATATAAAGGCATCTGGTTCACTCCAAAAGCATACTAGTGCACAAAAAGAAGGGGGAAAAAATCTCCTCCCCCCACAGAAACACAAAGGTAAGAATTAAGACCGTGTGTATCACAGACTCCAACCATTCTGTCTGGGAGAACCCTTTCCTTGGTCCCACCTGGATTCCCTGGCTGTAGCTCCCATGGATGAACTGTACCCACGGAGCACCAGCTCTCCTTTGCATTCCCAGTCACTCCCTGGGAGGCTGAAAACACCCAAAACAGACTCAAGACAGAGACAACAGCTTTGTTTACTTTTACAACTCCACCATTACACACAGCTCACCAACACAGCGCACGCAAAAAAGCAGGTAAGAATATTGAGCTTTTGCTTGGGTTTTATTTAACTTTCAAAATTATGCTTCCTATTAAAGAATCTGTGGACATTCCAGGCGTAAACCTGATCCAAGACCAGGAGCTGACACCAAAACCGAGGCAGACACAGGCCAGCAGTGTGACACCAAACCTCCCCTCTTGTCAGAGAACGCAGCCAGCGCTGAGCTCAGGCTGAAATAAGATTTCAAGGCACCAGGCCGGGTCTGCAGCTCAGCTACACCTCATAGCACACATGAACTTAATTATTTTTAATGACTCTGTCCCCAATACAAAGTAATAAAATCTTCAAAAATAAAAACTTCAAGTCTGAGTTCATTTAAAAATAAAATAAATACAGTTTAAATTTCCAATAGTGAAATACTCTCCATTTTTGGGTGCCCATACAATTATGACACACGTAGGTCATGACTTTTCTAGGTGGGCGCACACCTGTGCCTGCAGTGGGTCCCACACCTGTGCCTGCACAGTCCCACACCTGTACCTGGAGTGGGTCCCACACCTGTACCTGCACAGAGTCCCACACCTGTGCCTGCAGTGGGTCCCACACCTGTACCTGCACAGTCCCACACCTGTACCTGCAGTGGGTCCCACACCTGTACCTGCACAGTCCCACACCTGTACCTGCACAGTCCCACACCTGTGCCTGCAGTCGGTCCCACACCTGTACCTGCACAGTCCCACACCTGTACCTGCACAGTCCCACACCTGTGCCTGCAGTCGGTCCCACACCTGTACCTGCACAGTCCCACACCTGTACCTGCACAGTCCCACACCTGTGCCTGCAGTCGGTCCCACA
>JAWWTY010000158.1:35099853-35115019 GCA_035222235.1 Margarornis squamiger
CCGCAGTCTCTGCTCATCACAGGGATGCTCCAGACCCCAAATCACCTCTGTGGCCTCTGCTGGACCCTCTCCAGCAGTTCCCTGTCTTTCTTGTAGTGAGGAAAAAAGGTACCAACAGTGACAAAACACAAGGAGAGAGGGAAAAAAGCCCCAGTGGAGTCTGTCAGGCTTGTCAAGTTTTGCTCTGACGCACAGAGTGCAGCTCTGTCATTTGTGCTGCATTAAAAAGTGCAGTTTAAAGGCTTCCTGCAGCTGCGGGGAGGTTTTATTCCCACTTGTTAACGTTTGGGAGCTATAAATAGGGATATTAAGCAGGGAAGAAGGGCACACCTTCACATTTCTCTGAAACTTTCCAAGTGTTTTGGACGGAGTAGAAAACAAGAAATGTTTTAACTGGGAAAAGTATTTCTCTGTAGTGCTGAACCAAGGTGGAGTTTTGCTTGACTTTGATGAGAAAGTTTGGGTTTTTCTCCCTAAATTTCCTGTGTCCAAACTGTCCAGGCTGGCAGTGGTCCTTTCTAAAGTGTGAACAGACTTGGAGGGCCATGTGTGCTCAGATTGGAGTTCTTTTTTTTTCACTGGATGCAGTAAATATTTTCCCTTGCTGTCTGCTACAGGGGAATTATGCTGACACTGTTTTCATTTTCATGCCACTTGTTTGGCATTCCATTATTTAAAATAATGGCCATGGGAGGGATTGACTGGAAAACTGCTTGAGAAACTAGACTCACTCAGTTGTTTCTTCTTTTTTTTTCTCCCCTAGATATATTTTGTAGCTTTTACTATTGCTCTGAAACTCCCAGAATTTTTACAGGAATGTGTTTGAATAGCTTTTCTGTTTGTCAAATGGTCCTTTTTTCTTGGGCTCTGTCATCTGTTGGACTAGAAGTCAGTTCTCTGTTGCAAAGGAAACGCTGGGGAGGCACCTGGCTCCTGGGGACACTTCCCAGGAGCAGTTCCTGACCAGTGTGGGTTTGTGCAGAGCAGGAGGGCTTCAGGAATCATGCAGCACCTGTGGTTTTGCAGAATTGGTACTGGAGTTCTGTTTTCCTGTGGGAATACCAGAACTATTTCGTTTTTGTAACTCCTTGTTTTTATTTTGGTTTGTGGCCTTTCCCCTCCCTTTACTTTTTGCCTTGAAATTGGAACTCAGTAATGAAAATACACAATTTATTTGCTCATAGTTGCCCCAACTTAAATCTGCAGGATGCAGTAAGAGTGCAAGTGCACTGATAGGATTTTAGCCCCAGTTATGGACGTATTCCCTCATTACTGTTTTTTCAATATTGCGTTACCAAACTGCACATCCAAACTTGCTTGATGGGAACTGTTGCCTTAAAACAGCCTTGGGATTTCATGTAGGTTTTTGTGATAGTGAAAACTTGCTATTTCTGTTAGTTTTTGTTCAGTTTTAAGCTCTGTAGAGGAAAATGCCAGCATGTCCAACCTATTCCATGCAGCCCATCTTGCTAAATTTCCTCACAGAAGGTTCACTAAGTAGTTGGAACCCCAAAGCCTGATACTCAGGTAGCTTTGCCCAAACATCACTTCCTTTACAGTGTGGTTCTAACATACATTTTATAATAAGTAGTTTCTCAGGTGTGTTGCTGTGACAAAAATAATGTGACAAGTGGCTGTATGAGATTGGCAGCTGCCAACTCCATTCCCAAGATTTCCCTGGCTGAGTCATTAATATAGAAAATCACTGTCTCCTCTTTGGCTTGTGTGTGCATTCCCTCTCTTTAGTGAGTGGTCCCTGAACTCTGGAGAGGCTGTCAGTAAAGGGAAGGTCAGTGTTCAGAAAGCAGGAAAATCCATCACTTAAGAAATGTGAACTTTCTAAAGCATTGACTGAATATTCCAAAGCAGAAAAGTTTAGTTGGCTTCAAGGAGGAAGACTGGAGGATGAAACATGTTGAGTTAAACATTTAATATTGAGGATGGCAACAAGCGTAATTTAAAAACAAAGGTAATTTGAGATGTGTTGTAATAGTGTTGTTAGTGGAAGCCACGTGGCTCCAAACTCCACACTGATTGCCTATGCAACTTGTGATTCTTGGATTGCCTTTTTCTGGAGAAAGGATCTCTCTGAAAACACAATACAAATGCTGCCTGAGACCTTATCACTTCCATGATTTCAGTGTTGAATTTGTTTTGCACATTCAAAACTGTTCTGTTTTGGGAATGATTTTTTTTGGCTAGCAAAACATAAACCAATTTATTAAAGAATGTACAGGTATACCCAAATTTCCTTTGGCCAGATGTTCTGCATCTAATCCATGACCACTTCTGGATGTAATTCTGTATCTCCCATTAAAGATCAAAGAAATATACTTTTTTTTTTCTTTTTTAAATTTCTCCAGATAGTGACTGGTATTGACAGCCCTGATAAGTGAGAGATCCCTTGCTATCATCAGTTCAGCAAAGTCTCCTTTTGCAGCCCCTGGCAGGGATGGGTCAGTCGCCTCAGCACTTTGCCAGAAAGCAAAACACCAGGAGCAGAGACAACCACAATCTAATAAAAATATATTGGCCTGTAATACTGAACCTGTTCTCAATTGCAGATACGAGTGATTTAGAAATGCTCTTAAATTGTCTTTACAAATCAGTAGTTTAAAATGTTCTCATGTGTTGTTCAGGAATTTAACTGGCCTGTTCTCACTGTTTTTAAAGGAAATTCTGGCATGATTTCTGGCTTTTAGAGAATCTGTTCCAGTAGAGGTACACCTCCATGACATCTGGTTCTGACCAGCTTAAAGATGGTCTTTTTTCTGTAGAAACTGGAAAATTTGGGACTAATGACTTCATTATTGAGCCGTGTGTAGTGTTTCCTTTCCCTGTAAATAACTGGTTATCCCTGGAGATGTCCCTTCGTGTTGGAGTGAGGCAGAAGAGGGCTGTAAGCTGTGGTTTGGGTTTATTTTTTGCCTTGAAAACCAGTGGTTTGCCATAAGCAGGGCTTCAGATGTGTCTTTGAACTCCCTTTGCTTAGGGTTGCCGAGAGAAGCTGTGACTGCCCCTGGCTCCCTGGGAGTGTCCAAGGCCAGGTTGGACGGGGCTTGGAGCAACCTGGGCTGGTGGAAGGTGTCCCTGTCCATGGCAGGGGGTGACACTGGAGGATCTTGAGGGTCCTTCCAACCCAAACCATTCCATGGGAATATTTCAGAAGCCATTTTGCCCTGAGCAAGTTGGGTTCCAGCTGGAGAAAGCAGGCTCAGTGTTTCAGGCAGGTCACATTATTCCCATGGTTTCATGCAACTCATGGGCCAAGAGTTGTCTTCACCCCAAGTTTCACAGCACCCTATTACTTTAAAATGTGCTCAGCTAGTAGCTAATAAGTATTTAATAAGTGTTCTTTTGAATTCCAGTTGTGTCAGACAACAGAAACACCAGGGTGTTGTGGCACTGGAAAGTAAATTCCACTGTCTTACTGTACAGTAACACGTCAGTAACTGTGGGAAGTAGTAAGACAAGGTGTTTTTTTCTGAGAAATGCAACAGGAGGGAACTTTGGGAAGTTTCTGTCCTGGATTTACAAGTGAATAGCTGTGCTTTAAAAAAAACACTTGAGGTCATCTTCAGAATTTGTAAAAGTGGTTGTGTAAGTATTGTCAGTTTTCTTTGAGGCACAGAATGTGTCCTGCCAGCTCGTGTACAGTGAATTTTCACCAGTGATCTTTACCATGGGATCACAGTTTGGGTTTTGTGGTTTTTCTGGCATATGCACATGATGGGTTAAGGGAACTGCAAGGGCAGGAGGGGATGAGTGGATTTAAGTACAGAAGAGTTCGGCATTCTGGGAGGTGTGGCAGTGATACCTGTCATTTTTGTAAAGGGAAGAAGGAGTTTATGGCCCAGATGGAGACCTTGAAGGTAGTCAGAAGTGGTTCAGAAATGCCTTGTTTGGCTGCTGACTCTGACACACAAAAAAGTTAGGACCTTGTCAGAAAACTATAGAGTTGGAGGTTTATGGGAATTAAGGGGGAAAAAATCCTCAACACTAGTGAAAGATGGGAAGTGGGACATTAAAGAACAGCTTAAAAGGTACTTTAAGCAACCACTAGGCTACAAGAGAAGTTAAATTACTTGACTTTAAACTGACAGAGAGTATGTTTAGATGGAATATTGGGAAAAAATCCTTCCCTGTAAGGGTGGGCAGGCCCTGGCACAGGGTGCCCAGAGAAGCTGTGGCTGCCCCTGGATCCCTGGAAGTGTCCAAGGCCAGGTTGGATGGGGCTTGGAGCACCCTGGGCTGGTGGAAGGTGTCCCTGCCCATGGCAGGGGGTGGCACTGGGTGGGCTTTATGGTGCCTTCCAACTGAAACCAGTCTGAAATTCCATGATTATATTTTGATAAAAATGTGGAGCTTCAGAACCACAGCTGATGAGTGATAAACACTTGGCAGCAGGCTGGGGAGCTGGTGCACCCGGGAAATCTTGGATGTAGTTCTCACCTGCATCCTCATTCCTGGGCCGTCTGTGGAGTGTTTCAACATCTGAGAAAAAGCTTAATCAAAAAAGACAAATAGTTTTTTTGTGAAGGACAGGAAGGTGTGAAGGCTGCAAGTAGAAGGAAAATTTGATTCTCCCATCACCTTTCTGAGCTCCTACTAGAAGTACAGTGAACAGCATGACAATGAGCTACTTGGGAAAAACTAACAATAGCATGAATTAATTAAATAGACTTCCAGTAAGAGAAAGCTTACTGGAATTACTATTCCAGAGGTTAAAAAATAATACTGAGGCAATAGATTTGCACAGAGAATACTGGATTATGTCTTGAGTATTAGAAACAACCTCCCTAATTTCTCATGGCTTGTAAGGAAGGCACATCAAGCTCTGCAGGAAGGAAGGGAACACTTACATCTGTCTCACTGAACTCTGGCTTTACTGCTCCCTTTGCTTGCTGTGCTGCCTTTATGCTTTCCTTGCTTTCTTTGCACTAACACATCCAGGCACCTCTGTGCACTCCAAGCTCATTGGGGACCATGTAAGGATATAATTTAAAGGATTTCCAGTATCGACTCACAGTCTGGTTCCAGTGACAAGAAAACACAAATTTAACTAAATGAGGGAAGGGCACTAATTGTCTTTTCCGAGATGGAGCTCTGAGGTGATGCTACATCCCCCTACAAAGGAGGGTTCGGTGTGGGGTGTGCTGGGCAGGCTCTGGAGCAGGCCTTGGGAACAGTTTGGCACCTTGTGTTTCCCCGTGTGTTCCAGCACTCAGAGCAGAATGGCCTGCGCACTCCCCAGAGGAGCCAAGTGGCTCTGCTCCAGACATCCAGGACACACAGGAGCTGGCAGGATATCCCAGAGAACTCCAAACAAGCTGTTTGGAGTTTGCCACAGCCTGTCAGCAGCAGCAGCTCTGACCTCAGCCAGCTTCTGCTTCCAGACGGGCAGCTGTGCTCCTGAGGTGCAGCCAGGGTGCCCTGCTCCTGCCCATGGGAGACCTCAGGTCTGTTCAGTGACTTCAGTTAGTCCCAAAAGCAGTGTTATTTTGGACTCAGTTAAACCCTACTGGGTTCTTAAAGGCAATTCAAGCCATGTTGCAAGTGGATTGCCTGTTAGGGCATGAAACATTGTTAGACCTTACTGGATATTTTAGATTGGCAGAGTGTCCAGCAGCATAAATTGGGAGAAGTTTGATCTGACAAAACTATACCCCCTTGGGTTTATTCTAAAATCCTAAAAGTGGAAATGTAAAAATTGACTATATAAAGTGACATATTCTGAAAAACGAGTGATTTTGAGTAACTTCTATGTACATGTAGATTGTTGGTTGGTATTGGTAGCTGTAAAGTTCAGTACACATTTCAGTACAATTCTTATTTATATCAACTGTTAAAAATCAGTATTTTAGGACCTATTTTAGGAGCAATAGCAGCAATACCAGTCTGAGTCCATCCCCACTGCAGGGTAACATCCCTCTGTCCCACTGACTGTCCTGGCAGCCACAGTGTGGAGAACCCTCACTCACCTGAAAGCAAGTCAGTGACAAGTACAGGAGGGAGGGAGCAGATCCTTGCAGTTTTTGACTGCCTCCGTTTGTCACCTGTGGTCCCTGAGAATGGTCTGTTGTCACTGCCTGTTCTACTCCTCCTTGTGTCATGTCACACAGCTCAGAGACTTCCCAGTGTCTCCACCGACCCCTTCTGTGTGCTCTGCTTCGTTCTCATCCACTGCAGAAGAGCACAGTGTCTCCCACAGCTTTGTCCACAGGATAATTCCAGTGCTGTAGGATAACAAGGCGTTGGGTGAAAGGTGTGTCACCTTGGAGCTTGCTTGCAGGCCCAGAAATACTCTCTGTGCTTCGTGCCCACTGGCAGTGTCCCTCACAGCCAGTGCCAGCCATCTGCCTTCCAATCCAGCCATTTCCTCCCAAAGCATGAGCCTCTCCGGAGAGTTCCCTCGGCCTTAGAGCAGCCTGTGCTCTGGATCTCTAGGACAGATCATGGAAAAGGGGCTGTGTATCAAAACTCCTTTTCAAGAGGTGGGACAGGAGCCAGATCTGCAGACGTGCACTGTTTGTGTGCTGAACATGAAGTGGTGCATTGTCCATTACATACTTGGAAGATTCTAAGTTAAAATCCCCTGGAAGTTGGAGCAGCCTCCTTTTTAGATGATGTTAGAGAGTCGGGAGTGGTTCTTTCCTCAGTAAGTGAGGAGAGGGCCCTTGGCAAAAGGCTTTCAACAGCTCAGAAGGATGAGAGAGGAGCTGCTGCTGCTTGTGTCTCGTGTTAGTCCTGAGCACGAGCTGCAGCTGCAAATTCCTTCTCTCCTGGGTGAGCCATGAAGTAACTCCATGCTTTCAGGTTTGGATTTTAACTGGAGCAGCAATGTATAGCCAGCTTAGAGGAAAACTTCACAGGACCTAATTTTAGGCCCCTGATGTAGCTGGTGTGGATCTCTTTACATTCTGCATTACCTCAAACAGAGCCCAGGTGCTGATACCAGTGTCAGAAATCCCAGAAGGGATTCTGGGGGCATTCAGTTAGTTTGCAGGTATGAGCTTGCTGTCCTCTCCAAATCCTAATAAGCTGGTCTCTGCCATCCTGGCCCCCTTTACCCCCAGCAGAGCCAGCCCAGGGGGCTCTGGAGGTTCTAAACTTACCAGAATTCTGCCAGGGGTTGTTGTAGGGAGGGTCAGACTCACGGGAATGGTGAATGGCTCAGAGCACTCACACTGGACTTGAACACATCACTCGGGGCTCGCAGCACTGTCCTGAGCCAGGGAATGGGCTCTGCCACATTTCTATGTAGATGGGTATTTGTAGCCTTCTGATGTGTCCAGAGGGTTTTTCCTAGCCATGGAAGCCCTCAGTGCTCTTACATTTGGGGATGCTGCAGAGTCACAATGTAGTTGCCAGTAATCCTTGAATACACCACCTTTGAAACCAGCTCAGAGTTTCTCCTCTGGATGCAGAGTGTAACCAAGGTGGAACTCATTTCCAGAAGTGAGGCTAAACATGAATTTTTCATGTCTGGAAAGAAATATTGCCAGCCTAATATCTTACTGTAAAGCCACAGGGCTTGCTGCTCTTCACAGGTACAGGAAGAGGATTTGTATGGATACTTTCAGAGCACAGTCCCAGCCCCACAGGAACAGCTGGAGGGAAATTTGGACAAACCTCACTAAGGGGTCTGTACCTGAGAACAGCCTTGGGAAGCTGTCTGAGCAAATATCACAATGTTTGGGTTTGCTCATCCTTTCCTGCATTTCATTGGAGTTACTTTGTTGGCTTGGAGAAAAGGCTGAAAATAAGGCAGGGAAATAACACTCATGCTTGTACATGTAAAAAAAAAGAGCATCTAATAAAAACCTTTAAAAATCCCAAAGTTAAAATGATGATGAAGAATCTGCAGAGGTTTGCTTTGTTCTTTCCTAAGTTCTAAGCTGCCTTGGAAGTAAAAGAGCAGGTGTAGGTGGATGAAGTGTCGAGCAGAGCAGAGTGATGGTTTGGAATTCATTCTGGGCTTTTCTTCTATTCGTGTATTTTTATTTTTTTTTTATTTTACATGCTTTGAGGTGGTAGAGTGCTGAGGGCAGTGGGGGGAATGACTTGGGGATTGACCTGCTTCAATTAAACACACCTAGAGGGAAAACTGATTTTAATGAATACTTTTATATATAAAACAAGTGCAGTGCTATTAAAAAAGGTGATTCCTCATATTCCAAATTTTTTAACTTAGAGAGACTTCCTTCAAATATTTTCTATTTTTCTTCTGCTGTTCCCCCCACCCCGGCTCCCCTGTTCCCTAGAGCATGTTGGTGACAGGCTGTTTCAATGTGTGTTGTTTACCTCATCAGTTCGTTTCTATTTCCTTCAGTTTCCTATTTTTCCATGGTGTCTCCTGAAATCCCTGTGTATCATTGGTAATAACTGGTAATTGAGTGATAATTTCCTTTTAAGAAAGGTGACTATAAAACTAGACATGTCCAGAAGCAGGTAGGTAATGCAGTATTGAAGGCTGGGAAAAATTTGTAGAAAGATGAGATTTACTCCTTCATTTATTTGTTCTAAATAATTTTTTAATCCAGGAGGGTAAATCGTGACACGCTAGGAGAAAACTTTTAAGGTCATCTGTTAATAAAAGATGAAAAATTAATTATACGGAGAGAATACTGGTTAGAGTTTCTAATCACCTTCCTCGTGAGTGTGGGCCATTACTGAAAGGAATTTCGAAGATAGCACATCAAAATCAATCCAGGAGAGCAGTTTTCAGCGAGTCTCCAATTGCACACTCTGGAACTAATTGATGTCATACACTTCAAACCTTAGAGTTCTGATATCTGCATCATAAATGCAGTATTTGATGTGAGCGGGCCCAGCAGGAGCAGTGTTTGCTGAGTGCTTTGTTGGGTTTGTTACCATCTGCCCCAGCCCCGGGACAGACATTTCCAGCTCCTTATCTCCTGCCCCTTGGCTGGGGATTGTTTAATGGCAATTAGTTCTTTATTGCCACCTCCTGACTGGAGTTGTGGCTGCAGTGGGATGAACACTGGGTGCTCTCAAGGCCTGGTCCAAGAGCGCTGCAGGTGGTTGGAGCTGAGGGTCCTGAGGGCTTTTCCTTTGCTCTCGTGGTTTCTTGTATCCTTCCTGATGCTTCTGCGTGGAGCTCGTTCAGGAAGCTCCACTGGAAGGATTTCCCTTCTATTTCTCTGTTTTGAGCTGCCCATTCCAGACTCCTGAACTAACTCCATGAGCACTCAGCTCAGGTGTGCCTCAGCCTCACGTGGATCAGTGCAAGGGAACAGCACACATGAACCACTTAGGAGAAGATTCCCATTTTGGGGAGTTTAGAGCAGGCATGTCTCCATGGATATGGCAGTGGTACTGTCCACAGCAGAACACACAGGTGGGCTTCCTAAATCAGCGTACACATGGTGACTGAAGGCCCCAGAGCTTACACTGAAATATGCATAAGTGTTTTAGCTTGTCAATAAAATCATGTTAAGCTTTGGAATGTGGCTTAATTTAGGGATGTAAATGAAGAATTGTCATTGCATTAATAGAAGTTGTAGTTTGTTTTGTGTTCAAGTCTTGAAACACCCTGATTTGCTTTCCACATTACAGTGCTGTTCTATTTCTGTTCTCTTTACAGCTGATATAATTTCAACAGTTGAATTTAATTACTCTGGTGATCTTCTTGCAACAGGAGACAAAGGTGGCAGAGTGGTTATATTTCAAAGGGAACAAGAGGTCAGTGACTCGAAAAACAAAAGTGCTGTTACTACACTGTTCTTGAGTTGCACAGTCTCACTTCACCTGTTCATGCCCTGAGGTTTAAATGCTTTAAGTGGAGAGTTTTCTCAGAAAACCCCAAGTTAGCCAAGTTTCTAAATGTGTGCCCTGTGCTGCACTCAATTGGTTTGTTTGGTGAGGGTTCCCCTCCCTCCTTCAAAAGAAAAAAAGTCCCAAAAATCCAGGTGAGTTCTTTGTATGTACCTGGTGTGCTCAGTGTCACTTTGCAGAATTGCCTGTGGACTTTTCCTGAACCTTCCACTGGATTGGGCTAAGTCACAATGCTTTGGAGAGAATGTAAGAAAAGTTTATAAAATAAGCTGCATGGACAATGGAATAAGGTGGTTAAAAACTGTTTTAGGGTCCTATGACTCAAAACCAATGGGAACAGCCACTTCTCCAGAAACACTTGAGCATTTCCAGTTGGGAGGGTGGGAGGCTTGTCCTTCCTGCTGTTCACAGCTCCTCAGCTGGTCCCTGCATGGAGCTGAGCTGTGTGACAGTGCTGGAATGTTCCTGTGCCTTCCTCCTGCAGCCACATCCCTGAGCTCGGATACCCAGAGAAACAGTGGGGGTTGGAAACGTGCACTAAGTGCTGAAAAATGATTGTTGTGTCTGGGATTGTGCTCTTTAAAAAACAGTCAGTGTTCCATGTGGCATGCACCAAAGAGCATGGTTATCCTGACCTTTCAAGAGTTGATGAGAGTTTGAGCCTGCTTCTGCACCAGAAATACCAAAATGGATTGTGAGATGTTATTCAGCTTATTTGTGCATGTATATTACACATCTTCAGGTGCTGTGGGTTTTCCCAGCAGAATCCCTCTGCTTTCCTTGTGTGGCTCAGCTGCTGGCCAGTTAATGGACACTTGGCCAGTATTCTGCCTTTCATGCTCACTGTGGTGCTGTTCTTAACCCCTTTTGCCAGAGGAGCTGTACTGGTTGTACTGGGAGGGCTCTGGAGGCAGTGAAATGAAAACTGTGCTGAAATGTTACCCGGCTGCACCCAGACAGCTCCGGGCTCATTCATCATTTACTCTGGGTACAGACTTAACTAAGGCCCAGGGAGAAGGTCAGAGGTGCCCCCTGCTCGGGAGTGGTGGTGAGTGGAGTGGGACTGCTATGGGGTGGCTCTCAGCTGCCAGAGCTCCTGGTTCCATAAGGCAAAACTCACCTGGCACGTCACTTCCTCAGAGGGTGGGGAAAGCCAAAGCCCAGGTCACACAGGAATATTCAGCTGTCTCCTTGGGAGCACATGGAAAGGGGGAGAGTTGGGCCTGAGGGACGTTTCTTTTGTCATGTGCACAACTGCAGGAAGAATCCAAAGTGTATAATCCTTAAATCTAACAACAATATTTTTACCCAGGGTGGATTTAAGACTAGGTTAACCAGGTTAGTGACAGCTTAGGGTGGTTACACAATTCCCCAGACACTTGGGTTTGGGAAGGCACACTGGAATGCTGTGCATCATGCCCTGGGCTCAAATTACGTGACTTCACTTGCACGCAGCCAGTTATTCCAACCTGATGTGTGAGTAGGGAGGGAAGGCACCAGTGCCAGCAAAGGCAGCTCACTCCAGGGGTCAGTGGAGAGGATCCTGTCCAAAATTCTTACAGGTTAAATGACCTCTAGGAGGTGAGTGATATAAAGTCTCAGAATTAACTGAAATTCCACACTGAGGAAGTGTGGAAGCTCCATTCTTGTGAGACGTTGCAGGGGACAACTTGCCACCAGTGGGGCTGTTCTCCAACGTGAACCACTAGCAAGCAGTAACTTCCTTGAAAAGCCTGATGATGAGTTGCCTCAAATCTTTTGGACACTCGGACCTTTGCTCTCTGTTCCTTGCTCCACATCCCCAGACAAGGATAACAAAGCCTGAAGGGTGCACAGACATTTACAGATAAAGCTGCATTTCGAAAGAGGAAGGCTGTGTGCACTGTAGTGATGCTAAACTGGTACAGTATCACAGAGTGAGAGTGGAAAATCCATGATCTGTGTGAAAGTGGACTTTTCTGATGGACAGTTTCTAGTCACTAATGTGTGTGGACAATGCCTGAAGCAGCCAGTGGCATCAGCCTCAAGGAGTGCTCTGTTTTCTTGCAGAATAAAAGCCGTCCTTTCTCTCGGGGAGAATATAATGTTTACAGTACCTTCCAGAGTCACGAGCCTGAGTTTGACTACTTGAAAAGTCTAGAAATTGAGGAAAAAATTAATAAAATTAGGTGGTTACCACAACAGAATGCTGCTCACTTCCTGCTGTCTACAAATGGTAAGGACCCTTTCTTTTTGCACAAAGGACTTTGTCATTGGAGTATTGTCTCACCTGTGACCCACTTGGGGTTTTTCTGAAGTTTTATTGTCTTTATATGCAAAATATGGTGTGATTGTAATGTTGTGTGTGAGGTCTGTGTGAATATCGGGTCCATTTTGTTTTGGTTCATCATGGAGCATCTGTAAATGGAAGTGTAGAACTGGAGACATGGGTTAGTGCTGCGGGAACAGTTGTACTCCATGATTTTAAAGGTCTTTTCCAACCTAAATTGCAATATGGAAAAACTTGCTCTTATTGTCAGAGGAATATGCTTGTTCCTAAGAGTTTGGATGGCTTTTTGCCCTGTGTTTAAATTACTTCATGAGGTCATGATGAAATTTTAAAAGCAGGAGCAACTTCCTTCTGCTGGACTTTGAAATGAAAATCATTTACTTTGATATAAGCCTTAATAAACAGACTATTCTTTAAACTTTGTCATCTTACATGCTTCAAGGCTCTGCAGGAGTTGGGGAGGAGAGATTTGGTTCCAGTTGGCCAAGGATCTCACTCACGGGTGTGGTCACTACCTGCACTTGGAACACTTCCCTTAGTTAGACCTGGGAAGTACATTCCTTTGGAACCCTAAATAATGGGGCAGGTCCTGTTCTCTGCCTGTGGCTGTCTCTGAGCAGGCACCTGGGACAAACCTGGTTTCCTTTAGGACAGTTAGTGTGAGGAATCCATGGATTTGTTGGGTTTTGTCCCTAGCACTGGTCTGTTAATATACTTTAGATAATTTTACAGGGCTTAGTTGGGAATTTGGGTAATTGGTGTGTGAAACCCTCCTGTGAAGGGTCCTTTGGGTGAGTGGGAGGCACAGACAGAACTTTGGATTTTATTCAAGCTGCACATCCCATTGGGGATAAAGAACTCTATCAGGGTAAAGAACTCTGTCAGGGTCCTTTCTGCTGCAAGCAGTGGAAACCCAGACAGTCAATAATGTCCACTCTGCTCACTCCCTATTTAGGGATTTTATTTTGAATTGAACTCATTCTCAAGCATGTGAATTTTTGGTTTTAGATAAAACTATTAAATTATGGAAAATAAGTGAAAGGGATAAAAGAGCCGAAGGTTATAATTTAAAAGATGAAGATGGAAGACTTAGGGATCCTGTCAGAATCAAAGAACTACGGGTATGTCTCTGACTTTACATATCTTTTTGCATGTACTTCTCTACCTTTGTGCTCCCAAATGTGCAGGTTGAAAATGATGTCTGGGTCAGGGTTGTTGAAAACTTTAGAAAAAACAGAGAGACTTCATTTGTTTATATATAACAACTATTAAATAAGGTTCCTTTGGAAAGCTCGAGGGAAACTTTCATGGTTATAATATTGTATTTCTAGGAGAACTCAAAAGTCGGAACAGGGTGATGGATATTCCGTGATTGGGTAGAAGGTGTGTTTGAGAGAGGCAGAGTTGGAGTATTTGGATAACCTAAAGAGCACTGGAGTAGTCTTGGACATTGTGCTGTAGTGGTCAGGGCTCCAGGCTTGGGATCCCTCAGAGTAGGAGCTCAGGAAATGAAACATGTGGGGCTGGGGTTTTATGTTGCTGTTGCCATAAACAGAACAGAACTGAGGCTCTCGCTGCCCTCAGAGCCAGGGCCACCCCTGCACTTGTAGTCACTCTTCGGAACTTGCTGCTTCTCTGGGGCAGGAGGGGTGGGCTGAGCTGCAGCCGTGGCCGGGCACTGCAGCTTGGGGGAAGGGATGGTGGAGTGAGCTAAGTCTGAGCAACAGCTGGGAGGAGGAAAAGCCTCACCTAGAGCTAACTCCAGGTGATAAATGCTCGGGATTTAGAGAGCCAGAGCATACTTTGGCCTTGGGGGCTTTGATGGCATGTTTTGTTACAGAAATACAGTCGCCATATTTTATGAGGAAGGGGACATGGAGGAGAAGCAGCACTTTGCACAGAGACCATGGCATTTTCAAGTACCATTCGTGGGTTTTCCCATTAGTGTCCCTATGATGTCACAGCCAGGCTGGGAGCTCTCGTGTGGTGAGATAGGACACAGCCTGATAAAAAGTAATGGATTATTTGTAATCATTGGTTGGATGTAAACAGCCTGGGAGATACAAACCCAGGGAAAGCAATGAGGGAGCTCTGGGATGGATTTTTTCCTTGCTCCAGGAAGACAGGTTGTCCTGGGCACTGTCAGACCTGGTTCTTAGCTGCACGATGCCAGTTGGTGCTGTGCTGGGACAGCCCAGGCCACCTTTCCCTGCTCAGTGCCCAGCACTGAGCAGGAGCTTGAGGGCAGCTTAGGCCTGGCCCTTTGAGACCCTGGCACCTTGAGCTCATCTGGCTGTGGCAGCAGGACACCCCCATGTCCCTGAATTCATGCTGACTGTTCATGAGCAAATTGGGGATTTCTCTGGGAAAGGTTGCTGCCAATTTCCCGAGCACCCCTCTGAGATCTGGGGGAATTTCTCAGGGCTTGTTTTCTCTGACCTTCAGATGTTGTTACAAACACACCCCTTGTCCTGTGGGTGAGGCACAAAGGGCTGGGTTTGACAGGTGACTGATGCAGAAGGCAGTGCCTGAAGTTTTCTGTTGGCAATATCCAAAGTCAGCATCCATAAGCTCTTTCATCATTTTTCTTGCTCAGTGGATTTCAAAAGTGTTTAGTCACTAAATCAATACAGAAATCTGTGGTGTGTGATTAACTAATTGCCATCAATTAATTAAACACACCTGTGGGGTTCCTAGGGCTCAGTATTGGGGCCAGTTGTGTTTCAGATCTTTATTGATGACCTGAACAGAGGACACCTTGTGGCATGGGATATTGATCTGCTGGAGGGCAGGAAGGCTCTGCAGGGGGATCTGGACAGGCTGGATCCATGGGACTGATGGGCTGAGGCCAGTGGGGTGAGGGACAGCAGGGGCAAGTGCTGGGTCCTGAGCAATCCCTTGGAACACTCCAGGCTGGGGCAGAGGGGCTGGAAAGCTGGGAAAGGCCCTGCAGGTGCTGGTGACAGTGGCTGGACACGAGCCCAGGTGTGCCCAGGTGGGCAGGAGGCCGATGGCCCCTGGAGGCAGTTCTGGGACCCTCAGACAGGAGAGACCCTGAGGGGCTGGAGCGTGTGCAGGGAAGGGAAGGGAGCTGGGAAG
>JAWWTY010000158.1:35115161-35131899 GCA_035222235.1 Margarornis squamiger
CAGGGGGGATATTGGGATATTCCTTCCTGGAAAGGGCTGTCCAGCCCTGGCACAGCTGCCCAGGACAGGGGTGGAGTGCGCATCCCTGGAGGGATTTCAAAGCTGTGTGGATGTGGTGCCTGGGGACACGGTCAGTGGTGGCCTTGGCAGTGCTGGGGGAATGGACTCGAAGGGCTTCTCTAACCTGACCGATTCTGTGACTCTCATTAATCTCCTGAGACTGAGGAATGAGTTCTCTGCCCCGAGTGAGTGCCGTTTGTCCCGTGCAGGTGCCAACCCTGAAGCCCATGGACCTGATGGTGGAGGCGAGTCCACGCAGGATATTCGCGAACGCGCACACGTACCACATCAACTCCATCTCGGTCAACAGCGACTACGCCACGTACCTGTCTGCAGACGACCTCCGCATCAACCTCTGGCACTTAGAAATCACAAACAGGAGTTTTAGTATCCTTTGAGTCTGCTGTGCACACCTGGTACAGCTCAGCCGGGTGTGTGTGAGAATCACTGTAATGGCACTAATTAGAGTGGGTGTTTGATTCCGGGGGTTCAAACAGAGCATTTTGAAGTGTGGAGGTGTAAGGCAGTGACAGCAGGCCTTAGGATGCTCAGTCGTTCCTGAGGGCAAGCATGCTTCCAATGGAAATCCATCAGTAAAATACCATAGACTGTTTTCTAAGGAGAAATTAAGGAGGAACTGTGGGAGCATCCTTAATTTGAGGGGATCAGTCAACTTAAGCAAGAGTTGCAAGATGTGAAAAGTAGATCCTTTGTTACTGTGTTACTTCTTTCCAAAGTTTAAGGTATTTAACAAAGTGACACTTCTCTTAAAGAAACTAAATATCGGTATGTTTTTCAGGTCACATGATGTCATCTGCAGAAAGAATTTTCAGATCATTTTGCAAACCTGTGTATCCAAAACTAACAGTGTATTTTACATAGACAAATCTTCAGTAAAACAGAAGTTGCAGAAGTAATGACTCCTGAATAGGTCAAGTTTTCTAAAGTTTTAGGTAAATAGGTGAGGCACGTTTGGTGTTCAGTAGGAGGCATTAAGAAGGAGGCTTGAGAGGACTTGTTGGACTTTGATGATCCTTGTGGGATATTCTGTGATTCCAGGAATCTAAAGTTGTCCAGCATTTGTAGATTCCAGGTGGAGAAAGATGGAGAGGGACTTTTTACAGGAGTGTGTAGTGACAGACCAAAGGGGAATGGCTTCCCACTGCCAGAGGGCAGGGAGAGATGGGATATTGGGAAGAGATTCCTCCCTGTGAGGGTGGGCAGGCCCTGGCCCAGCTTACCCAGAGAAGCTGTGGGATTCCCATCCGTGGAAGTGTCTAAGGCCAGGTTGGACAGGGCTTGGAGTAACGTGGTCCCCCTTCAACCCAAACCATTCTGGGATTCTGTGGTTTGTCAAATCCAGACTTCACCAGGCTCCACTTTACTTAGTGTGCCTTGCCCCCGGCAGAGCTCAGATCTCCTGCCGTGGTTTCCCACCTGGCATTTCTAACAGCTGCCAGCGGTTCCCTGGCGGAAGGGGTCGAACATGAGCTGTTCCCTGCCTTTACCAGCCGTCCCAGACATCGTGGACATCAAGCCTGCCAACATGGAGGAGCTGACGGAGGTGATCACAGCGGCCGAGTTCCACCCGCAGCAGTGCAACGTGTTCGTGTACAGCAGCAGCAAGGGCACCATCCGCCTGTGCGACATGCGCTCCTCGGCGCTCTGCGACCACCACTCCAAGTGTGAGTGCCACCGCAGGGGCAGGGGACACACAGGCCTTGGCCTGCTCTGGGCCACCTCCCAGCAGGGGGCTGGGGACACTGATCACCTTGCTCTGCTCCTCTGTGCCTCTTTGTGCCCCGTAAACTGATGGGAGCAAGGTCTGTGCGCACCAGGGACACCTGTCTGCTGGCCATGCTCGGGCTTGGTGCCTCTCAAGGTATCTTTTCATCACGGGCCAGTTTAGGGCAGTCCATCCACCTTTCTGTGTTAGAAACTGGGCTCATGCCACCAGAATCCCTTCCCCTTGTGAACAGTGCAGCTCCTAGGATAGGATTAGTCCTTGGGAATACACTCTGCAGCTGTCCAGGGGTGCAAGGTGAATGCTTCATGAAACACTCTGTGAAAACTTGTGCAGGTGAGGAAGGACAGCGTTGCTGTGGAAGTCCTAAGGATCCCTGTTCCCTGCCCTGTACCCAGCTCTGTGTTCCCTGTTCCATTCTCTAAGAGTTGTGGTTTATCAGTGCTCACAGCCCTGTGGGTACCTGCCACACTGACAGTTCCAGGTCAGCTTCCTGCAGTGCAGACAGGGTTTCTTGGTGCTGGAAGGAAATATTTGTGCAATGGGAAGTGGAGAACACGAGGCCACTTCATTGATTCGGTTCAGCGTTGCATTAAATCACTTAAAAGTGCTTTATTTTTAGCTGCTTGTGACTGAGTCACCTCCTGTTACAAAGGGCCTGTCAAAAAAGAGCAAGTTCTGGGTAGCCTGGGTCAGGAATTGCTGGTTCCAGAGGCTGACTCTTGGATTTAAACAACACGTGTCTTGATCTGCTGTCTGAACCCACACAAACTGTGTTCTAAGCATAGCTGGTCACAGTTCAGTGGGGTGTTTAGTACAGCATTGATTCAGATCTAAAGAGAACATTTGTGCGTGCTCTCATTGTGTTTGGGACGCTGCAGTTCCCATCTGCTGCTCTTCCTTAGGATGTGCAGGATGTGTTTGCTGTACCCACGTACTGGTTTTAACCTTTTTCCTCTGATCCCCAAGACCTGTGAGTTGTGATTTGCTGGGGCTGTGCTCCAGTTGAGTGTTGGAGGTTGGACTTCTGACAGCCTGATGACCTAAACACAACATTGCTTAAAGAAAGCTTATTTCTGAAAAGTATTTAACAGCAACTTTCTTCAGAAAGGAACTAGTTATTCATTTAAAATTTTCCAATACTGAAAAACATTGGAAGCTGTAAACCCTGGTGTTGGTTTCACCTGGAACTGTGTCTTCTCTCTGCAGTTTTTGAGGAACCTGAAGATCCTAGCAGCAGGTCATTTTTTTCAGAAATAATATCTTCGATATCTGATGTGAAATTCAGCCACAACGGGCGATACATGATGACAAGGGACTACCTGTCTGTCAAGGTGTGGGACCTCAACATGGAGAACAGGCCTGTAGAGACCTACCAGGTACAGTGTTCACCTCTTCTAAAATAGCCCCTTTCCCCTTTCCCCCATTTCTGTGTCCAACCCCTTTCCATGTCCCCAGGTGCACGAGTACCTGCGCAGCAAGCTGTGCTCCCTCTACGAGAACGACTGCATCTTCGACAAGTTCGAGTGCTGCTGGAACGGGCTGGACAGGTGAGGGCAAGGCCTGGGAGCCTCAGGAGTTGGGGCTCCATGGTGGCTACTCTGAACATGGGGCTGCAGGTGGCTCTAAGTTACTGAGGGCAGGCCTTGGCACAGGGTGCCCAGAGAAGCTGTGGCTGCCCCTGGGTCCCTGGGAGTGTCCAAGGCCAGGTTGGATGGGGCTTGGAGCAACCTGGGCTGGTGGAAGGTGTCCCTGCCCGTGGCAGGGGGTGGCACTGGATGGGCTTTAAGGTCCCTTCCAACCCAAACTGGTCTGTGGCTTTTGTTGCCACAGGATAAAGGGATGAAGTAGCCCCAGGAAAACCTGCTTTGCTCCTGTAGAGATGACCAAAGCATTAAACTGCAGCCAAGTGCCAGTGGCAGGATGGGGAAGCCAAGGAGAACACCTGGAAGAGGAAGTGGTGCAGTGGGAGCAGTCCCAGGGGAATTGAGCCAGGGTGTCCATCACAGAGGAATGGAGTGTAATGAATGGACTGGTCATGAGCATGGCCTGACAGTCACCTCATGTGTGAGAGAGAGGGGGGAGTGGTTTATTTCTGGAGACCTGACGAGATCTGCCTTTTTCTGCCCTTCACCAGTACAATCATGACTGGATCTTACAACAACTTCTTCAGGATGTTTGACCGGAACACACGCCGGGACACCACTCTGGAGGCCTCCAGGGAGAGCAGCAAATCCCGTGCCATCCTAAAGCCACGCAAAGTGTGCACAGGGGGGAAGAGGAAGAAGGATGAAATAAGCGTTGACAGTCTGGACTTCAACAAGAAGATTCTGCACACAGCATGGCATCCCACGGAGAACTGCATCGCTGTAGCTGCCACCAATAACTTGTATTTATTCCAGGACAAGGTTAACTAGGGATGGCTGCCTGTGGACAGAGTCTCGTCTCGCATAGTTCAGCTCAGTTGTTTATCTGTAACAGAAGGCCTTGTTGTCCTACCAGTGAAGAACATTGATGCACTCACTTCCCTTGAGCTAACGGAGAGGATCTGGCCTGGCTTTGAGTCCCTGGAGTGGTTCTGCCTTCGGTGGGGGGGAGCACCCGGCGGCTCTCGGGGAGGAGCCTCCCCAGGCAGAATTGGTGGACACTGCTCAGTGAGGCCAACACTCAAAACAAGTGTATTTATTGACGTCTGAGCCTTCCTTTCCAGTTTATAGACCAAAAAGTTTAACACCTGAGAAGAAAAGGTTGTCATAAAAGTGTAATTTCTCTCTCTCGCTCTCTCTGCTGTAATATTTGGGCCTTTCAGAACATTTCTTGTGCTTGATGCCTGTACACATTCCTCAGGCCTGGAGCCAGCGCAGGGTCTGACCTTGGAGCACTTAGGCAGGGCTTGAGTTGGGTTCTAGGCAGGTGTCCATGACTATTTACTCACCAACTGTATCTATAACCACACCTTCCGGTGTAAACCACTTAATAAATAACAGCCTATCAAACGTGTTTTTAAAGCTGAAGGGATGTATTCAGTCTTCTTTTTGTATTGCATGTCCTGAGCTGGTGCAGAGCAGTCCTGGTGGCACCTCTGACAGGGTTTGCCCCAAAACACCGAGTTGTTGGCAGACTAATATGAACTTTTTTGTGTAGTATTTCAGATTCTAAATTTAGAATTTCCATGGCATTGTCATAGAGTTGGAGTTGCACTGGATTTGTTGTCAAAGGCTCTGTGTGTGCCGAGTAGGAGATGGAAAGGGTCCTAGAAACATCCACAGCCTTAACCAAGTGTCGGCCTTGCACGGAGGGAACCAAAACATCGGCACCTTCTCTGCCCTGAGGACAAAAATGCAGCTTCTGTGGTGCATGTCCCCCTCAGCCAGAGGCAGACCTGATGTGCATTATGGTTTTTAACCTTTTTAGTACTTGTCACGAAGGGAACAGTTTATTTTACGTGTTTGGCACAGTCCCTTGTGTGTCCCCTGCAGTTCCAGACCGAGCCCCGGGTTGTGCCTGGGGCAGATGTTGGACACCCCGAGCCACAGCTGGCGCCACGGCGGCTGCTGGGACTCTCCTGCCCAACTTGTTTTAAGCCTTAGGTACTTTTTCTTTTTTTGTTTTCTTTCTTCCAAAGAGGCCTAAATCACATCCCCTCCCCCGGACGAGTGGCCAGCGCCTGCCCTCTGCCATGTGCCTGCAGCCTGGGAACGCCTTCCCAGAGCCCCCAGCTTCCCCCAGGAAGCCCCAGGTGTGGTTTACACTCCGTTTTCCCTGGAAGGAAGGTGTGTGACGCTCCCAAGGCAACCGTGGCTGTCCCGCCCCTCCTGGAACCGCCCCCCCAGCCAGTGGGCCCCAGGAAGGTGGGAAGGCCAAGTCCTGAGGTCCTACAAGGAAAGGTTCAGTTAACTCAGTCCTAAATTGTTCTTGGTTGTGACACTTTGGAGCTCCTGAGATGTGGAACTGGGGGGGCTGAGCCGTTAATCCGACCGCGTTCCCAACGCCTGCTCGAGCCGATCCGTGGGGTTGTACATAATTGTTCAGTTCTTTTGACCAAAAAGTTTAATAAATTTTAAATGTTTACTGGCTGTACTCCCTGTGTTTTGACAGCATGAGGGAATTGGGCAGCTGGGCCAAGCGTGGGTGCATTTCCAGCTGGGGTGGGTGGGGTGGAGGGGCCAGGGCTGCTCCCCCTGCCCCGGGACACAGCAGTGCAGGCTGGGCTGCGTCTGTTTCCTCAGCAAATACAAGTGGGATATGAGTAAAGGGAAGGAGGACAAGATGGAATCTCCTATTCCAATTCTGTTTGCTTGTACCACTTCCAGTCCAATAGCTTTTGACTGTTCATGGAATGTTTATCCTTTTCCTTTTACCTTAAGCCAGACTTTCCTGTCAGTTTGACAGAATTGCTGCCCCGTGGGCAGCCTGGTCTCGTGGGAGGTGTCCCTGCCCAGGGCAGGGGATTGGAAGTGGATGGGCTTTAAGGTCCCACCCAGCCCAGCCCAGTCTGGGGTTGTGTGTCAGCCCGAGGGCTTTGGGCAGAGCCCAACACCAAAGCTCCTGGAACTCCATTCACCCACTGTAGACCCAGGACATGGGCTCAGCCCCTCACTGATAATAATGCATGAAATTGCTAATTAAACCCAGGCTAAATGAAGGACAAGTGAGCATGAGATGTGTGAGTACTGCTGATGGGGCCCGGGGGGTGCCGAGAGCCTGCAGAGAGCAGGGCCTCGAGTGAGACCCGTGTGAGGCTGTTCCTGCAGGAACATCTGGGGTTTGTGTCAGCTGTGAAACGTGGCTGGAGGCAACGAGCCTCATCAGCCCCTTCCAACCACTGCTGGAGAAAAAGGAACGAGGAAACCCCGAGTTCACCAGGAACCTTTTTATTTAAATATATAAAACATGGTATTTTGGCAAACATTCATTTTCTCATTAAATACAGTAAAATCACTGAAGGAAAAGGCATTGCATCAGTAAAAACCAAGGAGAAGCCACCCTGGGAACATCTGTCCAGGGCTGGGGTGTCGGGTGCAGATTTGCTACTTGACAGATAAAGCCCGTGAAGCAACAGCCTGCGGTAGGTACAGCTGAGAACTCCTAGTGATGGGGCTGAATAAATGTCCTGGCAAAAGCAGCTCTTTATTAGGCACTAAATCCAAATTCTACCTCTGAACTAGGACAAACTGATGGAGTTTTACCCATGTGCTCATCTCTTCCCTCTGTGTCTCAACATGTCACACCTCACACCAAAGTAAACTAAGCAACATCTACCTGAGGAGAAGCTGCCCCAGGGCAGGGAACAGCTCCTCAGAATTCCCGTATCAGTCCATAAGGCCACACGTTGTTTGGGCTGATCCCTCCCTGTCAGGACTGCAGGAGCAGTGACAACATTCCCACCTACAGGCACTGGACGAGCAGGACGGACGGACACTCACTCCTCACTAGGGCTGGGTAAAGCTGGGATTGATTTAAACACTGAGTAGCTCTAATTCTCAGGTACTTCACTACAAAGCACTAAGGGAGTTACAGCATCTGCCACGTGCTGAAGGGGTTGATCAGAAGGGATTGATCCAGGCGGCTCTATGTGACACGGGAGCCCTTCCCACTCGTTAGACTAAACTAAAACAGACACGGACAGGACACACGACGACGGCGCCACGACCAGCTCCCCCTCTCGGCTCTGCACCTCCTGTGCTCCAGGTGAGTCTGCTCTGCTCCGATCCCAGGATCCCGGGTGCCCTAAAATGTGCTGCTGGAAGCTGTGGTCGTCAGGCGCCTCCCGATGTAAATCCTGCGGGGCGGGAACACGCAGGCAGGTCAGCAAGGGCTGCAGTCACCGGCACAGGGCACAGCACAGCAGGAACACTCTCCCCAGCAGGCCCTGGAATTCCCAGCAGGAGCAGCACTCCCAGCCGTGGTTAAGCAGGAAAAGCTCTGGAGCTCAGCCTGACCCTGGCCTGTACGGCTGCCCAGCTCCAGGACCGGGCACTCACCCCACTTGGGTGTCTGCAAGGAAACCCATCGGGCTTTCACTGTCTCTGGAAGTTACACGTTCCTTTTGGAAGGACTGAGTGGGTTTGATGTTACTTTTGCAGGATTATCTGGCCAATCTTGACTTTGTGCAGGAAGAGAACCTGTGCCCTCCCCTATCCTGAATGATTCCAGGGACACCGCAGGGACCTCGGGAGACTTGGGCAGAGTCCCCTTGGCAAGGGTCAGTCTCTGTGTCCTGGAGCTGTTTCTAACCCCTAAATCATAAAAAACCACCAATTCTTCCCTTTTTTGTGTCCCCCATCCCTCCCAGGAGGGAATTTTAAAAAATATTAAATAATTTTAAATAATATTAAATATCTTAAAATAGAGGCCAGTGGAATTTTAAAATCCATTACACTGCTTTTGCCCTTTGCAATTAGTCTCATGTCCAGCACAGCCAAGTGTTGTGTAACCACAGTTCCAATGTGCAGTTCATTTCACTGCCCCTTAGCTCTTTTGAGAAATTCCCAACTAGCAAGGAAAGCAGCAAAGGAAAGACTGAGCCATCCAGCAAAACCACAGGCAGGAAGCACTTCCTGAATAACCATCTGTCCCCCTTCATGGAGAATAGTTACTCCTCTCGTGGAAAAAGAGGGAATTGAGAATCAGAATGAGGCCTGAGAGAGAACAGGTAAAAAAATGGTACCTTTTGTTTTGTAATTGAACCTTACCCCAGTCCAATAGCCAGCAGGTGAGAGAGCAGCAGGGAGGGGAGGAAAACCTTCAGGAATTCCGCAGAGAATATCCCTCCCTTCTTCATGACACTGGTGTTCCTCATGCTGAGGGTGGCTGTGCGCCGGGGGTGCTTGAAGAGGAATTCCCTGGGATTGGGGAGGAGAGCCCAGGCACAACAGTGAGAGGTCTGTGCTCAGGCCTGGGCAAGGCAGAGCTGCAGGAGGCTCATGCAGGGGCTGGGCCAGCACTCACTTGGGGGGGATGTTCTCGGGCCGGCTGGACCAGTCCCAGATCCAGTCGGCGTTCCGCCGCAGCAGCCGCTCCACCTCCCTCCTCCTCTCCAGGAAATCCTCCTCGGACTGCACACAGACACCGTCACACAGCGCTCGGAGCAGGGCAGGTGGCGCTGCCAAAGCTCCTGCTCTGCCTCCAGGACCACTTCCTAGGCCAGCTCTCACACTCACCCCTCCCACCCCTCCCATCCCTTCCCATCCCCAGACCAAGATGGGAGCAGGGAGATCCGTCTCCAGAGCAGGACGTGGATGGCAAAGACCATGTTCCATACCCACATCCTGTATCTGCCCAAGTAAAGGCTGCCTTGGCAGTGAAATGCCAGAGCCCTGTGTTTAACCCTTACACGGGATCCGAGATATCCCCAGGGCTGATGGACACTGGGCAGGGAGGTTTCCTGCCTTATCCCAGCTCCCAGGTCTCATGAACACTGGGCAGGGGGGTTTCCTGCCTTATCCCAGCTCCCAGGTCTCATGGACACTGGGCAGGGGGTTTCCTGCCTTATCCCAGCTCCCAGGTCTCATGGACACTGGGCAGGGGGGTTTCCTGCCTGTGCTCAGAGCTGTGCAAATGCCACTGAAGCTCCTTGTCAAGCTCCTGCAAGGGAATAATTCCAGCCCTGTACATCTCCCTGGCTTTTGGGCCATCCTGGGCACCCAGCTGACTTCATCCAGGGCTGGGCTCACACCTGTGCAGAGAATAAATCCGAAAAAAACATGACTTTGGTGTCAGGTGAATCCCAGCAAAAACGCTGAGTAAGAGCAGAGCTCCTGGCTCTGCACAGCTCCATTCCATGCAGCCAAGGCCTGGGGATAAAAATAGATCCTGCTCCCAGAATTCAAACAGCTCTTGATGCACATACACACAGGATGGAAATAAAACTGCCCAGGCAGCTGGAATTCTGATGGCTTTCTAACTTGGGATTATTTGTTCTCAATCTAAATAATGATCTTGAAACAGCTGAGAGGTGTTTCTGAAAATATAAAATAAAAATCATAGTTTCCAATACCATTTTTAGCTACCTAAAGGTGGGTTCTTGGAGTCCTGCAGGAGTTGTAGAGATGATGGGGAAATTCACTTCCTTTAAATAATTCCCTCCTCAAAATGTTTTGTAATTATTTTTTTTTCACATTAAAAGCTACTTTATTACAGTGAAGAATTCAGATTTCAGGCTGTCATCCTGCAATAAGCTCTGTAGTGATAAAACATGGTCCATGTAGAGCAATGTTTCCCCCACTCCTGTCTCAAATGTATTTACTCACGCAACTTGCAAATTATGTAAACAAACCTACAAAATGAAATTAGAAGTAACTGAGTTTTCCAAAGCAGCCTTCAGGTTAAGTACCAGCTGTTAAATAACCTGGAATCCTATGCCAGGGCTTGGAAGTTGTCTGTTATTGGATGCTACATTTAAATGACTCTAGAAATTCTTGCTGCTGTCAAATTCCCTTTTTCTTTCCTAGTAAACTGGAGGAGGTGCATTTAAACACAATTTCTTTGTGAGGGATGCAGGAAATGTACCCAGTTGGCAGACAAAGGGGGAGGGCAAATCCTTCTGAAAAATCTCAGTTGCAGATTGAAAAAACCAAAGCAAAACCTCCATACAAGTCAGGAACAAACACTCCCAGCCTGGATCTCCCAAGGTTATTCTGAAGTCTCTGCTTCAGCAGCTCCCCCTGTTCCTTTCCAACAGCCTCTGAGAGAGAACTTCCCTCTTCCAAAGCAAGGTGAGGTTTTTACCTGGAAGCTGTTCTTCTCCCCACTGCTGTGACTCTCTATCTCCAGAGCTCTGTGACTGTCCTGAGGGGTCTGGGAACGAGGAGGGCTTGAGGAAAACAGAAGCACAGGGAAGGAAGGATCATTAAGTTTTCCATGACACAGTTCCTGCACCAACAGCCCCCCAGAGCAGTGATGTGTGCCCTGACCAGGACCTAAGGGATGGATCTGTCAGTGGGGCCACAACCCATCACAGTCAGTCATCTCTGATTTCCAACCCTCTGCAGAGATTCCTGCTGCTCAGAGCACTTTCACCATAACAATGGGCAGCAAATGAGGGTATCAGAGGGGTCTGGATTGTCAGGAGACACCAAAACTCTGGGACAGCATCCTCATGCCATGGGAAAAGTCTTCTGGAGTCATCTCCCCTCTAACTCCCTCCTGGTTTCATGACAGGCTTTATCCCAGCATAGCTCTAATATTTAAGTACACAAGCTTTACAAGGAAACCTCTCTCTGTGCACATGTAAATACACACACATGGATACTCCTGTGTTTATCTTTGCCTGGGCCCCCTCTGTGACCTTGGCCAAGGCCTTCCCTGTGCTCCAGCAAAGGCCCTGCTCACCTGTCACAGTGGGAGCTCTCCCTGGAGCTGCTCCTGCCCGACTCGTGCTGGGCATCCAGGAGGATCTTCTCCATGTCCCCATTGTGGATGGAGAGGGAGGCTGGCACTTGCTCCTGGCTCCCCGAGGACACAGAGCTCCTGCTGCCATTCCCGTTGCTGCTGAAGTGCAGTTCCACCCAGGACCCTGCTTGGCAGAAGGAAAACCCAGCTCAAAGTAACCCGAGGGGTTTGGGTGGAGGCTCGTGAGTGACAATCCCGGTGTTCCTGCCCGGGGTGGCAGCACAGGGACACACAGTGCCATTCCTGCCTCCCTGCTCATAAACAGCCCGGAATGCCAGAGTACAGGGGAGCTGGGAGCGAGCTGGGAAGGCTCACAGGGCTGGGAAGCAGCTGCTCAGTACACTGTGTCTCTCTCTGCAGCCGAAGATCTGTTATTTTGGGTTGTATTTCATTTTTATTGTTTACCATAGGTGGCAGCCAAACAAAATAATCTCAAGGACTTTATTCACTTATCGAAATTATTTTGGGCTGCAGCACCCAGGGACTGTTTTGTTCAGCCTTTTTCAGTGCTGTTTGTAGGTGTTGCTGTGAAGCAACAGTGGGTGTGTGGCAAGGCCTGGCATGTGTCTGCTCCTCACAGTATATTTAACACTGTCACGTGGGCTTTGTTTTCCTCAGGGAGGGAATAACAACTCCCTCCCAGGCAGGGACCAGCTCCCTGCAGGGCCTGGGGCTGATCCTTCTCTTATAGAATCTCAGACTGGTCTGGCTTGGAAGGCACCTCAAAGCCCACCCAGTGCCACCCCCTGCCATGGGCAGGGACACCTTCCACCAGCCCAGGCTGTTCCAAGCCCCGTCCAACCTGGCCTTGGACACTCCCAGGGATCCAGGGGCAGCCACAGCTTCTCTGCCCAACCTGGGCCAGGGCCTGCCCACCCTCACACTATTTTTCCAATATCCCATCTAACTCCCCTAGCAGTTTGAAGCCATTCCCCTTTGTCCCTATGAATAAGCTTAGGGGACAGAAAATTCCTGAATTACACAAACTCCACTGGAATCCCGCTGTGGAGCACATCTGGCCAGGGCACAGCAGTGTACAGGGAACAGCAGCAAGGACAGGAGAAGGAGGGCAGGGGGAAAGTCCCTGAATTCTGGGGAGCAGAAGGGGATGTCAAAGGAATTAGCAAGGAAAGGGACACAAGGATAGTAGAGTTTGGGCTGTTCCTCTTCACTGGGACAGAGCTCAGAGAGTAAAGCCACAGCAGGAACAGCTGGAACTCGATGGTCTCCAAGGCCCCTTCCCACCCACCTATCTATCCTGTGATTCCATGCCTAAGGGAGCAGAGTTACAGGAATGCAGCCAATGCAGGGATTTAGTGTGGAACAGGGACATCAGATGAGCAAAGATACCCAAGATATCCTGGTTGTGAGAGGGCTCAGGAATCACATGGAAACAGCACACAGTCAAAGTGCCTCATCTCCATGGGCATGATCTCCATTCCAAAGAGAGGGATCATCCCTTGAACAGCCAAAAAACCAAAAACCAGCTGAATAAAAACATTCTGGGTCACCCAGTTTTGAAAGAAATGTTTTTCTTCAAACCCCCTTTTCCTTCACAGCTGGTTTGCTGTTGTTTGGGTCTGGCCGTGCCTGGCATGTGGCCGGGGGTGTGTCTGGAGCCACACAAACCCTTCCCGGCCCTTTCCCCTGAAATTCACGGAAATTGTTACCAAAGAACCATCACAACCACTGGAGCTCAAATCAGGACTATGCTGAAATCCTACTGGGTACAGCGCTGGGAATGGGGGATAAAACATGGAAAGCACTGGGATTGTAACAGCAGGAGCACAGTGGGGGTGTTTTCCATATTTCCCTCTTTTCCCTCTGGCTCTGGAGACTCCTCCGAGCAAGGCTGGGCTGTGCTATCACCATCTACAGATGAAAGAGCTGCAGCCCAATCCAGGTGTTTCCAGCCAGATCCCGGGGTTATTCCCAGCCCACCCCGATCCAGGTGTTTGTTCCCACCCCAATCCAGGTGTTTGTTCCCACCCCAATCCAGGTGTTTGTTCCCATCTCAATCCCGGGGTTTATTCCCACCCCGATCCCGGGGTTTATTCCCACCTCAATCCCGGTGTTTATTCCCACCCCGATCCCGGGGTTTATTCCCACCCCGATCCCGGGGTTTATTCCCATCTCAATCCCGGGGTTTGTTCCCACCCCGATCCCGGGGTTTGTTCCCACCCCAATCCCGGGGTTTATTCGCATCCCAATCCCGGGGTTTATTCGCATCCCAATCCCGGGGTTTGTTCCCACCCCAATCCCGGGGTTTATTCCCACCCCGATCCCGGGGTTTGTTCCCACCCCGATCCCGGGGTTTATTCCCACCCCAATCCCGGGGTTTATTCCCACCCCGATCAATCCCCGATCCCGGACGGGCCCGACCCTCCAGCCCAGCCTCGGCCGCGGCCCCGGCCGGCTCCCCGGGGGGAGCTGCACCGCACCGCAGCCACACACCTCCGACCGCCATCACCGCCTATCGCGAGTATCGCGACCTTGAAGGGACGCGCGCGGACCCAACTCCCAGCGCCCGGGCCGTGACCGGCAGCACCACCGGCGCGGCCCTCCGCATTCCCGCCGCCCCGGCCGCGTCCCGGCCCCATCCCGGCCTCGTCCCGGCCCTCACCCTGCAGGTTCTCCTCCTGCGGGCTCTGTCGCGACATGGCTGCGGGGCGGAGCGACACTCGCGGTGCGGGTGCGGGATATGGACGGGGAGCAGTGCGGGATACGGACGGACACGCTCTGACCGCCGCACCGCCCGCCGCGCGCACGCCGCACCGCCCGCCGTGACGTCAGCCCCGCGCCGCGCTCCCATTGGCCGTCTTGGCGGGGCGGGGCGGGGCGGGGCGCGCGCCCCCGAGCGCTTCTCAGGCCGCCATGATTGGGGGGGCGGTGGGTCGGGAGGGAACGGAGTGTGGGATCGGTAGGGAATGGGGTGTGGGATCGGTAGGGAATGGGGTGTGGGATCGGTGGGGAACGGAGTGTGGGATGGGCGGGGAACGGAGTGTGGGATCGGTAGGGAACGGAGTGTGGGATGGGCGGGGAACGGGGTGTGGGATCGGCGGGGAATGCCCTGTGGGGTCCCCTCCCTGCCCGCTCTGCCCCTCGCACTGACCCCCACGGACGCCCATGGGACTTCACAGAAAACACGTCTGGTGGCGAAATCACAACTTCTGGCCGCTAAACCGACCGCAAATGGAACATGGACTTAAATAGATGATAATCACAAAAAATAGATAATCACAGAATAGCCTGAGTTGGAAGGACACACAGAGATCATCAAGTCCACCTCAGCCCCTCACAGGACACCCCAATAAAATTACTAATTAAAAATTAGAAGAATTGCTTCTCCTTTTTGTGTTTAGTTGATGCTGTGATACCACCGGGGCTCTCCCCTTAGGAAAGACTCAGGTTTTCATTTGAAAGCAGATCCTGATTTACTGCTGGGATTTTATGAAGACAAACCCATAAAATCTGGTTTTATTTAGCCAAAGTGTTATTCCCTTAATGAGAGCATGCAGGCAGTTTCTTGGGGGTGGGATTGTTGTCCCCTGTGTCAGTGATTTACTGGGACAGGAGCACTGACCGACGGCATTCCCAGACGGACGGCTCTGGAAGTTACTGCTCTGTATTATGTATTTTATATATATATATATATATATATCTGTGTTACACTCTGCACAGCCAGCGTCACTGAAGAGCAGGAATGCTTTGGCCCATGAGGGCAATTTCAGGGCCACTTCTCCAGCCTTTAGTCCACCCCGAACACATCACTTCCCTCAGTCTTAGCCCTCCAGTGACCCACGGGCTCCACCTCAGCACAGCAAGAACTTCGTTCCCTTGGGACAGGCTGCCCTTTGGCCACTGACCTGTCCGAGCGTGCCAGGGCACAAGTTACCTGCCCTGTGTCCAGGGGACCTGCCAAGGCATTGGTATTTCGTTTGCATGGTTAGAAATCAGTTCTGTTCTAGAGCTAAAAGGGCTGTGCTCAGCAGAACAAACGTGGCAATAATGGAGCAGCTGCTGATATAAGCAGTTCCCTCTGTGTGTGTGTGTCTGTGTGTGTGTGTGTCTCTGTCTGTGTGTGTGTGTGTGTGAGTGTGTGTGTCTGTGTGAGTGTGTGTGTGTGTGTGTGTGTGTGAGTGTCTGTGTGTGTGTGTGTGTGTGAGTGTGTGTGTGTGAGAGTGTGTGTGTGTGAGTGTGTGTGTGAGTATGTGTGTCTGTGTCTGTGTGTCTGTGTGTCTGTGTGTCTGTGTGTGTGTGTCTCTGTGTGTGTGTGTGTGTGTGTCTCTGTCTGTGTGTGTGTGTGTCTCTGTCTCTGTGTGTGTGTGTGTGAGTGTGTGTGTGTGTGTGTGTGAGTGTCTGTGTGTCTGTGTGTCTGTGTCTGTGTGTCTCTGTGTCTGTGTGTGTGCTCCTGCTCAAGGCACTCATCCCGCAGTGCTCTGCTGCGCTCTGCTGCCCACCGGGACCAGCAGCCCGGGCAGCCTGCCCTCGAGAAGAGCAGCCTGCCCTCGGGATGAGCAGCCTGCCCTCGGGATGAGCAGCCAGCCCTCGGGATGAGCAGCCTGCCCTCGGGAAGAGCAGCCTGCCCCCGGGAAGAGCAGCCAGCCCTCGGGATGAGCAGCCTGCCCTGCTCCCTGCCAGGACCTGCTCCTGTCCTCCCGTCAGCACCAGCCGGGCTGTGTCAGGAATATCCTGAAGGGCTGCCCGCCTCAGGAGGGACGAGGGGGTCATAGAACCCTGGAATTGCAGAATCCCAAACTGATTTGGGTTGGAAGGGACCTTAAAGTCCATCCAGGTCCACACTCCTGCTCCACGCCCTGTCCAACATGGCCTTGGGGCAGCCACAGCTTCTCTTTCATCAGTCATTGGATAAATGCTTTTATTTTCATATACAGGTTTATGCTAAAAGGTTTGTGGTTATTGACAGAGATGCACCATGCTGTGATCAGGGAAAACTGAAAATTGTATTGGATGAAGTCTTTGAAAGGTTATCGATGTGTTACACTGTGATCCTCTGCCCAGCTGGGACTCTAATTTTGTTAATTGTATGTCACCAGACCAATCATGCTTTGATTAATTCCTTTTAAACCAGGAACGGTGACCTGCCTCCTCCATGGAGGCAATAATGTGGGTTGGAAGTCACACTTGCCTCTCACACAGCTTTAACTTTCTGTTCAGTTTTCAGTCTGTGGAATGGGCCTGACGTGGCAGCTCTGCCTGTTGTGGAGGACAATTGTTTCAGGCATTGCACAAGAGCTGTTTGTAATCCCAAACTGATGATAAACTTACATTAGTTTAAAAGGGGATAGTATTGATTGAAGTTTCTTTCGTTTCTTGTAGATAAAAATTAGAGTAATCCATTCCACATTATACTGGATATGGTGTAAGACAGAGGGAATTTCAGGACTGATTTGGGAGAATGTGCCTACAACTCCCTGCCAGAAGGAGGGAGCCAGGGGGGGTCGGGCTCTGCTCCCAGGGAACAGGGACAGGAGCAGAGGGAACAGCCAGGGGATGTTCAGGTGGGACAGCAGGAGGAAT